>CM033476.1:319408570-319441070 GCA_019447015.1 Hymenochirus boettgeri
GATATACCATGACCTGGATGAATGAATATTACAGATATACCATGACCCGGATGAATGAATATTACAGATATACCATGACCTGGATGAATGAATTTTACAGATAGACCATGACCCGGATGAATGAATATTACAGATATACCATGACCTGGATGGATGAATATTACAGATATACCATGACCCGGATGAATGAATATTACAGATATACCATGACCTGGATGAATGGATATTACAGATAGACCATGACCTGGATGAATGAATATTACAGATATACCATGACCTGGATGGATGAATATTACAGATATACCATGACCTGGATGAATGAATATTACAGATATCCATTGACTGGATGAATGAATATTACAGATATACCATGACCTGGATGAATGAATATTACAGATATACCATGACCTGGATGAAGGAATATTACAGATATACCGTGACCTGGATGGATGAATATTACAGATATACCATGACCTGGATGGATGAATATTACAGATATACCGTGACCTGGATGGATGAATATTACAGATATACCATGACCCGAATGAATGAATAATACAGATATACCGTGACCTGGATGAATGAATATTACAGATATACCATGAAATGGATGAATGAATATTACAGATATACCATGACCTGGATGAATGAATATTACAGATATACCGTGACCTGGATAAATGAATATTACAGATATACCATGACCTGGGTGGATGAATATTACAGATATACCATGACCTGGATGAATAAATATTACAGATATACCATGACCTGGATGAATGAATATTACAGATATACCATGACCTGGATAAATAGATATTACAGATAAACCATGACCTGGATGAATGAATATTACAAATAAACCATGACCTGGATGGATGAATATTACAGATATACCATGAACTGGATAAATGAATATTACAGATAGATCATGACCTTGATAAATGAATATTACAGATATACCTTGACCTGGATAAATGAATATTACAGATATACCATGACCTGGGTGGATGAATATTACAGATATACCATGACCTGGATGAATAAATATTACAGATATACCATGACCTGGATGAATGAATATTACAAATATACCATGACCTGGATGAATGAATATTACAGATATACCATGACCTGGATGAATGAATATAACAGATATACCATGACCGGGATGAATGAATATTGCAGATATACCATGACCTGGATGAATGAATATAACAGATATACCATGACTTGGATGAATGAATATTACAGATATACCGTGACCTGGATGGATGAATATTACAGATATACCATGACCTGGATGAATGAATATTACAGATATACCATGACCTGGATGGATGAATATTACAGATATACCATGACCCGGATGAATGAGAACATTCACAAGCATATCTGAGGATAACATTCTAGGTGTGTGTCCGGCCTTAGTTATCCCAGGGAGCTAGGGAGAAAGGATTAAAGAGCTTTTATGGATAAATGGATAAAGAAAATAAATAAATAATATTTTTTTGTCCAAAATGAACAAGGTGCCACCTATAGTAGCGTTAGTTTATTTGCGCTGTATATGGCAATATAGCCTCGCTGCATAAGGCGCCTTGAACTGTCACTGTTGATTGCTGTCACTTTTTTGTCCATTTAAGGTTGTGGTTTGGTCACAAGTAAATTACAGAGAAAAAAAAGTCAACCCTTTCTTGCTAGGATTCATTATTATGATATTTATAATAATATTTATCCCTGGCCCCACGTGGGACAATATCAGAACCAAGTAACATAAAATTCTCCAACGTTCCATAACAAGCCCTATGTCAACGGATTGGCTAAGGAGGGGTCGATATAGAGAAAACAATCATAATATATTTGCTCTGCTGTCGGGATAAAGGCATTGTTGCCATAGCTACCAGCGTCTCCTATCTGCCGATATTTAAAGTGCGCATCTGAGAAACTGAGCTTTTATCTACAGGGATCAAAAAAACAAAAGAAAGGAAAGGAATGGCCCCCCATCTCATATTAACCCCTCTAGTCCATGCAGGGAATTTTTAAAATAATAATAAAAAAGAAACAAATCTATATTATAATAAATAAATATGACTAGATTTAAATTACTCATTTCCCATTGGAACGGTAGTTCTTATTCTTGAGCATTTTGTTCCCCCCCATAACAGATATGTCAAGTGTGTCAATCATTATTTTTACACAGTCTGTCCCTTTAAGGACATCAGTGGACACGCCTACTACTGCTTTATCATGGTGACCATTTTCCTTCATTCTTTGGGCTAAGTGTACCCTTTAACATCAACTTCCCCCTGCAGAATTAAAATTATAGTAATTTATTAATAATTAATAAGGAGCTTCCTCCAACCCACTTTTCCCTATACTTATTATTACCTAAGACACTTCTAACCTTACTTTTACAACCCAATCCCTCACTGGCTAGAAGACACCTGCTGCTGAACATGATGAAAGTGCATTACTAACCAGATATTTAAGGATAATTATTGTCCCTATTCTGGCAGAGTAAGATGGCTCCTCCTTCCATGCAGTCAACTGACATCACATCCAATGATTGACTCCTGTTTCACCTGCTGCCTCCTCTGCACATGCTCAAGCTTATAAAAAGCTCATTGAGCAGAAGATACATTTGCCAGAAAGGAAAATAACTTATCATTAAATATCTGGCTACAAATACATGTATTAAACTGGTAAAAAAAGTGTGGACATGCCCATTAACTGCATGTTCCATCAGGTAAATATGTATCAATTGGCAATGGTAAGTTACCCTTTAAAAGTGCAGGATCCCAACTCCTGTTATAGGTTAAACGCAGGGAAAATAAACACGTGTGAAAACAAACCCAAACTGTGTGCTAATGACAAAATAACAGAGCGAATGATCTCCCAGGAGAAAGGCTATTGTTACTGAAATAGACATAGAAATGTCTCCGCTGTGCGCTCATTAGATCGTACGCTCTGCGCGCTGTGTGATACAATGAGTTAATTCGCTCGCTGTAACAGGTTACAGTGCCGGGTTGGTAAAAGGAAAGGTCGGCATCTTATAAACCACAACAAATGTGTTTTAAACGTTACGATACTTATTAAAAAACCTTCGGTATCGTAAAATAAAGATACCACAAGTATTAACAACCATAAATCGTTATTTTAAAATGTGGGTGTCAAATAATGGTCGTCATCGTCATTTTACCACCGAGATGTAAAGTAACAACTGTTAACTTTATTTTATGGGGTAACTATTGTAGGATAACGAACACTGTTATAGGATAAAGACTGACCTTGTACAATAACGGTTGGTCAGAATTTAACACTAATGCTCTTTAATTTAACACACTTAACACCCATCGTATGTTAACATTTCCATGGTGTTTTCCAAATGTTCCTGATAACTTTCCACTCTTGGTACATGGCGTGGGGTCAACCTGTGTTAGGTGGCGGTTTGTAATATTGGTTTCAAGGGGAAATCTGCAGAAAGATCGCTGTTTTTTCTAATTGGAATTTTTGGTCTATTTATTGGATATTATTTTTATTGGATAGTCTATTTATTGTATAGTCCATTCATTGGATAGTTTATTTATTGAATAGTCCATTCATTGGATAGCATATTTATTGAATAGTCCATTCATTGGATATTCTATTTATTGTATTGTCCATTCATTGGATAGTCTATTTATTGAATAGTCCATATATTGGATAGCATATTTATTGGATAGTCTATTTATTGGATAGTCCATACATTTGATTGTCTATTTATTGGATATTCTATTAATTGGATTGACTATTTATTGGATTGTCTCTTTATTGGATATTCTATTTATTTGATAGTCTACTTATTGGATATTCTATTTATTGGATTGTCTATTTATTTGATAGTCTATTTATTAGATAGTCCATGTATTGTATATTCTATTTATTGAAAAGCCTATTTATTGGATAATTTATTGGATAGTCTATTTATTGGATATTCTATTTATTGGATAGTCTATTTATTAGATAGCCCATTTATTGGATATTCTATTTGTTGAATAGTCTATTTATTGGATAATTTATTGGATAGTCTATTTATTGGAAATTCTATTTATTGGATTGTCTATTTATTTGACAGTACATTTATTAGATAGTTCATTTATTGGATAGTCTATTTATTGGATAGTCTTATTTATTGGATAGCCCATTTTTTGGATTGTTTATTTATTTGACAGTATATTTATTAGATAGTCCTTTTATTGGATATTCTATTTATTGAATAGTCTATTTATTGGATAGTCCATTTATTGGATAGTCCATTTATTGGATAGCCTATTTATTGGATTGTCTATTTATTTGACAGTATATTTATTGGATAGTCCATTTATTGGATTGTTTATTTATTGGATAGTCCATTTATTGGATAGTCTTATTTATTGGATAGTCCATTTATTGGATAGCCTATTTATTGGATTGTTTAATTATTGGATAGTCTATTTATTGGATAGTCCATTTATTGGATTGTCTATTTATTGGATAGTCTACTTTTCAGATAGTCTAGTCTGTTTATCGCAGTGTCTATTAATTGGATAGTCTATAGTCTATTAGGTATTGGTTAGTATTTGAAGTTTTTTTTTCAGGAAGGAAGTGAGGAAGGGTTTGTTGAAATTGGCTGTAGACTGGGGATTGAAGCATTAACATTAACTTGTCTGCAATTAGCATAACATTTAAAGAGTGCCTTAAGGCCATACACAGCATCGATATTCCAATCCATGTTTTTTGATAGACAAGATATTGTTCTGTCTAATTCTCCATCGACCCCTTCTACAAGAACCAGATCTTCCATCGTTTTCAAGATGAAATCTACAATAGATCGCCAGCACAAGGTGAGGATTTTCCATAGGTTCTTTAGATTGGAATTTCGAAAACGATTTAACCGTGTATGGCTACTTTTATATTTATGGAATCCCCAGCTCCTTGGGACCCTTATCCCTAAAAGAGTCTATACATAAAAATATTTCTCTTGTATAATATCTGGAAATCCTAATATCATAATAAAATCTGAACATCAGGAAAACCTTTATGGAAAGGATTGTATGATATTGGGATTAGGTGATTGTTATCTTTGTGTGTGTGATCTCTATAACTAAACTAAGGGAGTCAATCAACCAGTGTATTCCCTATCCCTAAACAATTATAACCACTGTCTAAAGTGTTCGCTTTACACCAACTTTCCATTGTCTTTAATGTATCCTAGCTCATAGCTTCCTGTTTTTCCATATGTATCCATTTCTCTAAATAAATACCCCCTACAAATGCCTATAGTGCCGTCACATTAGGAATTTTAAACTTTATGGTTTAAGTTGCCCTTTGTTCCTTAAATAATGGATGCATTATTTTTAAAAAATATATTTTTTATAATTGTATGATTGAAGAGCCCTGCATAGTGAAAGTAAAGACACCCTGACACGAGAAAATAATTTAACGTTTACCGGCCCTTTAAGACTACTGATACTTGAAAACAGAAAAGCAAATAAATAAATAAATGAGAAAAAATAAAATAAAATAGGAGAAAATGATTCTGATTTTGAGAGAATGTTTCTATGGCAGCTGAATTGTTTTTCTAGATTCCATGGCAACCAAACCAATCATGTCTACTACCTTCCACAACGCGGGCAGTTTACAAATCTTCACAATCCAATGCGCAATTAGAACAAAAAAAAGGAATTGGGAAAGGCTTTATATAAGGGCTTAAACCCCTAACTTCCTGGCATTATGGACTCTTGGGTCCCACCTTGTATGGGCACAGAGCGAGTTGTTTCTTACCTCTTGTGTAAGTGCAGGAAGTCTACAATTTCTTGTTCACTGTTGGGTTTGTTGGGGATGGTTACGGGCTCATCATGGAAAGGTTCGTAATAGTCAATCTCATTCATCTTCAGTTCCAGTTTCTTGGCAACCTGGTTGAGAAAAGGACAATGATCTTTATTTATATTCCTCACTGGAAGGCTGATTGGACCTCAGGTTTTCCCATTGTGTTTTGGAAACCAACTAGTGAAGTCTTGCCATGGTTAACACGGACCAACATCCTGTAAATGGTTTACTACTAGGTGTAGGAGTGCATCTGAGTAATAGTTACTTCCATAACCTTCCCATAGAAATGGCCTTGTGTACCAAAAGCAAAATCTAAATAGATGGCTACTGAATAAACAGGCAATTCTTTGCCAACCCACCATATTGGAGAGACTTGTAAATTAACATGCCCGCCTCTTCCAATAAAAGCAAACTATTTGAATTATGTCACGTTCAACAGACAGGTTGATCAATAGAATACTGGGTGCTTGATGGTCCACGACACTAAAAACATTCGGAAAATAACTCTAGAAGAGAATATAGGAATATGGAGAGGTTGACAATAACGCAATAATTCGTTTTGCTTCTATTCCAGCAAGGAACCGTTACGCCCGCTAGAAATCATGTTGTTGAATAGCTATAAAGGATTATTGTAAATTAAACCCCATTATATTATATGTCTACAAAGCAAAATGCCCAAACATTCAAACCCCTTTTAATTGACGAGTTCAGAGATGTCACACCCAATAATGTTATGGAGTGGTGTACGGAGAAATAACACAATATTTGAATATTTTGGCATTTTTGCAGCCAAAATCAAACCTCGTGTTTTGGTCAAACCCTATTTTTCCTTATTATTTTTATTCTTTATTAAATAAATATATGTAATGTAAACTTCTACTCGCGGACGTCATCCAGTTAGTCAACAAAAAAACAACAACAACTTTTTTTAGGGTCAAGATATAATGTGACTTTGGTCACAGAAAGATAATGTTTTTTATTGGAGCAGGAATGGAAAGAAATTGCTTGTTTATCTAAGGAATGGAGGTTTTATGTTTCCATAGCAAAAAAAAAAACTTGTTTGATTTATTGATTCTGTAGTAAACCTCCCTTGGGGAAATAAGAAAACAGCACAAACATTTTTATCTATAAACTACAATTGAATAAACCAAATTTAAGCTGGGTACACAATTAAACAATAAATGATTTAATTGGATCCAAAGTAATCCAACGTAATCGTCCCTTTATCGTTAACGCAGCTCTGAGTGTTCTGAAGATAACCAACGTTGGTTTTGGGATCACTTAGAACTGTCCAGAAAATTCCCCTTGGCTGTGTTCTGCACTAAAGTATAGGGAGTCTCAAATGTTCTTCCTATACTTTACATACGGTACTTTACTTCGTATTGGGAGAACACTCTTAAAGGTTCTGTCATCTTGAGTACTGCTCTGACTTGAGGAAGAGGGTAGATCCATCGAAACCTTGTCTATAGAGATGTCCGAACTTTGCAAAAACCGGTCCGCTCGAGGGTCCGCAAATTTTCGAAAAAATTAAAAAATTCGAAAATCCGCGAACGGACCCATTAAAACCTATTAAAATGAAAGTTCGGCAAAATCCGTTCTTCGAAAATACAAGGATTCTTCGAAAACACGGAACCGAAAATGTGGGTTGCTCCGTCCAAAAATGTGAAAAATCCGTGAAATTTTGAATTTATGAGTATCTCTCGTATTTTCCCGTATTTTTGAAAATACGAGAAATCCTCGTAATTTCAAAATTTTCCGAAAAACGCGGTTCGGAAAAGTTCGGAAAAAGGCGGAAAACCAGAAAATCTGCGATATCCACCGTTCGCAAACGAGGTAAATCCGCCATCACTGGACCATCACTACTTGTCTACTAAAATAAACTGTTAGTCCATTAAAAGTATCACAGTTCTCTACTTTTTCATCATCTTTTAAAGATCTTTGCTGTGTGTACCCACGACCTATCGTTTTTCAAAATGGAAGCAAAGATTACAGGATTAACCAGAAATACATTTCAGGTTAAGCCCAGAACCCGCTTCCCCCATCTTATCTATTATTGATACAGGCAAAATCTGAATACACCTCAAACCTAAAGCTAGGTACACACCTATCGATTTTTCCTCCTGACCGACCGTTCGATACTTTTGAACGGTCGGCCAGGAGGAAGGACTGTCGGTCGCGGCAAAAGCAGCCGCGTCCGATAGTCACCGCGACCGATCGTGCGGTCCATAGAGGACCGCACAATCGGACGAGGTTTTCCACCCTGTCCGATCGTCCTTTCGTCCGATTCGGACGAACGGTCGATCGGACATGGGCACTTTCGGATGCGATAATTTCGGTCCGATCGACCGATACACTGAACTATCTCATCGTGTGTACCCAGCTTTATAGATACACAACCCTCTTGGATCAGACACAAGCCCTTGTAATATCCTATGCGATTTACAGCTAAATAAATATATGGAAATGTCTGAATGGAATCCATAAGCGAGAATTAGGGCAAACACCATCCAAATGATGGGAACGCTATGGACACATATCTAACATCTTCAATTCTAACAGTCTAACAGTCTGTTTGTATCCCTGCATGAGTAGGGATTTGAGAGATTAAAATGTACAAGTCCCATTAATGAGCATCTATGCCTCCGAGGGTAAACAATCTATGGAAATGATTGTATTTCCAGAAAAGAAACTCTGTGATATATATATATATATATATATATATGATACTCAGAAAAACTCCAGAGCACACATGGGATTTACTTTCAGATAAAGCCTTTAATTAGCCATTGGAAAAAACGTTTTGGCCTCATATGTAAGGCCTTTGTCAACCAAATATTTAGGCTTGACAAAGTTTTTCTGAGTATCCTCTATATATCTCTTTACTGGTTGCACCAGGGAATATGTGAACATTTTAGAATCAACACTTTAAGGGAGAATACCCACGTACTGGACTGTATATATAGATATGGCTTATCAAGTAAACACAAGGTGATACAATTGAGATTAAATAAAAAAAGCGAACTAAAGATTATTTTTTTTTATTAGCTAAATAGGATTATAACTATAACAAGCTGAGATAAGCACCATAGCAAGTTGTGATATTAACCATAGCAAGATGAGATATTAACCATAGCAAGAGGAGATATTAACCATAGCAAGCTGAGATATTAACCATAGCAAGATGAGATATTAACCATAGCAGTATCAATTGGCAATGGTAAGTTACCCTTTAAAAGTGCAGTATCCCAAACTCCTGTTATAGGTTAAACGCAGGGAAAATAAACACGTGTGAAAACAAACCCAAACTGTGTGCTAATGACAAATAACAGAGCGAATGATCTCCCAGAGAAAGGCTATTGTTACTGAAATAGACATAGAAATGTCTCCCTGTGGCTCATTAGATCGTACGCTCGCGCGCTGTGTGATACAATGAGTTAATTCGCTCGCTGTAACAGGTTACAGTGCCGGGTTGGTAAAAGGAAAGGTCGGCATCTTATAAACCACACAAATGTGTTTTAAACGTTACTATACTTTATAAAAAACCTTCGGTATCGTAAAATAAAGAACCACAAGTATTAACAACCATAATCGTTATTTAAAATGTGGGTGTCAAATAATGGTCGTCATCGTCATTTTACCACCCAGATGTAAAGTAACAACTGTTAACTTTATTTTATGGGGTAACTATGTAGGATAACACACTGTTTAGGATAAAGACTGACCTTGTACAATAACGGTTGGTCAGAATTTAACACTAATGCTTTAATTTACACCACTTAACACCCATCTTATGTTAACATTTCCATGGTGTTTTCCAAATGTTCCTGATAACTTTCCACCTTGGTACATGGCGTGGGGTCAACCCGTGTTTAGGTGGCGGGTTGTAATATTGGTTTCAGGGGAAATCTGCAGAAAGATCGCTGTTTTTTCTAATTGGAATTTTTGTATTTATTGGATATTATTTTTATGGATAGTCTATTTATTGTATGTCCATTCATTGATAGTTTAATTTATTGAATAGTCCATTCATTGGATAGCATATTTATTGAATAGTCCATTCATTGGTATTCTATTTATTGTATAGTCCATCATTGGATAGTATATTTATTGAATATCCTTATTGGATAGTCTATTTATTGAATAGCTTCATGGATATATTTATTGAATAGTCCATTCATTGGATAGCATATTTATTGGATTGTCTATTTATTGTATAGTCCATTCATTGGATAGTCTATTTATTGAATAGTCCATCCATTGGATAGTTTTATTGATAGTCCATTCATTGGATAGCATCTTTATTGGATAGTCTATTTATTGCATACCATACATTGGATTGTCTATTTATTGGATATTCTATTATTGGATTGTCTATTTTTGATAGTCTATTTATTAGATAGTCCATGTATTGTATATTCTATTATGAAAAGCCTATTTATTGGATAATTTTTTATTGGATAATCTATTTATTGGATAATCTATTTATTGGATTGTTTATTATTTATTGGATCGTCTATTTTTAGATAGCCCCTTTATTGGATATCTCTATTTGTTGAATAGTCTATTTATTGGATATTTATTGGATAGCTATTTATTGGAAATTCTATTATTGGATTGTCTATTTATTTGACAGTAACATTATTAATAGTTCATTATTGGATAGTCTATTTATTGGATAGTCTTATTTATTGATAGCCCATTTTTTGGATTTTTTATTTATTTGACAGCAATTTATTAGTAGTCCTTTTATTGGATTTCTATTTATTGAATAGTCTATTTATGGATAGTCCATTTATTGGATAGTCCATTTATTGATAGCCTATTTTATTGGATTGTCTATTTATTTGACAGTAATTATGGATAGTCCATTTATTGATTGTTTTCTTTATTGGATAGTCCATTTATTGGATAGTCTTATTATTGGATAGTCCTTTATTTGTGCCTATTTATTGGATTGTTTAATTATGGTAGTCTATTATTGATAGTCCATTATTGGATTGTCTATTTATTGGATTGTCTACTTTTCAGATGTCTAGTCTGTTTATCGCAGTGTCTATAATTGGATAGTCTATAGTCTATTAGGATTGGTTAGTATTTGAAGTTTTTTTCAGGAAGGAATTGAGGAAGGGTTTGTTGAATGCTGAGACTGGGATTGAAGCATTAACATAACTTGTCTGCAATTAGCATAACTTTAAAGAGTGCCTTAAGGCCATACACAGCATCGATATTCCAATCCATGTTTTTTGATAGACAAGATATTGTTCTGTCTAATTCTCCATCGACCCCTTCTAACAGAACCAGATCTTCCATCGTTTTCAAGATGAAATCTACAATAATCGCCAGCACAAGGTGAGGTTTTTCCATAGTTCTTTAGATTGAATTTCGAAAACGATTTAACCGTGTATGGCTACTTTTATATTTATGGATCCCCAGCTCCTTGGGACCCTTATCCCTAAAAGAGTCTATACATAAAAATATTTCTCTGTATAATATCTGGAAATCCTAATATCATATAAAATCTGAACATCAGAAAACCTTTATGGAAAGGATTGTATGATATTGGGATTAGGTGATTGTTATCTTTGTGTGTGTGATCTCTATAACTAAACTAAGGGAGTCAATCAACCATTGTATTCCCTATCCCTACAATTATAACCACTGTCTAAAGTGTTCGCTTTACACCAACTTTCCATTGTCTTTAATGTATCCTAGCTCATAGCTTCCTGTTTTTCCATATGTATCCATTCTCTAAATAAATCCCCCTACAAATGCCTATAGTGCCGTCACATTAGGAATTTTAAACTTTATAGGTTAAGTTGCCCTTTTTTCCTTAAATAATGGATGCATTTTTTTTAAAAAATATATTTTTTATAATTGTAGATTGAAGACCCTGCATAGTGAGTAAAGACACCCTGACACGAGAAAAATTTAACGTTTACCGGCCCTTTAAGACTACTGATACTTGAAAACAGAAAAGCAATAAATAAATAAATGAGAAAAAATAAAATAAATAGGAGAAAATGATTCTGATTTTGAGAGAATGTTTCTATGGCACTGAATTGTTTTTTCTAGATTCCATGGCAACCAAACCAATCATGTCTACACCTTCCACAACGCGGGCAGTTTACAAATCTTCACAATCACTGCGCAATTAGAACAAAAAAAAGGAATTGGAAAGGCTTATATAGGGCTTAAACCCCTAACTTCCTGGCATTATGGACTCTTGGGTCCCACCTTGTATGGGCACAGAGCAGTTTTTTCTTACCTCTTGTGTAAGTGCAGGAAGTCTACAATTTCTTGTTCACTGTTGGTTGTTTGGGGATGGTTACGGGCTCATCATGGAAAGGTTCGTAATAGTCAATCTCATTCATCTTCAGTTCCATTTTCTTGGCAACCTGGTTGAGAAAAGGACAATGATCTTTATTTATATTCCTCACTGCAAGGCTGATTGGACCTCAGGTTTTCCCATTGTGTTTTTGGAAACCACTAGTGAAGTCTTGCCATGGTTAACACGGACCAACATCCTTAAATGGTTTACTACTAGGTGTAGGAGTGCATCTGAGTAATAGTTACTTCCATAACCTTCCCATAGAAATGGCCTTGTGTACCAAAAAAATCTAAATAGATGGCTACTGAATAAACAGGCAATTCTTTGCCAACCCACCATATTGGAGAGACTTGTAAATTAACATGCCCGCCTCTTCCAATAAAAGCAAACTATTTGAATTATGTCACGTTCAACAGACAGGTTGATCAATAGAATACTGGGTGCTTGATGGTCCACGACACTAAAAACATTCGGAAAATAACTCTAGAAGAGAAATAGGAATATGGAGAGGTTGACAATAACGCAATAATTCGTTTTGCTTCTATTCCACAAGGACCGTTACGCCCGCTAGAAATCATGTTGTTGAATAGCTATAAAGGATTATTGTAAAAATTAACCCCATTATATTATATGTCTACAAAGCAAAATGCCCAAACATTCAAACCCCTTTTAATGACGATTAGTAATTTATTAATAATTAATAAGGAGCTTCCTCCAACCCACTTTTCCCTATACTTATTATTACCTAAGACACTTCTAACCTTACTTTTACAACCCAATCCCTCACTGGCTAGAAGACACCTGCTGCTGAACATGATGAAAGTGCATTACTAACCAGATATTTAAGGATAATTATTGTCCATATTCTGGCAGAGTAAGCTGACTCCTCCCTCCATGCAGTCAACTGACATCACATCCAATGATTGACTGCTGTTTCACCTGCTGCCTCCTCTGCACATGCTCAAGCTTATAAAAAGCTCATTGAGCAGAGGGAGGAGACTGATACCTTTTCCAGAAAGGAAAATAACTTATCATTAAATATCTGGCTACAAATACATGTATTAAACTGGTAAAAAAGTGTGGACATGCCCATTAACTGCATGTTCCATCAGGTAAATATAGTCCATTCATTGGATAGTTTATTTATTGAATAGTCCATTCATTGGATAGCATATTTATTGGATAGTCTATTTATTGTATAGTCCATTCATTGGATAGTCTATTTATTGAATAGTCCATTCATTGGATAGTTTATTTATTGAATAGTCCATTCATTGCCTCCTGGCCGACCGTTCAAAAGTATCGAACGGTCGGTCAGGAGGAAGGACTGTCGGTCGCGGCAAAAGCAGCCGCGTCCGATAGTCACCGCGACCGATCGTGCGGTCCATAGAGGACCGCACGATCGGACGAGGTTTTCCACCCTGTCCGATCGTCCTTTCGTCCGATTCGGACGAACGGTCGATCGGACATGGGCACTTTCGGATGCGATAATTTCGGTCCGATCGACCGATACACTGAACTATCTCATCGTGTGTACCCAGCTTTATAGATACACAACCCTCTTGGATCAGACACAAGCCCTTGTGAGATCCTATGCGATTTACAGCTAAATAAATATATGGAAATGTCTGAATGGAATCCATAAGCGAGAATTAGGGCAAACACCATCCAAATGATGGGAACGCTATGGACACATATCTAACATCTTCAATTCTAACAGTCTAACAGTCTGTTTGTATCCCTGCATGAGTAGGGATTTGAGAGATTAAAATGTACAAGTCCCATTAATGAGCATCTATGCCTCCGAGGGTAAACAATCTATGGAAATGGTTGTATTTCCAGAAAAGAAACTCTGTGATATATATATATATATATATATATATGATACTCAGAAAAACTCCAGAGCACACATGGGATTTACTTTCAGATAAAGCCTTTAATTAGCCATTGGAAAAAACGTTTTGGCCTCATATGTAAGGCCTTTGTCAACCAAATATTTAGGCTTGACAAAGTTTTTCTGAGTATCCTCTATATCTCCCCTCTTTACTTGTGCACCAGGGAATATGTGAACATTTTAGAATCAACACTTTAAGGGAGAATACCCACGTACTGGACTGTATATATAAGATATGGCTTATCAGTAAACACAAGGTGATACAATTGAGATTAAATAAAAAAGCGAACTAAAGATTATTTTTTTTTATTAGCTAAATAGGATTATAACTATAACAAGCTGAGATAAGCACCATAGCAAGTTGTGATATTAACCATAGCAGATGAGATATTAACCATAGCAAGATGAGATATTAACCATAGCAAGCTGAGATATATATAAATCATAGCAAGATGAGATATTAACCATAGCAAGATGAGATATTAACCATAGCAAGATGAGATATTAACCATAGCAAGATGAGATATTAACCATAGCAAGCTGAGATGATAACCATAGAAAATAGAGATGATAACCATAGCAAGCTGATATATTAACCATAGCAAGCTAAGATGATAACCTTAGCAAACTGAGATGATTACCATAGCAAGCTGAGATGATAACCATAGCAAGCTGAGATATTAACCATACAAAGCTTATTTGATAACCATAGAAAGCTGAGATTATAACCATAGCAAACTGAGATATTAACCATAGCAAGCTGAGATGATATCCATAGCACGCTGAGATTATAACCATAGCAAGCTGATATGATAACCATAGAAAGCCGAGATGATATTCATAAAAAGCTAAGATTATAACCATAGCAAACTTAAATATTAACCATAGCAAACTGAGATGATAACCATAGCAAGCTAAGATTATAACCATAGCAAGCTGAGATGATAAACATAGCAAACTGAGATGTTAACCATAGCAAGCTGAGATTATAACCATAGCAATCTGAAATACTAACCATAGCAAGCTGAGATGATATCTATAGCAAACTGAGATAATAACCATAGCAAGATGAGATTATAACCATAGCAAGCTGAGATATTAACCATAGCAAGCTGAGATATTAACCATAGCAAGCTGAGAGGATAACCATAGCAAGCTGAGATATTAACCATAGCAAGCAAAGAGGATAACCATAGCAAGCTGAGATATTAACCATAGCAAGCAAAGAGGATAACGATAGCAAGCTGAGATATTAACCATAGCAAGCTGAGATGATAACCATAGCAAGCTGAGATGATAACCATAGCAAGCTGAGATATTAACCATAGCAAGCTGAGAGGATAACCATAGCAAGCTGAGATATTAACCATTGCAAGCAAAGAGGATAACCATAGCAAGCTGAGATATTAACCATAGCAAGCAAAGAGGATAACCATAGCAAGCTGAGATATTAACCATAGCAAGCTGAGAGGATAACCATAGCAAGCTGAGAGGATAACCATAGCAAGCTGAGATATTAACCATAGCAAGCTGAGAGGATAACCATAGCAAGCTGAGAGGATAACCATAGCAAGCTGAGATATTAACCATAGCAAGCTAACATGATAACCATAGCAAGCTGAGATGATAACCATAGCAAGCTAAGATGATAACCATAGCAAGCTGAGATGATAACCATAGCAAGCTAAGATGATAACCATAGCAAGCTGAGATGATAACCATAGCAAGCTGAGATATTAAAAATAGCAAATTGAAAACATTTAGAATTTCTAAAGTCCGGGAGATTTCCAAACTAGCAACCAGAGAAATGTGTGGAAATATAAATCTCATAAGTAAACTTTAAAAAGCTTTTATTACGTTTCATCTCCAGACTATTATCCTGTAACTATGAAAGGCTGAGGACAGTTTAGGACATTACCTTGTTGTCGAAAGTAGCAAAGAAGGGGATGTAAGGGTGGAACTCCTCAGCAGCATCCAAGTAGGCTTTGTAATCTGTAGAGAGTACAAAGAGAGCCTTGTTATAGGATTGGATTCCTTTGATAATAAAATTACAGAGATCACTCGTAATTTCCACTTGATGTTTCAATGTGAAATACATTAAAAGTGAAAAGCAACAAAAATGACTTAATTGTGTAAAGAACGTGTTCCTCTCTAAGTATAGATGTAATGTGGGTTCGAATCGAATCTGAGGGTTTCGAAGTCCCAACAAAACTTTCAGAACTCTGAATTTCCAGTTTTTATCTAAATTTCGAGGAAAATCGAAATCAAAAGTAGATGATTATCGAAAATCGAAAATCGAAACCGTGAAATGAAAGTAATGATTGATTTCGTTAACCCTCAAAAGTAATGATTGATTTCGGTAACCCTCAAAAGTAATGATTGATTTCGGTAACCCTCAAAAGTAATGATTGATTTCGGTGACCCTCGAAAATAATGATCGATTTCAGTGACCCTCGAAAATAATGATCGATTTCAGTGACCCTCGAAAGTAATGATTGATTTCGGTAACCCTCGAAAGTAATGATTGATTTCGGTAACCCTCGAAAGTAATGATTGATTTCGGTAACCCTCAAAAGTAATGATTGATTTCGGTAACCCTCAAAGTAATGATTGATTTCGGTAACCCTCAAAAGTAATGATTGATTTCGGTAACCCTCAAAAGTAATGATTGATTTCGGTAACCCTCGAAAGTAATGACCGATTTCGGTAACCCACGAAAGTAATGATCGATTTCGGTAACCCTCGAAAGTAATGATTGATTTCGGTAACCCTCAAAGTAATGATTGATTTCGGTAACCCTCAAAAGTAATGATTGATTTCGGTAACCCTCAAAAGTAATGAATGATTTTGGTAACCCTCGAAAGTAATGACCGATTTCGGTAACCCACGAAAGTAATGATCGATTTCGGTAACCCTCGAAAGTAATGATTGATTTCGGTAACCCTCAAAAGTAATGATTGATTTCAGTAACCCTCAAAGTATTGATTAATTTTGATAACCCTCGAAAGTAATGATTGATTTCGGTAACCCTCAAAAGTAATGATCGATTTCGGTGACCCTCAAAAGTAATGATTGATTTCGGTGACCCTCGAAAATAATGATCGATTTCGGTAACCCTCGAAAGTAATGATCGATTTCGGGGACCCTCGAAAGTAATGATCGATTTCGGTGACCCTCGAAAGTAATGATCGATTTCGGTGACCCTCGAAAGTAATAATCAATTTCGGTGACCCTCGAAATTAATGATCGATTTCGGTGACCCTCGAAAGTAATAATCGATTTTGGTGACCCTCGAAAGTAATGATCGATTTTGGTGACCCTCGAAAGTAGCGCTCGATTTCGGTAACTCTCGGAAGCTCGAAAACAGTCCGATCATGAAAAGAGATAGTTTTAAAATACATTTTGGTTCTATTTCCGGGTTCCCCAGACCATTCTCCAGGTCTCTGTGTCATTTACAGTAACCTACTATTACTATTTGTCCCTCAAAATGGACAGAAACTTTTTTTCTCTCATAGACTTCTAAGGGCTCGTTCACACTAGAAACTGACAGAAACTGACAGAAACACACAGAACGAGTTTCTCTCAGGGTTCGTTTTTCGAAATTTTCGAAAATTTAAAAATGGAACAAAACTCAAAAGTTTCGAACATCGCTATCGATAAGTTACTGAAGTCCATAAAGGGTACTTATACTGAAAAAATTACTTTGTCTCATCTTAATCTATCAGTAAATATATGTAAGCAGCAATTTCTCTGTGGTAGAGTTGTTTGAAACTGTTGAATTTCGTTCCCTTATCGAATTCGGAAAGTTCGAAAGTTTGAAAAATTGTCTACTTTCAAATATTGTCTACTTTCGGTTTTTGAAAATCGTCTACTTTCGACTTTCGATTTTTCGGAAATCGTCTACTTTCGATTTTCGAAAATCGGCTACTTTCGATTTTCGATAAAAATAGAAAATTCGAAAAATCCGGGTTCCGTGAAATACCGGAGTTCCGAAAGTTCAAAACCCTCAGATTCGATTGAAAAAAAACTGGGTTCTATTCAAACTCACAAACTATTCTACTCTGAGGTGTGTGTTTCTGCATGCTTTCAATACAGAACTTGTTTTGCTCAGATTCAGTATCCCCCTCCGTCCCTTAACCCACTCCTCCAGACCTGACTTTTTTAAAACTGAGTATGCTCAGCAATCACTATTATCTAGCACTGAGAGATGGAATTCCCCAACTGTCACCAATCCAGTTACAGTAACACCCTTCCAGTTACAGCAAAATCCAGTACTTGCACACAGCAGATGTTTATTATAAGGTACTTGATTGACAGCTGAATCATATTACCTTTATATTGGATATATAAAGAAATAGGGGGCAGATCAACAAAATAATGGTGATAGTTGGGAAGAAGGTCCAAACTGCTTACCTCTGTTGGCTGCATACCTGTATTGATAGATCTGACGATTAACTCGACACATATTTTAAATCGATCAAAAGGGCATTTCCACCCACAAAAGGAATTTTCCCCCAAACCCAGAAACTGTAATAGTCTCACTGTTCTCAAGTGCTGCTATAAGGGACTATTCAGCCCCATGTTTACTAGTCCTGTACTAATTCTCCTTACTCATCAGTTATGTGTCTTCTATGTAGGCTAATCGGTTACACATCAGGGTCTACCCAGGGATTCCTTCACTGAGCGTGTGCAAAAGCTCCTTAAGCTCATGCAGCACTCAGAGGAGGTGAAGGGTGCAGCAGGCATGAATAACTCTTTTTAACAAGTGCTTGAGAGCAGTATTACAGTTTCAGGGAATGGGGGTTGCTGTACATGCGGAAATTTCATTTTGTGGTGGACATGCGCTTTAACTCTGAATGTCAATATTCACCAGCCATTTACATCAATAATATAGTGGTAATGAAAATAGAGGTTAAGAAGTAAGACTACTAGCGTGTGGTCCACATAAGTCCAGGTGAAAAAAATCTGTTGTGTTGAATTAGAAGAGCAGGCTGATACACAGAGTTATCATACACATTTAAAACATTTACCCATTTAATGGAATTTTCGTATTAGGTGGGTATTACAATAGCTGTACGACAGCCCTGTACAATGAGCAGGCTACGCGTACAATGGCCCCGGTAAATACTTCTAATTATACATGTCCTTGCAGGGTTTGAATACAAACGCACCTATGTGAATAGACTACTTCCAATTCTGAGTGGCATTGAAAGCGGAAGTTATAAATACACTAAATGTTGTACAGTAACATTAATAGGCAGATACACATACTTTTAAATAAATAAATGTAAAAAATGAGTACAATGGTTCTTGGGGGCTTTAATGTGCATTTTTATAACCCCCTTTAAGGAAAGCTATAAATATTCACGTGTCACATTAATTAATTTTAATTTTCCTAAGACACGTATGATGTCACATTATTTTATTTCAATTTACCTAACACACATGTGATGTCACATCGTTTAATTTCTATTTCCCTAATGCATGTGTGACTTTAAATATTTGATTTCCATTTCCCTAAAATACGTATGATGTCACATTATTTCATTTCTATTTCCCTAATGCATGTGGGATGTCACGCTATCTAGTTCATATTTCCCTTACCACTATGTGATGTCACATTATTTAATTTCTATTTACCTAACGCGCGTGTGATGGCACATTATTTCATTTCCCTAAAGCACTTGTGATGTCATGTTATTTGATCTCCATTTGCCTTACCCATGCGTGATGTCACATTATTTAAATTCCATTTTCCTAACACACGTATGTCACATTATTTCATTCCCATTTACCTAACATGTGTGATGTCACATTATTTAATTTCCATATTTAATTTCCATTTACCCAATGCACATGTGATGTCACATTATTAAATTTCCATTTCCCTAACATTTGTGATGTCATGTCATTTGATCTCTATTTGCCTTACCCACGCGTGATGTCACATTATTTAATTTCCATTTTCCTAACACACGTATAATGTCACATGATTTAATTTCCATTTCCCTAACACATATGTCATGTCACATGTATGATAAATTTCCATTCTCCTATCCACAGAAAGTTCTCGTTTTGTTTGTATTTTTATTTTTAGCTCCGATGCCCGTTTGGAAATTGTATCAGAGGAAAAGGAGAAATTAAAATATAAATTTTGAATGGGTTTCCAGGTTGGGGGGGGCGGAGGATTTTCTGGTGTTTAAATTTTCATGAACTCCTTCTGGCAAACATCAAACTCTGTTCAATTTAACATCATGGACGGTGGTTCAGCAATTTCATTAGTGAGACCCTGGCAGCGGTTTTAGATCTGGGGCTAAAATGAAGCAAAGTGTCTCAGTAGGGACTGGAATATAATTTAAGGTCTGGGCGGTAACACACTCTCTCTTTATCATTAGACTGCACATGTTGGAATATTTAAACAAATCATTTATATGTAGAAAACCTTCATTCATCTTCCCCTTAAAGTGCAGGTGGTCACCACCTGAGTCAGACCCTATTGTTAGTTTAATGATTCAGACTGGAGCAGCTTCTGTACATTCTGCAGTGGGAACAAGGTTTTAAAGGAGAATGCTCACGTATTCTGTAAATGTATGAGAATGCTCACGTATCCTGTAAATGTATGAGAATGCTCACGTATTCTGTAAATGTATGAGAATGCTCACGTATTCTGTAAATGTATGAGAATGCTCACGTATTCTGTAGATGTATGAAAATGCTCACGTATTCTGTAAATGTATGAGAATGCTCACGTATTCTGTAAATGTATGAGAATGCTCACGTATTCTGTAAATGTTTGAGAATGCTCACGTACCGTATTCTGTAAATGTATGAGAATGCTCACGTATTCTGTAAATGTATGAGAATGCTCACGTATTCTGTAAATGTATGAGAATGCTCACGTTATTCTGTAAATGTATGAGAATGCTCACAGTATTCTGTAATGTATGAGAATGCTCACGTATTCTGTAAATGTATAAATGTCACTTTCTGTAAATGTATAGAATGCTCACGTATCCTGTAAATGTATGAGAATGCTCACGTATTCTGTAAATGTATGAGAATGCTCACGTATCCTGTAAATGTATGAGAATGCTCACGTATTCTGTAAATGTATGAGAATGCTCACGTATTCTGTAAATGTATGAGAATGCTCACGTATTCTGTAAATGTTCCTGCATGGACAGGTTCTGTACTATCATTCCGAATGACGGAGCGAGAGAGATATCTTAAAGGAGAATTAAATATAAAATGTAAATGAGTCTAAATGGATGGTATAGTCCTTAATAGAGACGGTCGAAACCGGAGAGTTCCATAAATCTGAATCTGACTCATGGAAGTCAATACAACAGAAAATTAAGGGTAAACAAACTCACAGTTAATGGTTTAAGGCAGGAACACACCATACAGGGCTTCCTCCTGACCGACCGGTCGTCACTTCGGACCAGTCGGCCGGGAGGAGGGACTGTCATTCGCGGCAAAAGTAGCCGCATCTGACAGTTAGCCGTGACCAAACGTGTGGTGCATAGAGGACCATACGATCTGTTGTGATTTTCCGTCACGTTCATCTGATTCGGACAAACGAACAGTCAGGCATCGGTCGCGTCCAGCCACAAAACACATCCAATAATGCGGCCCGACCAACCGAAAACCACTGAAATGTCGGTGGGTTGGGCCGAATAATTCTATGGTGTGTATCCAGCTTAAAGCACCTGGGAAATGGGCAGGAGAACACGTACAAATCACCCAAACATTAATAAAGTGAAAGTCCGGTGTAAGTAGCCTTGTATATTCGGTAACCCTCAAAAGTAGCTTCTGTAACCCTGGAAAGTATTTCTGTATTTTTGAGGGTTACCGAAAATACCAAACGCCTAATTTACAATATTGCTTAAGTTCTCCTTTAGGATTTCTCTCTTTATGGTGTATTGAATACCATCTAAATAGGCCCTTTTTAGTGTGGCCTTGTTCCCTATACTATGTTAAATAGCCAATCATTTGGGCATTGGTATTGCTTTTTGAGATCTCTAATATAAATATTATCCTCTAAGACCTATCTTAGAGCCCTGGCAGAAATACCCACTAGAGAACACATATTTTAGTGACAAAAACCTCTTAAGCACATTAGATAGGCTGCTAGTCAAAATGTTTGCTTCTGGATCAGTAAAAAGATTAACTTAAAAGCTTGGAAATATTTTTCTTGCTTTCAGGCTAGCAAGACAGATGAGTTATCAGGATGTATTTATCAGTTGATCCACATTGTACTTACGTTCAGATTCTTCGCTCTTGAAGTATCCGATGAGTTTTGGCTCATCATCAATGTTTTCAAATGCAGCAAGTTCATGACTTCCTTCAATAAATTCTATTGGGTCTTCAAGTACCTAGAACACAAAACATTGATTAAAGTAAAATGTAGGTCTATTGATAGAAACAAGAATTCCATGGATTTATCCATCAGCTATATATGCAGGTTACATACCAACCTTCTGATAGATAGGGCTAAGTGTGGAGAACAGTCATTTAGCTATAAAAAAAGTCAATTGTTGTGGTTTTCATGTGATGTAACCCTCATATCGAATGAGGTTATGAAAAACTGATCCTAACAATGTTGATTAAACTTAGAGACACAGTGCTACATCTCAAGGTCACGCTAACCCATTTACAAAGGGTTTGGTTTTCCTGTCTGGTTCTCAAACTTTACAGAAGGGGGAACTTTTGGCTGGCAGGTTGACATACTGACAGTTTTCCATGTTTAACCAATGACCATTCCACACACTGATGAACTTGAGAATGAATCAACTTGCCTTGGTTAATATAATTATTTTTTATGTGGCACCAAAGTTTAAATAGAGCATGTCTAATACATTAAATGTCCAAACATTTAATTAGATCTAGAGATTTTAGCATAACACAGAAATACATTCAGAGTGGCACCCGACACTGTATACATTATTAATTTCACCGGAGGAAGGGGGTTGAAACCTCCAAAAACATTGTAAATGTCACTTGCACAATAAATTAACTTTTGGATGTTATATTGAAGTTTTCACACTTCATTTGGGGGTCATTTGCTGGAGTGCACCTAATTATTATTGGCAATTGCCATTTGGAGGTGTGCTAGATTTTCAAATACATTATTAATTCTCTTACATCTACAAGCCACTGTGCAAAAAATGGGTTCTAGATAATAATGGACTGGTTGTCATAAACCATTAGGCTCCAGAGATTCTAGTGAGCATGTGCAGCTATGTCTCTGGGTCTGTGACCACTTTGTAAAAAACCCAGAATCCTGCAAAGATAAAATTAACCCAAGAGGTGATCGACACATAACACATAATTATGTTACTATAGAATTCCTGCGTGGTTATTTCCATTTTAGATTTCTGTTTATTTTTGGATTTTATTTTAACATGTATATATTAATTTAAATATTAAAATGTTACTTATATTTTATAAAATGTAAAAACAGAAGAAAAAAGAAGTAAATATTTATATTTAAAAACTACTGACAGTTCCTGGCCGAAAGAGACGAGAATGTGTATTATCTGTTCAGCTTTTTCTGTTGCCAGGGAATTTTCTACTTTAATTATAAACCTTTAAACTCCTACCTAATAGGGATCAAAGAGCATATCTTTAATGGATAGAAATAGAATGTATACAGGGATTGGAATTCATTGGCTTTTTACATCAAGAGCAAGATCTGAGCTAAAGTAAATAGGTTTCCTCTTGCAGACTTTGGAACTTATACTAAAAGATGTTCCAGAAAGCATCTATTCAACCCCTCCTGTATAGGCTGCCACCCCACTTTAATCTGCAGGAGCACAGAAATTCAATATGTCGGTCATTGTCAGTGATGTTATTTGTCATGATCATCATGGCTGACTGCTCTACTCCAAAGTACCTGGAAGAAGAATCGAACTAGCTGAAAGATACCTTCGTTCAACTTCATAAGGGTTTTGGGAGGGTACTTAAGCTATGTGTGAAATTTAGATGGGGGTGTGTGTACATGTGCATGATGTAATACAAACAAATTTAAAGGGGAACTGTGGTCTTCAAACAAGTTGATTTTAAATGAGATCCCAGGTTCCTACCTTTAAAATGAGCCATCAACCACCATTTAACTTGCAGCACAGCCCAACATATAAAGAAATCACTGATCAGAAAGTTAGGGGGTGGGAGGTTCTGAATCTGCGATCACAAATACTTGTTCCTTCAAATCTGCGGCTGGCACATGCTCAGTGCAGGAGAAAGCAGAGGAAACCAGGAAGTTACAGTAGGAGTTACAGTGACTGAAGGAGGACTTAAGGGGAGGGGGAACAGCCCACAGCAGGGAGTGTGTAAGGTCTGTAATTTTAACTTAAATGTCACAGGGACTGTCACATGGTTTCAGAGCAGGAAGCAGGAAGTGCAGGGGATCTGGATAGGCTGCTACCATAAAAAATATAAAAATATAAATATCTTCAAAACTATGTAAAAAAAAATAATGAAATTAAATTGCAAAAATACTCAGGATAGCAATTCCTGACAATTTACCTTAAGTCATTTTTGGACCACAGTTCCCCTTTAATAGCTGGCATTAAAGTCATGTTGTAGGTAAATTACTTTTGGGATTTTATATTTACTGGGGGAATTCCATTACCAATTAATGAAATGCCACTAATTCTAATTGTTCCGTTTTGTACAGTTTAATTTATAAATATTCATATAATTTAACTACAACTTCATTTTTTATAACGCAAATAAATTTTGGGGAAAATTTTACTTACGTCCAACAGGAATTCTACCAATGTGTCAGCAGAAAACTCCCCATCGTATTCAATGATTTCGTCCTCTTTAAATACATAGATACTGTCTTCTTCATGCAGCCCTGGTGGAGAGAAAGGTAGAAGATCATGGTACATTGTTGGCCAAGTGTCATTTAAATGATGGATGATTAGAAATTTGACTTTACACAACTGGATCCTTTCTCAATCCTCAACTTAGATCTCCACTTACTATCTCACAATTCTAATGAATTGAGTAGAACGTGGATCTGTTAAGGTGCTGATAATCAGCAAATCCCAATGGGACCCCAACGGATTTACTGAATATTGCCAATGTGTATGGATAGTTCTCAAAGCCCACATGCTACCGCCATAGGCATCACCATTAATGGTCTTAATAGAAAATTCCCACCAGATGGTCTCCAGACGATAATGATCCTTCCTGCCATCGGACAAGTCACAATCAGATTTCGTGTATGGCCTATAGAAGTGTATTATAGAAGTCACAGCTTGACCTTGATTCAGAGACTGCATGGGATTTCCATGTTATCTCTCCTTACTCTAGCAGCTAATGTATGATTACCCAGAATGTTTTTGGAACAAATGGAGACACACAGCATAATGCACATGCTGTCAAACACGTAACACACGTTTTAATTGCTTAGCAGTAAAGAAAAATCTATATTTTGACAACTTAGTAGATACGATATGCGTCCAATTCAGTTGTATGCGCACAAGTCAATCAATGCAACCAGCTATTCCAGACACATATACACAGCCTCAAAACATCATATGAAGGCACACATACTGTAGAACCATGAGTATGTAATCTTCATACGAAGGCACACATAGGACCGCGAGTATGTAATCTTCATATGAAGGCACACCTAGAACCATGAGTATGTAATCTTCATATGAAGGCACACCTAGAACCATGAGTATGTAATCTTCATAAGAAGGCACACATAGAACCGTGAGTATGTAATCTTCATACGAAGGGCACACCTAGAACCAAGAGTATGCAACAATTATACGAAGGCACACCTAGAACCAAGAGTATGCAATCATCATATGAAGGTACACCTAGAACCAAGTGTATTTATTCATCATACAAAAGCACACCTAGAACCAAGAGAATGAAATCATCATACGAAGGCACACCTAGAACCAAGAGTATGCAATTATCATACAATGTGCGCCCTATACTAACAACATGGAATCATCATAGAACAAAGAACATATATTCACCCTACAATAGCATGCCTTGGTCCAAGATCCTACAATCCTCATACAAAGCTTGAACTAAATACATAAAATCTTGGCACAAAGACATACCTAGAACCAACATACAATTGCATTGATTGCAAATGTTTCTGCCAGCTTGCAATTTATAACTGATGTAATTTAAGTGAACACACGCTGCCATTGATTGGTCACACTGAAGATGATTCAAACCCAATAATAACACACACAATGCGAGCACGACAATACAGGCAGCTGGTTATAGTATATCTCCAGGACATTCGCCTGGCAGACCGAACAAGATCTTTCACGCAGTAAAAATATTTGATCAGATGGGTAATTTATACTTGGATAAATAAAAGCTTTGTACAAGCTGCCACAGGAATAGAGAAATCAATAGAGGATGGGAGCCAAGCGAAGGTGTTTAATACTGATTAGATGCAGCACACACGTAACTCATACCATGGATGTAAGAAAGCAGAGTTTCTTAAAGGGCAGGGTTAGAAAAATAAAGACATTTTGAGGGTCACCCTTTAACTTAAACCTGATGGCACTTGACCAGTCAAAGCTATTTTTTGATTGGCTGAAATGTCTACATATAGTCAGTAATAGAGAATTGCAACTCGAAAATGGCCGTTCATCGCGGATGGATCTTACGCTCAAGGGTCTTTTAATGACCCCATAATGCCCTATTAAGTCTTTTAGAGGCATGGGATTTAATAGTGGCACAAGCGCACTATAAAACATAAACATTCCGTAGAATGTTTCCTGAAAAAATGTCTTTTTGGACCTAATTTTTAAAATATTTGTAAATGATTGGGGTCTCTTTGAACTGCGATTAGGATCGGAGAATTTCAATGGACGAACCCCAGCAAATTCCATCACATAGAATCCTTTATTATTTTCCTAATTAAGTTACTTTGCTCCCCCACCATCTCCCTTGTAAACTCATCAAACAACAGCAGATTTTACCCACAGACAAAAACAATCTCATATTCTCTCCCACGTGCCATGGAAGCTCCCTCCTTTATCTTACATCTCTAATTACAACCCAGCAAAGGGAAATATGTATTTTAGTCACCGAACCAGGTGTTTCGTGCAAAAATAGATTTTTTCCTCCGTGCTATTTACCATCTACATCCATCTGAGCCTGACGTGGATTCAGAAACTGAGTAAACAACTTTCCCAAAAACAAAAACCAACTTCTAAAGTTTAGCGATAGTGACCATAAGGAAGATGGAAAGTCCGTCACATTGTACTGGGATTACTGGACATTTCCCATAACCACAGGGAGTCAATGGGTAATGGCTGTATAATGTAGGGGCCGTATTGAGAAATCGATAAATAAAAATATTGTTTCCTAGTTATCACAACGATTCTTCTTTTCAGACACTGGTGCAAAATATACCAACATGGACATAAAATACCGATCGTTATAACACAATGTGAAATAACACAATGATACACAAAAGATCAATAGCACAAAGTCATAAAATACAGATTGTTAAAACACACTCAGAAATAACACATTGACACACAATAGAGCAATACTGCACAGTCATAAAATACTGATCGTTATAACACACTGTGAAATAACACAATGATACACAATTGAGAAATACCGCACAGTCATAAAATACTGATCGTTATAACACACTGTGAAATAACACAATGACACACAATAGAGCAATACCGCACAGTCATAACATACCGATAGTTATAACACACTGTGAAATAACACAATGATACACAATAGAGCAATACTGCACAGTCATAAAATACCGATCGTTATAACAAACTGTGAAATAACAAAATGATACACAATAGAGCAATACCGCACAGTCATAAAATACCGATCGTTATAACACACTGTGAAAAAACACACTTTACCACAATAGATCAATACCGCACAGTCATAAAATACCAATCGTTATAGCACACCGTGAAATAACACAATGATACACAATAGAGCAATACCGCAGAGTCATAAAATACCAATCACTATACACAATGTGAAATAACACAATGATACACAAAAGATCAATACCGCACTGTCATAAAATACCGATCGCTATACACAATGTTAAATAACACAATGATACACAATAGATCAATACCGCACAGTCATAAAATACCAATCGTTATAACACACCCTGAAATAACACAATGATACACAATAGTTCAATACCACACAGTCATAAAATACCGATTGTTTTAACACACTGTGAAATAACACAATGACACACAATAGAGCAAATACCGCACAGTCATAAAATACTTATTGTTATTACACAATAATACACAATAGAGGAATACCGCATAGTCATAAAATACCGATCGTTATAACACATTGTGGAATAACACAATGATACACAATAGGGCAATATCGCACAGTGATAAAATACAGATCGTTATAACACAATGTGGAATAACACAATGATACACAATAGAGCAATACCGCACAGTCATAAAATACCGATCAGATGGCAGCAGGGAATGATGTGAGTTGTAGTTTGCAAACATCAGGATGACCACAGGATGGACACCCCTGCTATAAAACTAAATGTCATACTTTACACCATACATTGTTCTTTACATATTAATAATTATTGTACTTTAATTATACATTTTAGGACTTTCATTTTGTAATTTTGTGTAGTTGTGTGTGTGTAGTTGTGTGTGTTTGGGTAGTTGTGTGTGTGGGTAGATGTGTGTTTGTGTAGTTGTGTGTTTGGGTAGATGTGTGTTTGGGTAGTTGTGTGTTCGTGTAGTTGTTTGTGTGGTTGTGTGTGTTTGTGTAGTTGTTTTTGTAGCTGTGTTTGTGTAATTGTGTGTTTTGGGTAGATGTGTGTTTGTGTAGTTGTGTGTGTTTGTGTAGATGTGTGTGTGTCAGAGGGACACAGTGTGTAGTTAGTGTAGCCTCGGACAGAAAGGGACAATAAGGATTTGATTTGATCACATGGCCCTGGAACCTCGGAAAGTTCATGTTTGAGGATTAGACACTAACAGGAGATTCAATAAAAGTTCTTATCGTTAAAAATGGTGCTAATTTTGGTGTTAGTTTTCAAATGAGAAATTATATATGATTGGTTGGGGCAAAATTAGCACCATTTTTAACAATAAGAACTTTTATTGAATCTCCGTACAGACTGTGTGCATTCCTTTATGTCCCGAACATCTGTGCTGAATTTCGTGTCTCTAGCTGGAAAACTGTGGGGGGCGATACAGTCCAAAAAAAGCAAAAGAATAAAGGAGAAGAAAAAGAAAAAGAAAGAACGTGAATTTGTCTTTACAAGACAAATTATTATTAATAATAATAATATGTACTGAAATTTGCTGCATTTTATAACACAGACAGTGACTCTTTAAAGGGAAATTTTAACATCAAGGGACAATACTGAGTAATATACTGGAGGGCTGATAACAATGAATAATGATCTAGAGGGCTAATAAAACTGGATAATGATCTGGAGGACTTACAACAATGGGTTATGATCTGGGGGGCTGATAACACTGGGTAATGATCTAGAGGGCTGATAACACTGGCTAATGAACTTGAGGGCTGACTAACACTGGCTAATGAACTAGAGGGCTGACTAACACTGGCTAATGAATTGGGGGCTGACTAACACTGGTTAATGAACGGGAGGGCTGACTAACACTGGCTAATGAACTTGAGGGCTGACTAACACTGGCTAATGAACTGGAGGGCTGACTAACACTGGATAATTAACTGGAGGGCTGACTAAGACTGGCTAATGAACTGGAGGGCTGACTAAGACTAGCTAATGAACTGGAGGGCTGACTAACACTGGCTAATGAATTGGGGGCTGACTAACACTGGCTAATGAACGGGAGGGCTGACTAACACTGGCTAATGAACGGGAGGGCTGAGTAGCACTGGCTAATGAACTGGAGGGCTGACTAATAATGTGATTATTATACCTAAGACCCCCATATATTGATCTGCTCTCAGCTTCCGCCAATGTGCAGCCCAGTTTAGACACTGCTGTGCTGCTTCTATTAATCTGACAGAGGAGAGGTCTTCTGTGTCCATGTTAGAGCTAGAGGCGAGCGTGGTGCCATTTAAGCGCATAACTTACAAATACTGTCGCTTCTGGGGCAGCTCAAATTATCCATTGGAGACCAGCCCGGGGGGGATTTGCCCCCCAGCCTACTGGGCCTGTCCTCCCCTGCACTTTAATAAATTTACATGCAAGAACCAGCACCAGAACAAATGCCTATAGCCAATCAACACTGGAGCAACATGAGCAGAAGGAAGAAAGTAATCGAGAGCAATGCAGAAGGTTTTCCTAAAATGTCACTTTTAGTTGAAGTTGGCCTTTACATTATCCCTGGGGCTAATGAGCCTTTAGAAGATTTAACTCCTGATCTGACACATGTAGCTGGTGAGGGATGAAGCTACTGTTAGAGTTGCTCCTTCTAATCGCTCTCTGATGCCGGTTAGGTAGAGATGTTAATGGGCAATTAATAACAGAAATTAGGTCTGTCTCTATCCCACTTACATTAATGTTGGTCCTAATGGTGCAGGCTCTTAATTATGCAGATAGCAAGAGACTGAGCTGGTGAAGTGTATGGAGAGGGGAGATGCAGTGATCAGGTATAGGCCTATGTAAATCCATGTAGAGCTAGGTGAGTCTAGGTAGGTCTTGGTAAGTCTAGGGGAGTATAGGTGAGTCTAGGTAGGTCTTGGTAAGTCTAGGGGAGTATAGGTGAGTCTAGGTAGGTCTTGGTAAGTCTAGGGGAGTATAGTAGGTGAGTCTAGGTAAGTCTTGGTAAGTCTAGGGGAGTATAGGTGAGTCTAGGTAGGTCTTGGTAAGTCTTAGGGGAGTATAGGTGAGTCTAGGTAGGTCTTGGTAAGTCTAGGGCAGTATAGGTGAGTCTAGGTAGATAGATAGATAGATAGATAGATAGATAATAGATAGATAGATAGAGAGAGAGAGAGAGAGAGAGAGAGAGAGAGAGAGAGAGATAGATAGATAGATAGATAGATAGATAGATAGATAGATAGATAGATAGATAGATAGATAGATAGATAGATAGATAGATAATTAGATGACAGATAGATAGATAGATAGATAGATAGATAGATAGATAGATAGATACTTAGATGACAGATAGCAAAGATAGATAGATAGATAGATAGATAGATAGATAGATAGATTTGGAGTGATAGATTGAAAGATCATCTAATCTATATTTAAAATGTATAAATTACATTTTAAATATTTAGATTGTAAGCTCTTCAGGACGGGATCTGTCAATATGTTCAGTTTAAAGCTGCCCATGTGGTCCATGGGAAGGGGTGAATTTCGGGGTGCGTGTGAAGGGGGAGGTTACGTGATTTTGTCTCTAAAAGCAGCTGAACGCTACAAGGACCGATCTATAAACAGACCCATCCGTAGCAGGCGGTGCTCACAGTGATGAATGTGCATCTTTAAATGTGGCTCTTTTATTCTATTTGTTGTAGATATGGCCAATAAGAAAGAGGTTGGGAACAGGTATCCCCACCATCCTCAGAAGCCCCTCCCCGTGTTATTTAATATAAGAGTTTCTTTGATGTGCAGTCAAACTTGTCCCATTCAAGTCAAAAGATTTATGGCCATCACAGCCTCATTAACCAGGGCTTGGAGTTCAAATAATCAACTCATTGTGATAAAAACATCATTTATAAAAGTGGGCACCTCCCCCTTTCCCACAATCACCCACACGATTTGCTCCATATAAATTGCCATACAAATGTCTGTGACTTTCAAGCTACGGTAAACAAAAGTTATACTTTGAAGTCTGTGGACAAACTTTAATTGGGCTTTAATGAGAGTGACCGATAGGGGACGATGCACAGAGAGAATTGCTGGAAAAAATTTAAATTTATTACGATATTATACTTAAAGGAATTTTTTTAGGTTAGAATAAAAATGTTCCTGATTTGTAGCCCAGAAATTGCTGATTTCAACAATGCATCATGAACTAAAAAATAATACAGATAACATATACAGCATTATAAAGTTACGGTTCATACATGCTTAGTGCCCCTATCCAGGGAGAGAGGGCGGACATTTTTTTGTTTTTTATAATTCTGAATTCTTGCATAGAAATCACATTTAAAAAGTTGAAAGAAATTTGTAATACTTTGTTTTAATTTGTATGAATATAAGAGGTAAAAAAATGTGATTCATCCTTAAAAAATTTCAACATGCAGAAACCTCAGGGGGAAAAATGGAGGGCAAATATAAAATACACCAAACAACAGCAAATTAAAGGAATAAATTAAAGGGATGCTAGATTTAGGTCACAAAAGGCAGCCATTTTGTAATCTGCAGGTAAAGGATCATGAGATAAAAAAACGTTGTGCAGCATAGGAAAGGTAACGGTCTACTTTGGGACCTACACTGTGTTTAGCAAAGAGGG
>CM033476.1:319446070-319468523 GCA_019447015.1 Hymenochirus boettgeri
TAAGATGATGTAAAATAAGGATTAAAATGAACAGGCTATTAGCTATAAAAGAAGGAGGGGAATTAGAACTAATCATTTTGCATCAGCAGTTTGGCACACAAAGAATCTAAAGGTTTCCCCAGCCAATAAGGATCGTTCCATGATTATCAATTACATATCCGTGTCACTTTACATTATGTGCCAACATTCTTTTTTTAATATGAATCAGTGACAGTGACATGGCCAGGCTGAATCCTTTGGAATTTACGGCCTATTAATTCTCCAGGGAGGGTAATGAGAGAAATCCCAGCGCAATGTCCTTAGAATCCTCCAGCCCAATCCACGTCATTGGAAACCACTTAAAGGGATTCGGTCATCAAGAAAGAACGTATTACCTGTTTAATGTAAATTCTTGTTTAAAGGGCATGTTCACCCTTAAAACAAAAAACTGGCCAATTGTCAGTATCCACCCCCCAATCCCCACTGATATATTTTGCAATTTATTACCTGTATTACTAATCAGATATTTAAGGATAATTATTGTCCCATTCTGGCTGAGTAAGCTGGCCAATCCCTCCACACAGTCAACTGACATCATGATTGATTGCTGTTTCCCCTGCTCAATCTTATAGAAAGCTCTTTGAGCAGAGGAAGGAGGCGGATACTTTTGCCAGAACAGAAGAGGACTTATAATTAAATATCTGGTTACAAATACATGTAATAAACTGGTAAAAATAGCAGTTGGAGTTGCGGGCAGATAACTGACAAGTGACTAATTTTTTGTGTTAAGGGTGGACATGGCCTTTAAATTGAAACATATGCATGTACCTCGACTTCTTTTCTGCAGCAATGTTGCCTTGTTTTACGGCAGAGGATTTATAAATAGGATGGAATCTTATAAACATTTACAGCATTGCTGGCGGGTGAAATAAGGATCGATTTAAATAGAGGTCAGCCAGGTAGAGGAAACAGCAATCAACAAAATGTGAGAATATAAAAGCAATCTCTATAAATAACATGGGGAATGATGGGCTGGCCGAATCCCTTTAACAAAACCTATAAATAATAAACAGCTATCTCTTTATGGGCCAGAGTGTCAGAATGATCATCACTAACAACTGTTAAATGACATAAGTGCCAATCAGACATGTACCATCCCCCTGGAAATATATTACATTATATTAGGGTTAGGAGGGGGCTACTTCTTGAATTGGTCCCCTAATTAAGGGGAAAATAATTATCCTTAAATGTCTGGTTAGTAATGCATGTAATATAATGTGCAATTATCAACAGTCACTCAGGCATGCTGGGATAGAACCTCAAATGCCCCATCCTTAGCCACAGAGCACTAGAATGACCACTAGATGTCACTGCTCTGTCTACAGAGATGGCCTTTGCTAAGGCAAGCAATGATTGGTTATTTTCATGCCATACACATTGCTGATAATTAGCCACCCAATGGGATTTGCTACTTATTAGCCACGTGTATACTCAGCTTTATTCCATTATGAACATCAATGGGCTGTTCAGATCAGAGGGGTAAATGAGTGAAAAGTGCAATTTTCTAACCGGAAACCTTAACTGTACAGTACTCACCAGTTCAATCAACAAAATAATCCTTTAAATATTCCACTGGGCTCTATAATTCCATGTCTATAATCCCTGTAGTCCAGGTGGACCAATTGATTCTCAGAAACCCTGTATAATACTCTACTATATATTTCAGCTTTAACCGATTTCTAAAATCTTGCAGAAAGAACTCCAAATGCTCCCCATAAACCAGCCCCACTCCTGTATCAACTCCCGACGTGTTTAATACCAGAGGCCTCTTCATTTCTGATTGGCTAAAAGAGCATCCAATCCTTTTATTGTAACAGCTGGTATTAATACGTATGGTGCTAGGTTGATTCAGGAACTGGGTTTACTGATGGGATGATGGAATCTCAATGCCCCGGTTATGATACAACTTTAGATATTTAAAGACCTCCCTTTGGATCAAGTAGAAGATAAATAAGTTGGAAACGATGGATGGTTTCATTGTTATCTACTCTGTTATTCTGTACTGTACATGTCAAAATTACTTATTCCATGTAATTGTTGTTCCATTACACCTACAATGATCTAGAAGGTACTCTACAATTCCCGAAATGGTGGCCTCCAAACCAGGTCAAAAACAGGTCCTTTCCACCCATTTTAAGATGGGCTACACACGGAATACCAGCATGCATTGCTATGTACCTCTAAGATCAACTCTTCCATCTCAAATTGCCTTTGGGAAGCCTTGTCATCCTCTATGGGATCATGGTAGAACAAAGCCAAAACTTCATACTTTTTCAGGGCAGCCTTGTAGTTTTTGAGGTTGATGTGGATCACCCGGTCTTCTCCATCATACTCTGGGAAATCAAGCCCTTCCTCTGCCCATACACCCAGGTTCACCAGGGTGAGGAACAGAGCTGCCACAACCAGCCACGGCCCCTTCATCCTCTCGCACGTTCCAAGTCAACAGGTCCCCCCGAAAAGTCCAATTTAAGTAGAAGGTTGGGAAGAAAAAAAAATCCCTTCTCCGCCCTTATAGGTAGAAGAAGTATGGAGGGTTGGCAAGTAGGTCCCCTGCTTTCTTAGCGGCTCAGCTCCTCTCTTACTTGGGATTTGGGGGGCAGCTGCCGGAGCTGGGTGAGTTGGGGGCGAGAGTCTGGGGAATAGTGGTGGTTACCGTCCCAGTGTGCAGACACTGAAAAGCAAAGGGTAAACCTGACACCAAGGCCATAAAAGAGGATGAGGGGGCTGGAGTAGATTCTGTCTACCCTATCCCGAAGAGCTTGGCACTTGTCACTCGCACCCCCTCCCTTTGGTTCCCTGTCTATATATGTCTATATGAGATCGTTGTCCTAATATACACGGGAGTCTTCTTTTCCCCTATCAGCAAACACAGCAAAAGCAGAGCAGGGAAAGTCAGTGATACTGGTGTCAGCAGCTTGTAAGGGACCCAGAGAACCACCATCTCCTGACCCAGAAAAACACAATATGGAGTATCAAACCACTTATCACAATGTGAACTGATAGCAATATTAAGAATATGAATAATTCTCACAATACAAACTTATTACAATGTGAAGATAGCACAATATTTATCACAATATGAATGTAGTGCACAAGTTCTCACAATATGAATTTATCACAATTGTGAATGTAGCACGTTATTTATCACAGTATAAATTTATCACAATATGAACTTATCACAATTGTGAATGTAGCACGTTATTTATCACAGTATAAATTTATCACAATATGAACTTATCACAATCGTGAATGTAGCACATTATTTATCACAGTATAAATTTATCACAATATGAAATTATCACAATTGTGAATGTAGCACGTTATTTATCACAGTATAAATTTATCACAATATGAACTTATCACAATTGTGAATGTAGCACGTTATTTATCACAGTATAAATTTATCACAATATGAACTTATCACAATTGTGAATGTAGCATGTTATTTATCACAGTATAAATTTATCACAATATGAACTTATCACAATTGTGAATGTAGCATGTTATTTATCAAAGTATAAATTTATCACAATATGAACTAATCACAATTGTGAATGTAGCATGTTATTTATCACAGTATAAATTTATCACAATATGAACTTATCACAATTGTGAATGTAGCACGTTATTTATCACAGTATAAATTTATCATAATATGAACTTATCACAATTGTGAATGTAGCATGTTATTTATCACAGTATAAATTTATCACAATATGAACTTACCGGTATCACAATTGTGAATGTAGCACGTTATTTATCACAGTATAAATTTATCACAATATGAACTAATCACAATTGTGAATGTAGCATGTTATTTATCACAGTATAAATTTCTCATAATACGAACTTATCCCAATATAAAATATATATATTAAAGGACAACTCCACCCTCATTAGAACATCTTTTAGAAAGAATGGCCTCTTTAAAATATGTGGATATATCATAGTTTGTCCTATGAATTCATTACTGTATGCCTGCTATGCTTCTGGATGCCTCATGGAAACTGAGCCATTTAGAAACCTGTACTGAGCCTGTACTGAGCCTGAGCATGCTCAGAAGAGGCAGACAGGGGATTAACTTTCAGTCATTGGCTGTGATGTCAACTGTCAAATCCATAACTGACAGTTGCTAACTGGAAGAACCAGGAAGTAGAAACGGGGTAAACAGGACATTGTGCAGGATTTCAGGTTAGACTTATATATTTCACATTTCAAACTATTACCGTTTAGGGTTTTGGGTTGTGATTTACCTGTATGTAAGTTTTCATTTTGGGGCTGGACTTGCCCTTTATATAAATATATCTAAAGCAGAATTAATCATTTCCCCCCCTAAACTGGGACCTAGTCCCCCCTTCTCCATCTCTATTGACAATATGGTCATTACGCAGTTGAATCTGCCTTGGAGTGATCTTTGACTCTTTCCTTCCATTATCACATTAACAATGTCACTAGGACCTGTCGTTTTCTCCTTTGCAATATTGCCAAGATCCGCCCTTTTCTCTCTTTCTCCACTAATAAAATGCTCCTCCATGCCCTTATAATCTCCCGTCTTGACTACTGTAACCTTCTACTACTTGGACTCCCAGCCTCTCATCTCTCTCCAGTCTATCTTAAACTTGGCAGCTCGGATCATCTTGCTCTCCTCCAAAAGAGAACCCGCAACCCCGATACTTCAGTCCATAGGGTGGCTTCCCATCAAACAGAGAATCATATTCAATACCCTGCTTTTAGCCTTTAAATCCCTTCACTCTACTGCACCTCCCTCCTTATCTTCTCTCTTGGTCCCTTATGTTCCAGGCCGTGCCCTCCATTCCTCACAAGGAAATCTTCTCCACAAACCCCCAGCTAACACTGCTGCCTCCCGGCTTAAACCATTCTCTCTTGCTGCTCCCTACCTTTGGAACTCTCTCCCTCTCTCGCTTCACCAGGTGACATCTATTAATGCTTTCAAATCTAGACTGTTATCCTACCTTTCTGAGGACCAGCACAACAAATGATTGTTAGCCATCTCAAGCACTTTGTACCCATCCCCCCACTTGTATCTTTATGTTGTCCCACCCGCTTAGATTGTAAGCTCTTCGGGCTAGGGATCTCATTCCTAATGTGTCAAGGCATGCTGCACTTATATCAATGTGTCCATAATTTATATATATGTATTCTTAACCGATGTATGAATTTGTATTTAATTGTTATCTATCTGTATAATGGCTTGCACTTATCCCCGTTTGTATACTCTGTATTTTATAATGTACAGCGCTGTGTACCCAAGTGGCGCTTTATAAATAAAATTATACATACATACATACTATCACAATATGAACTTATCACAATGTGAATGTAGCCCATCATTTGTCACAATATGAATTTATCACAGTATGAATATTTTGAGAGTAAAAGCCATAGCAAGAAAAAGCCATATCGGAGATTAAAAGCAAAAGAGAGTAAAAGCAACAATGTCAGAGAGTAAAAGCCATGATGTCAGAGAGTAAAACCCATGATGTCAGAGAGTAAAAGCTATGATGTCAGAGAGTAAAAGCCATGATGTCAGAGATTAAAAGCCCTGATATCAGAAAGTAATACCCATGATGTCAGACAGTAAAAGCCAAAATGTCTTTTCTGTGCCTCTCTCTTCCCAATGGTACATTATATACTGACTAATGTACCGTAAATGATAGCGATCGTTTCGTAACCACATAAAAACACAATGCTGCAGGCCCAGAGCTTTAATAAACGGCATGGAATCCCGAGGGGGCTTTTAATATCCCCAAAATTTGAGAGGATACATTATCCATTATAATCCACCCCACATAGGACCCCTTTGGAGTCAAAAGTAAGCCAACAATCCCCCCCCATACAAAACAAGAACTAACTCCATTCTCATTGCAAATACCCACATAGTAACGCGCCAATTATAACAATATTATGTACACCCTACCCCATACCGTTAAAGGGGTAGATTATAAATTAAATCACATTAACTTCCAAACCAGGGATTTCAGTAATTCATGTTATTCACAATCATGTCATTTTCATGTGATTTTACAATAGATTCACCATTTTTAGTCTGAATTCCGTTAATAGGGATAGAGAACAAACGCAAATAGGAACACATTGGAAAACATGCAAGTATTGCCCCTAACAAGCAGCCAATCAGGAAAGACTTTATAGAAACCCTCAGTGCAAAAAGTATACCTCTAATTTACTATATGGCAATAATGTATTAGTCCCTTTACATAACATAAATGTAACTATCTCTGGGGGTTAATCCCTTCATGAATTACTCTTTGGCTCTCAGTGGGTTAATTCCCATCCAATCAGATTTCAATTGAAATATTTTACATGTAACATGGTATGTATACACTATGCGAGTCCTAGTTTCCCTTATAGAAGGGGGGACTGTTTTTAAACAATATGAAGGGTAAATGAGGAATATTCACTCTGTTTATAATATAGAGATCCTAGTCCTTATAGCAGGACTGTAATAATATGAAGGATATAAATGAGGAAATTCACTCTGTATACGCTATAGAGAGTCCTTAATCCTTATAGAGGGACTGTAATAATATGAAGGGTATAAATAAGAATATTCCCTCTATATTCGCTATAGAGAATTCCTAGTCTTTGTAGCGGGGACTGTCATAATTATGAAGGGTATAAATCAGGAATATTCACTCTGTATACACTATAGAGATCCTCGTCCTTATAGCGGGGACTGTAATAATATGAAGGGTATAAAAGGGGGAGGAATATTCACTCGTATGTTACAACTATAGAGAATCCTAGTCCTTATAGCGGGGGACTGTAATAATGAAGGGATATAAATGAGGAATATTCATTTGTATTACATATAGAGAGTCCTAGTCCTGTAGCAGGGACTGTAATAATATGAAGGGTATTAAATGAGGGATATTCAATCTGTATCATATAGAGAACCTCTAGTCCTTATAGCAGGGACGGTAATAATATGAAGGGTATAAATGCAGGAATATTCACTCTGTAGTACGCTATAGGAGAATCCTAGTCCTTATAGCAGGGACTGTAATAATATGAAGGGTATAAATGGAGGAATATTCACTCTGTAACACTATAAGAGATCCTAGGTCCTTATAGCGGGGGACTGTAATAATTATGAAGGGTATAAAAAAATGAGAATATTCACTCTGTATAAACTATAGAGATCCTAGTCCTCATAGCGGGGGGACTTGTAATTAATAGAAGGGTATAAATGCGGAATTTCACTCTGTATTCGCTATAGAGAATCCTAGTCCTATAACAGGGGACTGTAATAGTACAAAGGGTATAAATAGGAATATTCACTCTGTATACGACTATAGAGAATCCTAGTCCTCATAGCGGGGGACTGTATAAACGCAGGGTATAAATGAGGAATATTCATCTGTATACACTATAGAGGAATCCTAGTTCCTTTATTGCAGGGACTGTTAATAAATGAAGGTTATAAAGGGGATATTCCCACTCGTGTTATACACTATAGAGAATTCCTAGTTGCCTTATGAGCAAGGGACTGTAATCGTACAACAGGGTATAAATGAGGGAATATTCACTTGTATTCACATGAGAGATTTCATAGTCTTATAGCAGGGACTTGTTTAATATTAGAGGGTATAAATGAGGGAATATTCCACTCTGTTTACACTATAGAGAAATCCTGGTCGTATACCAGGGACTGTAATAATTATGAAAGGGTTTAAATGAGGGAATATTCACTCTACCGGTAGTCACTATAGAGAATCCTAGTCCTTATAGCTGGGGACTGTATAAATATGAAGGGTAATAAATGAAGGATATTCACTCTGTAATTCACTTGAGGAATCCTTACTTTATAAGGGGGGATGTAATAATATTGAAGGGTATAATGAGGAATGTTTCACATCTGTATACACTATAGAAAGGCATCATTAGTCCTTATAGTGGGATAATACTATGGAACGGGATATAAAGAGGGAAATCTTCACTCTGTATACACTTATTAGAGAAAATCCTAGTCTGATAGCAGGGACTGTAATTAATATGAGGGTATAAATTGAGGAGATATGCTCACCTCTGTAAACACTATGAGCAATCCTGTCCTTTATAGCAGGGGACTGTAATACTATGAAGGGTAGGCTAAAGAGGATATTACTCTGTATACATCTATAAGAGAATTCATCTTTATAGCAGGGGAGTAATAATATGAAGGGTATAAAATGAGGGAAATCATTCACTCTGTATCACTATAGAGATCCTAGTCCTATTAGAAGGGCACACTTATAATATGAAGGGTATTAAAGTGAGGGAATATTCACTCTGTTAACACTTATAGAGAATTTAGTCCTATATAGCCGGGACGTCATTTACTATGAAGGGTATAAATGAGGGAATATTCACTCTGTATTTACACTATAGAAGAGTCCTAGTCCTTATAGTGGGGACTGTAAAAATATGAAGGGTAATAATAGGAATATTCAACTTGTGTATTACACTATTAGAGAAATTTCTTAGTCCTTCTATTAGCAGGGACGCTTAATAATATGAAGGTATAAATGAGGAATATTCACTTGTGATGTCACTATAGAGAATGCATAGTTCCTTTATAGCAGGGGACTGTAATATATTTTGAAGTCGTTTATTAACTTGAGGGATTATTCACTCATGTTATCACTATAGAGATTCCTAGCTTATAGCAGGGACTGTAAAATAATAGGAAGGTATAAATGAGGAATATCACTCTGTATACAACTATAGCAGAATCCTAGTCCTTATAAGGGACGTAATAATAATGAAGGGTATAAATGATGGGGGAAATTCAACTCTGTATTCACTAAAGAGAATTCTAAGATTTGGGGGTTTGGTAGGTACACAAGGATTTAGCTATAGCAAACAATGGCAGACAACATGGGTAGAGCTAGCAAGATATTGTCTGTATAAGAGGGGAATAGATTCAGGGAGATAAATATTATTCTTCTCTTTACAAGAACAACGATAAGCCTCATTTGGATATATGCCGTACAGTTTTGGAATACCCCTATAAAAAAGGGACACTTCTTGGAAAGGGAAGCGTTTAGAGAGAGGCAAACTAAATTAATTAAGGGGAATGGAGGGGCTATGACTATGCGGCAGATTAGACCAAGTTAGGTCGGTTTTACATGGAGGAAGTTGACGCTTGCGTGGATGGATATGCTTCCTTATACGAATATATTTTACAATTACAGGGATTGTGGAAAGCACTCCAATTAATTTACAACTTATTTCTATTGTTTTTCGATACAAATATATTAATGCGGCCATTACAATGAACTCTCTGGTGCTATTGTTACTAATAGGTGTAGATACAGAGGGAAACTGAACACATTTAAGGTTGGAAAAGGAAATGAAGTTTCTCTTCCGTCAGGTTATAGCTAGGTTACCACACAGAAACATTAAAGATGATGTCGGTATCGGGGCTTTTCGGTTTACTGTGGTTGTACTACTTCGTTTTCCCGAAATAAGCGTGTGGCCCCACGAAACGATCGGGCAGCCGAAAGGCTGTTCGGGAAAGACGGAAAATTTTCCATCGGCTCGCTAGATCTGAGGGGCCGGAGGGAACAACGCAGTGCGAGACGCTCGGGACTTTGTTGTGCTTGCCGATCTTTGAAAGATGACAGACAGGATAATTTGGCGATCACTGTCTGTTCATCTTTCAATGATCTGTGGTTGTACAGGTCTATACAGAACGGGATTAACTACTTATGTAGGAGACTTTCTAATATTGAGAATTACTGAGTATAATACCTATACTGTAGTTGGTTGGTACGGGGGATTACGTATATATTACAATTATAGTAAGATATACTTTGTGGTTACGGATTCGTTAATTGAATTGTATATACATTATATTTAGTTTTCTGGTTGGTGTAGGGATACTATTATAATATTGCGAATATCCTGATTAATATTATATAGTAGTTATGGTTGTACAGGGAATATTATATATATTTGGAATTCTGGTATTAATACATATTTACGTAGTTCTGGTTGTCCGGGATACATATAATATTGAGAATTACTGGTATTAATACAATATACTGTAGTTCTGGTTGGTACGGGGGGATAACTATATTTAATATGAGATTACTAGATTAATTACTATTAACTGTAGTTCTGGTTGGTACAGGGGATTACTATATAATATGGAGAATACTGGTATTAATACATATACTGTAGTTCTGGGTTGGTAGGGGGATCTAAAATATTGAGAATTACTAGATATATATATACTGTAGTTCTGGTTGGTACAGGGATACTTATAAATATTGAGAATTACTGGTATTAAATATCTACTGTAGTTCTGGTTGGTACCGGGATACTTATTAATATTGAGAATTACTGGTTATTACTATTACTGTAGTTCTGGCTGGTGGTACGGGGATACATAATATTGGAGAATACTAGGAATTATATATATTCTGTAGTTCTGGTTGGTACAGGGATATTATATAATATTGAGAATTACTGGTATTATATACATATACTGTAGTTCTGGTGGTACAGGGGATTTACTATTAATATTGAAATTACTGGTATGAATATATATTACTGAGTTCTGGTTGGTATGGGGATATATATAATGTTGAGAATTACTGGTATTAAACATATATTCTGTAGTTCTGGTGGTACAGGGATACTCATATAATATTGAGAAATTACCGGTATTATACTATACTGAGTTCTGGTTGGTACGGGGATACTATATTATATTGAGAATTACTGGCATTAATACTATAACTGTAGTTATGGTTGGTACTTGGGGATACTATAAATATGAGGAATTACTAGAATTAATACATATCTGTAGTTCTGGTTGGTTCGGGGATACTAATAATATTGAGAATTAATGTTTTATACATATACTGTAGTTCTGGTTTGGTACGGGGGATACTATATAATATTGAGAATTACTGGTATATAATACCTAAAAGTGTAGTCCTGGTTGGTAAAGGTATACTATATTATATTGAGAATTAGATGGTATTTAACATATACTGTAGTTTCTGGTTGGTTAGGGGGATTATATATATATTTGAATGACTGATATTTATTCATATACTGTAGTTTGGTTGGTACAGGGATATATTAATATTGATATCTGTTGTATTCAATTTGATCAACTGGACTTGACGTTTAGTTCTTGAAGACGTTTCACTAGTCATCCGACTGGCTTTCTCAATTTAGAATGACGTACAAGAATCTGTGGCAATTTTGTACCCTGGAAATTCCCAATTAGCCTATCACAGCAGGGTTAAGGTGTGATTGGATAGTGGCTAAGAGGTGTTATAGGAACGCCCAGAGTTAAGGTGTCAAAACAGCCATTGTACATGGCAGACAGTTGGTGTCATCCCCCCCACCCTCTATTTAGGCTTGGTTTCTTATTTTCACCATTAATGGCCTCCTTAAAACCTCTCTTGAACAGTCCAGTTTCCTTCGCCAGTAGTTAACACTTACAATCTTCAAAGGTAGTCCTTTATCTTAAGATGCAGGTCACCGGCTGAGTCCTGACCGAGGAATTGGCTCTTTGTCTGGGCCATACGTTGATTGCAGTTGCTGATGGTCTCCCCCACATAAAAATCAGAGCATTTTTCACTGCACTGCCACTGACGTATATGATGTCACTCTTCACTGCACTGCACTGGTATATGAGTCGATTTTCTTGTGTTTCGGTATTGGGTCTTCGGAGTACCAATTGCTGCCTCAGTGTTTGTTGTCGGTTTAAAACAAGAACAGGGATACGGTTGTTTTTTGAAAACTCTTCTTAATTTCTCGGAGACCCCTGCTACATATGGGATGACCCATGTTCTTCCTCCTGTCTCTTGCTTTTTCCCTTCACTGTTGGGTATTCGTGTCTTTTCTTTCCTCTCTACTTTCATTTGACAAAGGCCCCAGTCTGGAGATCCACAAGTTTTAAGGGCTCTCTGAGATGTTTCATTGCTTTAGCCTTCGCCTCTGTGCTAGTGGGGATGTTCTCGGCTCTGTGTTGCAGGGTTTGATGACACCAGCTTGTGATCTAAAGGGTGGTGGGAGTCAAAACATAAATACTGATCTGTGTGTGTGTTTGGTTTTCTGTAAACCTCTACTTCAGTTTACCATTTTTCCTAACTTTTACCAAGCAGTCCAAGAAAGCCCCGTTTGTTGTTTTGTATCTTCCCTTGTGAATTTCATGTTTTGGTCTACCGCATAAATGTTGTTCTGTGAAGCTTGTACTTCCTTCTGGTGATTTTAACCCAAGTGTCCATCCACCATATCTGAACCCAGTGGCTGGGTGCATGCCCTTAAGGGATTAAGGCCTGTGTTCTACTCTCTCCATGAAAAGGTGGCCCACAATGGGTGAAAATGGAGATTCCCATAGCACATCCATGTTTTTGCTTATGAACTTATCCTGTATTTGTTTAAAGAGTGGTATTCAGGCACAAGTCCAGTAAGGAAACACACCTGTTCTGGGTTGAGATCAGTTCTGCTGGTAAGAGTGCTTCTTGGCCCAGCCATTTTATCACCATGAAACAGCCTCCTTGGTGGGTATACAGGTGAAGAGAGATGTCACATCATAGGACACCATAGTTTTCTTCTGCACTCAGTACTATATCTTCAATCTTGTTGGTGAAATCCCGAGAGTTCTGGATGCGATGCTTTGAACTCCCACCAAAGGTCCTAAGATGTTGGCTAGGTATTTTGCCAATTGTATGTTACAGAGTTGATGAGCTCTGACTATAGGTCTTAGGGGGGCCCTTCCTTATGTATCTTTGGGAGTCCCATATATGCATGGATGTGCCTCACCAGGGTAGAGGCGATGTAACATTGCGCGTCAATGGTTTATCCTTTTGAAGCTGTTGTAGTAAGTCTATGACCCCTTTTCGTTGTAACGGCTGGTGGGATCCCTTGTTAAAAGCCTCATATGTGTTGTATCGGCCAGAGGGCATGGTCACCTTATCAGGTAGTCTGAGGTGTTGAGTACCACCGTTGCATTTCCTTTATCTGCCGGTATAGAATGGTGATAATGGAATCTTTTTGAGGGATGGTAGGCTCTTCTCTCCGTGTGTAGTCCAGGGTAGATGAAGGAGTTTTAGCACTGGCTAAGGCTGAGATACCTTAAGGCAGAAGTTGTTCTGCCTCAATCTGTGGTACCTATTACTGTGGATTGAGGGCTTCTGGCTGATATAATATCCACCACAGGGATGGCTTTAGGAGTGATGGCACAATTCAGCCCTAGCCAGGACTGGCTGGGTCAGGGTCCTGTTAGACAAGTTTCTCACCCATTCCTCCTTGTTTGAAATGCAATTCCTCCTTTTGTATCCCAGGTGTTGGGATGCTTGGGATTACCGAATTAGGAATTTGTTCCATTGCCTTTGCTTGCCTTTACCAGTTGCTGAGAAAGCTGTACTTGTTTGGTGAAACTCCACATCTTTCCCAGGGTGCCGCAGGGTAGCTGTGAGGAGGTTTGTTCTGTTGACGGATTGTTGGCATTAACGCATCAACTGAAATGTGTCTGTCGTACCCGTTCATTTAGATGCTTGTTGTGTTTAAGCCTTTTACAGTATCTGTTTGGCTATGATGCCTTTTATTGTGGAATCCAGATGTATACTGCATGGCACTAATCATTGGTGTCGCATGGAGGTTAAAGGCAGGTGTTTTCTGTAGTCTGCCCAATTCCTTGCTGTCTTTTCATATTGCCATACCAAGTTTGAGGGTTTTCTCCAAAATGATTTGAAATATGACTTGTGATGGTTCTCATTCATCAGGTGTTGGTATATCTGTAATATTTCATTCATCCACGGTCATGGTATATCGTAATATTCATTCATCCAGGTCATGGGATATCTGTAATATTCATCCTCCAGGTCATGGTATATCTGTAATATTCATTCATCCAGGTCATGGGATATCTGTAATATTCATTCAACCAGGCGATGGTTATATCTGTAATATTCATTCATCCAGGTTCATGGTATATGTAATATTCCATCCTTCCAGGTCACGGTATTGTAATATTTCATTCATCCAGGTCATGGTATATCTGTAATATTCATTCATCCAGGTCATGGTATTATCTGTAAATTTTCATCCTTCCAGGTCAGGATTTTCTGTAATTTAATTCATCCAGGTCATGGTATATCTAATATTCATTCATCCAGGTCTGGTATATATTTGTAATATTCATTATCCAGGTCAAGGTTATATCTGTAAATATTCATTATACCAGGTTCATGGTAATTGTAATATTCATTCACCAGGTCATGGATATCTGTAATATCATTCATCAGGTCACGGTATATCTGTAATATTCATTATCCAGGTTACGGTATATCTGTAATATTCATTTCATATCCAGGTCATGGTATATCTGTAATATTCATCCATCCAGGTCATGGTATATCTGTTTAATTTCATCTTCCAGGTCAGGTATATCTGTAATATTCATTCATCCAGGTCATGGTTATATCTTGTAAATATTTCATCCATCGGGTCACGTATATCTGTTAATATTCATCCATCGGGGTCACAGTATATCTGTAATATTCATCCATCGGGTCATGGTTTATCTGTAATATTCATCCATCCGGGTCATGGTATATTGTAATTATTTCACCATCGGGTACCGGTCTATCTGAATATTCATCACATCCAGTGGTCACGGTAATCTGTAATATTCAACATCCGGGTCCGGTCTTATCTGTAATATTCATCATAGGGTCACGGTATCTATCGTAATTATTTCATCCATCCAGGTCAAGGTTTATCTGTAACTATTAATCCATACCGGGTCTGGTATATCTGTAATTATTTCATTCATCAAGGTCATGGAGTATTCTGGATATATTCATCCAATCGGGTCATTGTATATCAGTAATATTCATTCATCGGGTCAGGGGTAATAGTGTAATTATTCAAATCCACCGGGTCATGGTTCTATCTGTAATATTACATCCCGGTCTGGTATATCTGTAAATTCATTCTCCAGGGTCATGGTATTATCTTGTAATATTTCATCAATCCGGGGTTCATGGGAATCTGTAAATATTCAATCCATCCGGGTCACCGTCTAGTCGTAATTATCATTCCACCGGGGTCACGGTCCTGTCTGTTAATATTCATCACCGGGGTCAGGTATGCGTGTAATATTCATACATCCGGGTCACGTTAGTCTGTAATATTCATCCATCCGGGTCACGGGACGTCTGTAATATTCTCCACCGTCACGTATGTCGTATATTTCCACGGTACGGTATGTCTGTAATATTCATTCCATCCGGGTGCCACGGTTATGGTATGTTAATATTATCCATCGGGTCACGGATGTCTGTAATATTGATCCATCCGGGGTACGAGAGCGATTCTTTCCCCCATTGAGCACGTGTCTGTAAATATTCCATCCCTCAAGGGTCACGGTTATGTTGATATTCACCATTCCGGGGTCCACGGTATATCTGTAAATTCATCCCATACGGGTCATGCATATATATAATATTCTCCATCCAGGCCATGGTATATCTGTATATTATCCACAGGTCACGTATAGCTGTAATATTCAATCCATCCAAGGGTCACGGGTGATAATTCTGTAATATACATTCATCTAGGTCACGGTATTGATCTGTTAATATTCATCCATCCAGGGTCAGGTATATCTGTAATTATCATCATTCCAGGTCATTGGTAGATCTGTAATATTTCCCACTTTCATCCAGTCATGGTATATCTGTCATATTCATCCGTCCAGGTCATGGTGTATATCTGTAATATATATCCATTCCAAGGGTACGGAATCTCTGTTAATATCATTCATCAGGTCTCAGGTATATTGTAATATTCCATCCAATCCAGGTCATTGGTAATCTGGTAATATTCATTCATCCCGGTCATGGTATATTGTAATATTCATTCATCCAGGTATGGTATATCTGTTATATTCATCCTCCAGGTTTTTCATGGTATATCTGTTAATATCACCATCCAGGAGTCAGTGGTTATGTGTAATATTCATTTCATCCAGGGTCAGTGGTATACTGTAAATTATTCATCCAGGGTCATGGTATATCTGTAATTATTATTCATCCAGGTATGGTAATTGACATGCGATATGGGGATTATTCAGGGTAATAATTTGCCAGATTCTTGTACAAGTCATTCTGAATTGGAAAAGCAGTGGATCTCTAGCGGAAACGTCTCATGAACTAAACTTCAAGTCCAGTGATCTATTGAATAAAACAGATATACCATGACCTGGAATGAATGAGGAACCCTGCAGGTCATATTGATTAATATTGAGAATTAATTAGTGGTTATTATCGATTAAATATTATGTAGTTTGGTTGGTACAGGGAGATTTTTACTGAATTAATTGATTTAATTACTGTCCCGTATTAATATTATATTACTGTAGTCTGGTTGGTACAGGGGTATATATATATTGAGAATACAGTACTTAATGAGAATATACTGTGAGTTCTGGTGGACGGGGATACTATATACTATTGAGAATTACTGTTTAATACATACGTATTCTGGTTGGTGCAGGGATCTATATAATATGAGAATTAACTGGTATTACTACATATACTGTAGTTCAGTTGGTACAGGGACTATATTTTAATTATGAGAATTATGCTCCAAACACATATAAGTTGTAGTTCTGGTTGGTTAAAGGGCAGATAATATAATATTGCAGAATTAATTACTGGTATAATATATATTACTGTAGTTCTGGGTGGTTAAGGGATACATATTAATATTGAGAATTAATACTGGTTTAATATATTATACGGAGTTCTGGTTAGGTATCCAGGGATCTACTAATATTGAGAGATGCATGCGTTATTAATATAATACTGTAGTCTGGTTGGTTACAGGGATTATATATAATATTGAGAATACCTGGTGTATTAATAATTATATCTGTAGTTCTGGTGATGATACGGGGATACTATACTAATATTGAGAATTACGTGTTAATTATTACATATACTGTTAGTTTACTGGTTGATGGGGATACTATATAAATCATCTTGAGAATTACTGGTATTAAACATATACTTTAATTCTGGTTGGTAAGGGATACTATATAATATTGAGAATACTGGTATTAATACATTTATACTGTACCTCAATTTACTACCTCTTATAACAAATGCACCAGCACCCCCAGTTATTTATCTTACCCCCCAAGCCCGAATCCACATTCAGGGCTCCAGTCTCAGTTAGCAATGCCTGCATGAGGGACCCAGACATTTTTTTACTACCCCACACCTGCCAACAGATAGCAAGGTCGTTGCCAGTAAGCACCCCACACCTCAATTGCCCCTTTATGGCCTTTCTTCGCCTAAACCTTCGTCCACCCCTTCATCCACTTCTCATTCCCTGTTTCAGTGACAAAAAATGGAGATAGAGAAATGGTTTAGAAATAGGGAAATAATCTCTACTGATGATAAAACCAAGACCCGAAGTGTACAGTTATTATTTGGTTACCATAAACGAGGATCTATCAGAAGGGGATTATTAGAACAAAGGGACATGAAATATGATGTCATTTTGCTCTGTTTACGAACATCTCGTCTATTGTTTCTCAGCAAGGAGAATCTTCCTGAATGTTTACATGGATCTTTATTTCTTGGTATAAAATCCCCATTCGGGGATCTATTAAAGAAAACACAATTATATAAAGACTTTACAGGAACGATTTATTTTGTGATAAACACAAAGATAAACCAGAAGGGAGATTCCGATAGTTATAGTTGGGAGCAAGTTTCAGTAGGAAAAAGAAGGGTATTAACATTGAGATATGACGTAAATTGAAATTGCCCTCTGAAAATATGCGAGATGAGAGTAAAGTAATACCAACCCTTAAGAGGGCCATAGATATATTACGATTTTACTGGTCGACTGAGCGCTCTCGCAGTTTACATTGTTTGGTAACATTATTAAAGGAAAACTAAGATTAAAAACAAGCTTGGTTGGAGTTCTTTAATTATATTTAAACATGTATAATTACGCATTTTGAGTTTGGCAGCATCTGCTTATTTTGACGGTTTCTGGCTTTTGTGAGGTTCTGAAGCCCTCTACTAGGAATTAATACATAGTGGCACAGACTCAGTAAAGTCTAGATCTTCTCTAGCTCTGCTCTATCAAACCTACAGAGGCTGTTAAGTATATTCGGGTGGCCATGCTATGTCCTTTATGTAATCAAGACTAGAGGTTAACAAAGCAATGTTCCTTACTAGAAAAGAAAGGAGGAAAAAAACCCTGCACAAAAAATTATGACCCCCACAGTGCTGCTGGGACAGCTTTTGACAAGATTATGGATTATAGAACCAGTCAGACGTTCTTAAAACTTTAAGAATTTAAGGAGAACTAAAAATTGTCTCTAGCTGGTCCAGCGAGAGAGTTTAAACAGGGCACTTATGGTTTAATTCTCAACCCAAGTTATAGAGGATTGCCATTGTTTGTTAAATCTTGGTGGCGCAACATATAAATTGCTGTTGCTTTTAGAAACCCACAGACCAGATAGTCAAAAGGTTCAAATTCCTGGCTTAACTTATGAAACAATTAGAAAATAGTTCTGATTATGTTTTTCTCTCCCCCCATTATGTTTATGGAAAATATTAGTTTAAAATTTTACTAATGTTGCAAACTTTCCATTGTTGCGGTTGATTGAAAATGTAACGTGAATTATGGTGACAAGCTGCCTAGAGCTAATAAGAAATTGATGTAAACTGATTTTCTGAATTTTTGTCCTAACAAAAGTAAAAATTCTACTTGCACATGCATATTTCTTGCTTGTGCAGTGGTGGCTCATTGTCAAAGTGCTAGTTTTAAAAAACACCGGCCATTGGGTCACAGGTTTTACGTTCCCAGCAAAAGGAAACAGATAGACTCATGTACTTACCTTCCACCTAGAAGTTTGGTGAGGATAGTAGTAGAAAAAGTTTCTTTTTAACAAAAACCACGAGGTTGCAGGGCTATAATCACAGCTGAAAAAATATGAAGGGTATAAATGAGGAATATTCACTCTGTATACACTATAGAGAGTCCTAGTCCTTATAGCAGGGACTGTAATAATATGAAGGGTATAAATGAGGAATATTCGCTCTGTATTCGCTATAGAGAATCCTAGTCCTTATAGCGGGGACTGTAACAATATGAAGGGTATAAATGAGGAATATTCACTCTGTAAACACTATAGAGAATCCTAGTCCTTATAGCGGGGACTGTAATAATATGAAGGGTATAAATGAGGAATATTCACTCTGTATTCACTATAGAGAATCCTAGTCCTTATAGCGGGGACTGTAATAGTACGGAGGGTATAAATGAGGAATATTCACTCTGTATTCACTATAGAGAATTCTAGTCCTTATAGCAGGGACTGTAATAATATTAAGGGTATAAATGAGGAATATTCACTCTGTATACACTATAGAGAATCCTAGTCCTTATAGCGGGGACTGTAATAGTACGGAGGGTATAAATGAGGAATATTCACTCTGTATTTTCTATAGAGAATTCTAGTCCTTATAGCAGGGACTGTAATAATACGAAGGGTATAAATGAGGAAAATTCACTCTGTATTCACTAAAGAGAATTCTAAGATTTGGGGGTTCTGGTAGGTAACAGACTTAGCTGTAGCAAACAATGGCAGACAACCATGGCTAGAGCTAGCAAGATATTGTCGTGTATAAAGAGGGAAATAGATTCAAGGGAGATAAATATTATTCTCCCTCTTTACAAGGCACTGGTAAGGCCTCATATGGAATATGCAGTACAGTTTTGGAATCCCATATACAAAAGGGACATCTTGGAAATGGAAGCAGTTCAGAGAAGGGCAACTAAATTAATAAGGGGAATGGAGGGGCTTGACTATGGACTGTTTTTTTTTAACATATGAAGGTATAAATGAGGAATATTCACTCTGATACACTATAGAGATCCTAGTCCTTTATAGCAGGGACTGTAATAATATGAAGGTATAAATGAAGGATATTCACTCTGTATACGCTTAGAGAGCCAATCCTTATAGACGGGACTGTATAATATGAAGGTAAATAAGGAATATTCACTCTATATTCGCTATAGAGAATCCTAGTCTTTGTAGCGGGAGGCGACTGTATAATATGAAGGGTATAAATCAGAGAATATTCACTCTGTGTATACACTATAGAGAATCCTAGTCCTATAAGCGGGGACTGTAATACTATGAAGGGATATAAATGAGGAATATTCACTCTGCTAACTATAAGAAGATCCTAGTCCTTATAGCGGGACTGTAATAATATGAAGGGTAAATGAGGAATATTCACTCTGTATACCTATAAGAGTCCTAGTCCTATAGCAGGGACTGTAATAATATGAAGGGTTAAAATGAGGATATTCATCTGTATACTATAGAGAATCCTAGTCCTTATAGCAGGGACGTATATTGAAGGGTATAAATGAGGAATTCACTCTGTATACCTATAGAGAATCCCTAGTCCTATAGCAGGGACTGTAATAATATGAAGGGTATAAATGAGGGAATATTCACTCTGTAATAAAGGAATCCTGGTCCTTATAGCGGGGACTCATAATTGAAGGGTATAAAAATGGGAATATTACTCTGTAACACTATAGAGAATCCTAGTCCTCATAGCGGGGGACTGTAATAATATGAAGGGTATAAATGAGGAATATTCACTCTGTATTCGCTATAGAGAATCCTAGTCCTTATAACAGGGACTGTAATATAAAGGGTATAAATAGGAATATTCACTCTGTATACGCTATAGAGAATCCTGTCCTCATAGCGGGGACTGTATAATATGAAGGGTAAAATGAGGAATATTCACTCTGTATACACTATAGAGAATCCTAGTCCTTTATAGCAGGGACTGTAATTAAACTGAAGGTATAAGGGGATATTCACTCTTACACTATAGAGAATCCTAGTTCCTATAGCAGGGACTGTAATAGTACAAGGTATAAATGAGGAATATTCACTGTATTCACTAGAGAGATCCTAGTCCTATAGCAGGACTGTAATAATATTGAAGGGTAAAATGAGGAATATTCCACTCTGTTACACTGTAGAAATCCTGGTCCTTTACCAGGGACTGTAATAATATGAAGGGTTAAATGAGGAATATTCATCTCGGATCACTATAAGAATCCTAGTCCTTATAGCGGGGACTGTAATAATATGAAGGGTATAAATGAAGGAATATTCACTCTGTATTCACTATAGGAATCCTAGCCTTTATAGCGGGGACTGTAATAATATGAAGGGTATAATGAGGAATATCACTCTGTATACACTATAGAGAAATCATAGTCCTTATAGTGGGACGTAATAATATGAAGGGTTAAATGAGGAAATATTCACTCTGTATACACTATAGAGAATCCTAGTCCTATAGCAGGGACTGTAATAATATGGGGTATAAAGAGGAATATCACTCTGTAAACACTATAGAGATCCTAGTCCTTATAGCAGGGACTGTAATATATGAAGGGTATAAAGAGGAATATTCACTCTGTATACATATAGAGAATTCTAGTCTCTTATAGCGGGGACTGTAATAATATGAAGGGTATAAATGAGGAATATTCACCTCTGTATACACTATAGAGAATCCTAGTCCTTATAGAGGACTGTAATAAATGAAGGGTATATAAATGAGGAATATTCACTCTGTATATACACTTATAGAGAATTCTAGTCCTCTATAGCGGACGTAATACTATGAAGGGTATAAATGAGGAATATTCACTCTGTATACACTATAGAGAGTCCTAGTCCTTATAGTGGGGACTGTAATAATATGAAGGGTATAATGAGGAATATTCACTCTGTATTACACTATAGAGAATTCTAGTCCTCTATAGCAGGGACTTTAATAATATGAAGGTATAAATGAGGAATATTCACTCTGTATCAACTATAGAGAATCTAGTCCTTTATAGCAGGGACTGTAATATATGAAGATATAACTGAGGAATATTCACCTGTATACATATAGAGATCCTAGCCTTTATAGCAGGGACTGTAAATAATATGAAGGGTATAAATGAGGAATATTCACTCTGTATTACCTATAAGAGAATCCTAGTCCTTATAGAGGGACTGTAATAATATGAAGGGTATAAATGAGGAAATTACTCTGTATCACTAAGAGAATTCTAAGATTTGGGGGTTTGGTAGGTAACAAGATTTAGCTATAGCAAACAATGGCAGACAACCATGGCTAGAGCTAGCAAGATATTGTCTTGTATAAGAGGGGAATAGATATCAAGGGAGATAAATATTATCTTCTCTTTACAAGACAACGATAAGGCCTCATTTGGATATTGCCGTACAGTTTTGGAATCCCATATACAAAAAGGGACCATTCTGTGAAATGGAAGCGTTTAGAGC
>CM033476.1:319468701-319531665 GCA_019447015.1 Hymenochirus boettgeri
AGAGAAGGGCAACTAAATTAATAAGGGGAATGGAGGGGCTTGACTATGCAGGCAGATTAGACAAGTTAGGTCTGTTTACATTGGAGAAGTGACGCTTGCGTGGGGATATGATCACTTTATACGAATATATACAATACAAGGATTGTGGAAGCACTCCAATTTAATTTACAACTACATTTCTATGTTTTTATACAAATATATTAATGGGCCATACAATGAACTCTCTGGTGCATTGTTTACTAATAGGTCATATCAGAGGAAACGTGGACATCCTTTAAGGTTGGAAGAAATGAAGTTTCATCTTCAGGTTAAGCTAGGTACACACAGAAACATTAAAGATACTGTCGGTATCGGGGCTTTATCGGTACTGTGTGTACCTTCGTTTTCCGAATAAGCGTGTGGCCCCACGAACGATCGGGTCAGCCGAACGGCTGTTCGGGAAAGACCGGAAATTTCCATCGGCCTCGCTAGACTCTGAGGGGTGCCGGAGGGAAACACGCAGTCCGAGAACGCTCGGGACTGTGTGTATGCAGATCTTTGAAAGATGACAGACAGGATCTTTGGCGATCCTGTCTGTCATCTTTCAATGATCTGTTGGTTGGTACAGGGATACTATATAATATTGAGAATTACTGGTATTAATACATATACTTTAGTTCTGGTTGGTACGGGGATACTATATAATATTGAGAATTACTAGAATTAATATATATACTGTAGTTCTGGTTGGTACAGGGATATTATATAATATTGAGAATTACTGGTATTAATACATATACTGTAGTTCTGGTTGGTACAGGGATACTATATAATATTGAGAATTACTGGTATGAATACATATACTGTAGTTCTGGTTGGTATGGGGATACTATATAATGTTGAGAATTACTGGTATTAATACATATACTGTAGTTCTGGTTGGTACAGGGATACTATATAATATTGAGAATTACCGGTATTAATACATATACTGTAGTTCTGGTTGGTACGGGGATACTATATAATATTGAGAATTACTGGCATTAATACATATACTGTAGTTATGGTTGGTACGGGGATACTATATAATATTGAGAATTACTAGAATTAATACATATACTGTAGTTCTGGTTGGTTCGGGGATACTATATAATATTGAGAATTACTGGTATTAATACATATACTGTAGTTCTGGTTGGTACGGGGATACTATATAATATTGAGAATTACTGGTATTAATACATATAGTGTAGTCCTGGTTGGTAAAGGTATACTATATAATATTGAGAATTACTGGTATTTATACATATACTGTAGTTCTGGTTGGTACGGGGATACTATATAATATTTAGAATGACTGATATTTATACATATACTGTAGTTCTGGTTGGTACAGGGATACTATATAATATTGATATCTGTTGTATTCAATTAGATCAACTGGACTTGACGTTTAGTTCTTGAAGACGTTTCACTAGTCATCCGACTGGCTTTCTCAATTTAGAATGACTTGTACAAGAATCTGTGGCAATTATGTACCCTGGAAATTCCCAATTAGCATATCACAGCCAGGTGTTAAGGGTGTGATTGGATAGTGGCTAAGAGGTGTTATAGGAACACCCAGAGTAAGGTGTCAAAACAGCATTGTACATGGCAGACAGTTGGTGTCAATCCCCCCCACCTCTATTTAGGCTTGGTTTCTTTATTTTCACATAAATGGCCTCCTTAACACCTCTCTTGAACCAGTCACGTTCCTTCGCCAGTATGTTAACATTACAATCTTCAAAGGTATGTCCTTTATCCTTAAGATGCAGGTACACGGCTGAGTCCTGACCCGAGGAATTGGCTCTTCTGTGCTGGGCCATACGTTGATGCAGTTGCTGATTGGTCTCCCCCACATACAAATCAGAGCATTCTTCACTGCACTGCACTGCGTATATGATGTCACTCTTCACTGCACTGAACTGCGTATATGAGTCGCTTTTCTTGTGTTTCGGTATTGGGTCTTTCGAATGTACCAATTGCTGCCTCAGTGTGTTGTTCGGTTTAAAGCAGACAGGGATAAGGTGTTTTTTGAAAACTCTTCTTAATTTCTCGGAGACCCCTGCTACATATGGGATGACCATGTTCTTTTTCCTGTCTTGCTTTTCCCCTTCACTGTTGGTATTCGTGTTCTTTTCTTTCCTTCTACTTCTTTTGACAAAGGCCCAGTCTGGATATCCACAAGTTTTAAGGGCTCCTCTGAGATGTTTCATTTCTTTAGCCTTCGTCTTTGTGCTAGTGGGAATGTTCTCGGCTCTGTGTTGCAGGGTTCTGATGACCCCCAGCTTGTGATCTAAAGGGTGGTGGGAGTCAAACATCAAATACTGATCTGTGTGTGTTGGTTTTCTGTAAACCTCTACTTCCAGTTTACCATTTTCCTTAACTTCTACCAAGCAGTCCAAGAAGCCAGTTTGTTGTTTTGTATCTTCCCTTGTAAATTTGATGTTTTGGTCCACCGCATTAATGTGTTCTGTGAAAGCTTGTACTTCCTTCTGGTGGATTTTAACCCAGGTGTCATCCACATATCTGAACCAGTGGCTGGGTGCTATGCCCTTAAAGGTATTAAGCGCCTGTTTTTCTACCTCCTCCATGTAAAGGTTGGCCACAATGGGTGAAACTGGAGATCCCATAGCACATCCATGTTTTTGCTTATAGAACTTATCCCTGTATTTGAAATAGGTGGTATTCAGGCACAAGTCCAGTAAGGAACACACCTGTTCTGGGTTGAGATCAGTTCTGCTGGTAAGAGTGCTGTCTTGGCCCAGCCATTTTATCACCATGACAACAGCCTCCTTAGTGGGTATACAGGTGAAGAGAGATGTCACATCATAGGACACCATAGTTTCTTCTGCACTCAGTACTATATCTTCAATCTTGTTGGTGAAATCCCGAGAGTTCTGGATGCAATGCTTAGAACTTCCCACCAATGGTCCTAAGATGTTGGCTAGGTATTTTGCCACCTTGTATGTTACAGAGTTGATGCTTCTGACTATAGGTCTTAGTGGTGCCCTTTCCTTATGTATCTTTAGGAGTCCATATATGCATGGATGTGCCTCAACTGGGTAGAGGCGATGATACATTGCTCGGTCAATGGCTTTATCTTTTTGAAGCTGTTGTAGTAAGTCTATGACCCTTTTCTTGTAACGGCTGGTGGGATCCCTTGTTAAAGCCTCATATGTGTTGTTATCGGCCAGGAGCATGGTCACCTTATCATGGTAGTCTGAGGTGTTGAGTACCACTGTACATCTTCCTTTATCTGCCGGTAGAATGGTGATACTGGAATCTTTCTTGAGGGATGTTAAGGCTCTTCTCTCCTGTGTAGTCAGGTTAGATGAAGGAGTTTTAGCACTGGCTAAGGCTGCAGATACCTTAAGGCGAAGTTGTTCTGCCTCAATCTGTGGTACCTTATTACTGTGGATTGAGGCTTCTATGGCTGATATAATATCCACCACAGGGATGGCTTTAGGAGTGATGGCACAATTCAAGCCCTTAGCCAGGACTGTCTGGGTCAGGGTCCTGTTAGACAAGTTTCTCACCCATTCCTCCTTGTTTGATAAAATGACAATTCCCTCCTTTTGTATCCCAGGTAGTTTGGGATGTTCTGGGATTACCGAATAGAGAATTTGTTCCATTGCCTTTGCTTGCCTTTACAGTGCTGAGAAAGCTGTGCTTGTTTGGTGAACTCCATCATCCTTTCCCAGGTGGCCGCAGGTAGCTGTGAGGCCAGGTTCTGTTCTAGTTGACGGATGTTGTGCATTAAGGCATCAACTGTAAAATGTGTCTGTCGTACCCGTTCATTTAGATGCTGTGTTTAAGCCTTTTACAGTATCTGTTTGGCTATGATGCCTTTTATTGTGGAATCCAGATGTATACTGCATGGCACTATCATTTGGTGTCTGCATGGGAGGTTAAAGTGCAGGTGTTTTCTGTAGTCTGCCAATTTCCTTGCTGTCTTTTCATATTGCCATACAAGTTTGAGGGTTTTCTCCCCAAAATGATTTGAAATATGCTTGTGATGGTTCTCATTCATCCAGGTATTGGTATATCTGTAATATTCATTCATCCAGGTCATGGTATATCTTAATTATTCAGTCCATCCAGGTTTCATATGGTATAATCTTGTATATTCATCCAATGCAGGTCGGTATATCTGTGTAATATTCCATCTCACCAGTCATGGTATATCTTAAATTCAGTCATCCAGGTCACTGGTATATCTGTAATATGTCATTCACCAGGTCTGGTACTATCATTCAGGTCGTATATCTGTAATATTCATTCAGTCCAGGTCATGTATGTCTTAATATTCATTGCATCCAGGTCATGTATATCTGTACAATATTCTTCATCCAGGTCCGGGTAATAATCTGTTATATTCATATCAATCCAGGGTTCATGGTATGATCTGTAATTCATTCCTTCCGGTTCAGCGTATTTTGTAATCTTCATATCATCCCGGGTCATGGTAATATCTGTAATATTCATTCATCCAGGTCATGTATATCCTGTAAATATTCAGGTCTAGGAATCATTCTCCAGGTAGGTATATCTTAATATTCATTCTCCGGTCTGGTATATCTGTAATATTCATCTCGGTCACGGTATTCTGTAAATAATTCATCCAGGTCATGGTATATACTGTAATATTCATCCATCCAGGTCATGGTATAATCTGTATATTCATCCTTCCAGGTCACGGTTATTTGTAATATTCATTCATCCAGGTCATGGTATATCTGTAATATTCATTCATCCAGGTCATGGTATATCTGTAATTTCATCCTTCCAGGTCACGGTATATCTGTAATATTAATTCATCCAGGTCCATGGTATATCTGTAATATTCATTCATCCAGGTCATGGTATAATCTGTATATTCATTCATCCAGGTCACGGTATAATCTGTAATATTCATTCATCCAGGTCATGGTATATCTGTAATATTCATTCATCCAGGTCATGGTAATCTGTAATTTCATTTCAGGGTCACGTATATCTGATAATATTCATTCATCCAGGTCTGGTATATCTGTAATATTCATTCATCCAGGTCACTGGTATATCTGTAATATTCATTCATCCAGGTCATGGTATATCTGTATATTCATCCATCCAGGTCATGGTATATCTGTAATATTCATCCTTCCAGGTCATGGTATATCTGTACTATATTCATATCCAGTCATGGTATTTAATATTCACCATCCGGGTCACGGTATAATCTGTAATATTCATCCATCCGGGTCACAGTATATCTGTAATATTCATCCATCCGGTCATGGTTTATCTGTAAATTCATCCATCCGGGTCAGGTATATCTGTAATATTCATTCCATCCGGGTCACGGTATAATATCTGTAAATTCATCCATCCGGTCACGGTATATCTGTAATATTCATCCATCCTCCGGGTCACGTTATATCTGTAATATTCATCCATCCGTGTCTGCTGCGTATATCTGTAATATTCATCCATCCGGGTCCACTGGTACTAATCTGTAAATTCATCCATCCGGGTCATGGTATATCTGTATAATGATTCACCCATCCGGTCAGGTATATCTGTAATATTCATCCATCCGGGTCACGGTATTCTGTTAATATTCATCCATCCGGGTCATGGTATATCTGTATATTCATCCATCCGGTCAGGTAATTCTGTAATATGAATATCCATCCGGGTCAGGTATGTCTGGGTAATATTCATCCTCCGGGTCCACGGTAATGATGTCTGTAATGATTCACTGTCATCCGGTCACGGTATTTCTTGTACTATTCATCATCCGGGTCACGGTACGTCTGTAAATATTCAATCCATCCGGGTCACGGTCGTCTGTAATATTCATCATACCTCGCGTTTCAACGGTACTCCTGTATATAATTCATCCATCCGGGTCACGTACGTCTGTAATATTCATCCATCCGGGTCACGGTATGTCTGTATATTCATCCATCCGGGTCACGGTACTGTCTGTAATATTCCATCCATCCGGGTCACGGTAATGTCCTGTAATATTCATCCTCCGAGTTCACGGTATGTCTGTATATTCACCATATCCGGGTCACGGTATATCTGTAATATTCATTCCATACGGGTCATGGCATAGCTGTAATATTCATCCATCCGGTCACGGTATAATACTCTTCATGTTCATCCATCCAGTCATGGTATATCTGGTAATATTCATCCCTCCCAGGTCATGGTATATCTGTAATATTCATCATCCAGGGTCATGGTAATATGTAATATTCCATCCATCCAGGTCATGGTATATCTAATTTATATTCATACCATCCAGGTCACGGTTATCTTTAATATTCTCATCCGGTCATGGTATATCGTGTAATATTCATCCATCCGGTCACGGTATTCTGTATATTCATCCATCCGGGTCATGGTATATCTGTATCAATCCCGGGTCACGGTATATCTGTAATATTCATCATCCGGGTCACGGTATATCTGTTATATTCATCCATCCGGTGCCCGTCATCTGTAATATGTCATCCATCCAGGTTCAGGTATATCGTGTAATATTCATCCATCCGGGTCACGGTAAGGTCTGTACTATTCCATCCATCCCGGTCACACGGTATGTCTGTATATTTCCTCCCCCAAAGATCCGGGTCACGGTAATGTCTGTATATTCATCCTATCCGGTCACGGTACTTCTGTATAGTCATTCATCCGGGTCACGTATGCTCTGTAATATTCATCCATCCGGGTTCACCCGGTACTGTTCTTAATATCATCCATCCGGGTCACAGGTACGGTCTGTAATTATGCTCCCACTGTCCTGTATTTCTCCGGTCGTCATCGGTATCTGTCTCATCATGCGGTCACGTCTGATCTGAATATTCACTACCATCCGGGTCACGGTAATGTCTGTTATTCATCCATCCCGGGTCACGGTCTGTCTGTATATTCATCCATCCGGTCCGTGTATGTCTGTATATCATCCATCCGGGTCACGGTATATTCGTAATATTCATGCCATACGGTCATGGCATATCTGTTATTTTTTTTTTTCATCCTCCAGGTCACGGATATATCTGTACATCTCATTCAATCCAGGTCATGGTATAATACTGTAATATTCATCCATCCAGTCAGGTATATCTGTTAATCATTATTCAACCAGGTCTGGTATGATCTGTATATATTGCATCCCTCATCCCAGGTCATGGTATATCTGTCTTCTATTCATCCATCCCGGTCATGGGTATATCTGTAATATTCATCCATCCCGGTCATGGTATATTGTAACATTCATCATCCAGGTCATGGTATGTCTTGTAATATTATTCTCCAGGTTCATGTATATACTTCGTAATCATTCATTCATCCAGGTCATGGTATATCTGGACCATGCTAATTGGGATTTTCCCAGGGTACATATGCCACAGATCTCTTGTACAAGTCATTCTGAATTGAGAAAGCCGTCGGATCTCTAGCGAAACGTCTTCATGAACTAAACTTCAAGTCCGTTGATCTAATTGAATACAACAGATATACCATGCCTGATGAAATTGGAGTAACCTTCGCAGAATATATAAAATATTGAGAATTACTGGTATTAATACATATACTGTAGTTCTGGTTGGGACGGGGATACTATATAATATTTATAATTACTGGTATTAATACATATACTGTAGTTCTGTTTAGTACGGGGATACTATATAATAATGAGAATTACTGGTATTAATACATATACTGTAGTTCTGGTTGGTAAAAGGATACTATATAATATTGAGAATTACTGGTATTAATACATATATTATAGTTCTAGTTAGTACGGGGATACTATATAATATTGAGAATTACTGGTATTAATACATATACTGTAGTTCTGGTTGGTATGGGGATACTATATAATATTGAGAATTACTGGTATTAATACATATACTTTAGTTCTGGTTGGTATGGGGATACTATATAATATTGAGAATTACTGGTATTAATACATATACTGTAGATCTGGTTGGTACAGGGATACTATATAATAATGAGGATTACTGGTATTAATACATATACTGTACCTCAATTACTACCCTAATAACAAATGCACCAGCACCCACCAGTTATTTATCTTACCCCAAGCCCGAATCCAACATTCAGGGCTCCAGTCTCAGTCTAGCAATGCTGCATGAAGAGGACAGACATTTTTACTCCCCACACCTGCCACAGATAGCAAGGTCTGGTTGCATAAGCACCCCACACCCTCAATTGCCCCTTTATGGCCTTTTCTGCCCTAAACCATTCTCCACCCCTCTTCATCCACTTCTCTGTCCCCGTTTCAGTGACAAAAATGGAGAAGAAATGGTAGTAAATAGGAAATATCTCTACTGATATAAACAAGACCCAGTGTATCATTTATTATTTTGTTACATAACGAGGATCTCAGAATGGGGGATTAGAACAAAGGGACATGAAATATGATGTCATTTTGCTCTGTACGAACATCTCGTCTGATTTGTTCTCTCAGCAGGAGAATCTTCATGAATTTTTAATGGCATCTTTATTTTCTTGTATAAAAATCCCCATTCGGGGATCTATTAAGAAACACAAATAGTTATAAAGAACTTTACAGGAACCGATGTTATTTGTGATAAAAAAAAGATAAACAGAAGGAGATTCAGATAGTTCTAGTTGGGAGCAGTTTCAGTAGGAAAAAGAAGGTATTAACATTTGAGATATACGTAAATGAAATTGCCCTCTGACATATCGAGACTGAGAGTTAAAGTAATACCAACCCTTAAGATGGCCATAGATATATACGATTTTACTTTTCGACTGAGCGCTCTCGCAGTTACATTGTGTAACATTTAAAGGAAAACTAAGATATAAACAAGCTTGGTTGGATTCTTTAATTATATTTAAACATGTATAATCTCGCACTTTTGAGTTTGGCAGCATCTGCTTTATTTTGCAGGTTTCTGGCTTTTGTTGAGTTCTGCAGCCCTCCTACTAGGACATTAATACATAGTTGCACAGACTCAGTAAGTTCTCTAGCTCTTCTCTATCCAACCTACCAGAGCTGTTAAGTAACTACCGGGTGGCCTGCTCATGTCCTTTCTGTAATCAAGACTAAGTAGTAAACAAAGCAATTGTTCCTTACTAGAAAAGAGGAAAAAAACCTGCACAATTATGACCCACAGTGCTGCTGGGACAGCTTTTGACAAGATATGGATTATAGAATCCATTCAGACGTATTTACACTTTAGCTTTAAAGGAGAAACTAAACTGTCTCTAGCTTGTTCCTAGCGAGAGATAAACAGGCACTTATTGTAATTCTCATCCCAAGTTTCTAGATGTATCTGCATTGTTTGTTGAATCTCTGGTGGCTCAACATATTAAATGCCGTGCTTTTAGAAACACACAGACCAGATAGTCAAAGGTTCAAATTCCTGGCTTACTTATGAAACAATAGAAAATAGTCTGATTATTTTCTTTTTTCTCCCCCCATTATGTTTCTGGAAAAATATAAACTTTCTACATGTGCAAACTTTCCATTGTTTGCTGTGTTTAACTACCGTGAATAGTTGACAGCCTTCTAGAGTAATAGAAAATTAGTCAACTGATTTTACTGAATTTTTTTCCTAACAAAAGATAAACATTCTAATTGCACATTGCATATCTTCTGCATGTGCAGTGGTGGGCTCAATGCTCAAGTGCAGTTTTATAAAAACACAGGCCATGGGTCACAGGTTTTAGTTCCCAGCAAAAGAACAGATTATACATGTACTTAACTTCCACCTAGAAGTTTTGTTAGGATAGTAGTAGAAAGCTTTCTTTTTAACAAAACACGAGGTTGCAGGTCTATAATACAGCTGAAATAACATAATTTCTGGGATGTGGGGGGGGGTCATATTGGGAATTAATAAGGCTGCCAGGGGCAGGGTAGTTCAGAGGGGACATGGGTATGTACATCATATAATATTCATATGATACATCCATCTAGTCCAACCTTTATTCCTGACCCATAATGCCTTTCTAACAGTTACATAGTAACATTGGAGGTTCTATTAAGATGTACGTCCATCTAGTCCAACCATAAGATGCTGTATAACAGGACATGTAAATATGTAGTAGAGGTTGTATAAAGACAAAGGCATCTAATCCAACTTTTATCCCTACCTATAATGTCTTTATACAGTTACATATAACATAGTATTGGAGGTTGTATAAAGACATCAGTCCATCTATCCAACCTTTATACCCTACCAAATGTTGTATAACAGTTACATAGTAACATAGTATGGAGGTATATAAAGACATAGTCCATCTAGTCCACCTTATACCCTACCCATAATGTCTGTCTAACAGTTACATAGTAACATAGTATTGGAGGTTGTATAAAGACATACGTCATCTAATCCAACCTTTATACCCTACCCATAATGTCTATATAACAGTTACATCGTAACATAGTATTGGAGGTTGTATAAAGACATACGTCCCATCTAGTCCAACCTTATAACCCTACCCATAATGTCTGTATAACAGTTACATAGTAACATAGTATTGGATGTTGTATAAAGACATTCGTCCATGTAGTCCAACCTTTATACCCTACCCATTATGTCTGTCTAACAGTTACATAGTAACATAGTATTGGAGGTTATATAAAGACATACGTCCATGTAGTACAACATTATTCCCTACCCATAATGCCTGTCTAACAGTTACATAGTAACAAAGTATTGGAGGTTGTATAAAGACATACGTCCATCTAGTCCAACCTTTATACCCTACCATAATGCCTGTATCTAACAGTTACATAGTAAAAGTATGGAGGTTGTATAAGACATACGTCCATCTAGTCCAACCTTTAACCCTACCCATAATGTCTGTATAACAGTTACATAGTAACATAGTATTGGAGGTTGTATAAAGACATACGTCCATCTAGTCCAACTTTATACCCTACCCATAATATCTGTATAACAGTTACATAGTAACATAGTATTGGAGGTTTATAAAGACATAGTTATAAATAATCCAACCTTAACCCTAACCAATAGCTGTTTAACAGTTACATAGTACAAAGTATGGAGGTTGTAATAAGACATTGTACATTAGTCACCTAAACCCTACCCATAATTCTGATAACAGTACATAAAATTATTGGGGGTTGTATAAAGACATACGTCCATCTAGTCAACCTTTAACCCCTACCATATAGCCTGTCTAACAGTTACATGTAACAAAGTATGGAGGTTGATAAAGACATTTGTTCATAGTCTTACCTTTACACCCTACACATAATGTCTGTTAACAGTTACATAGAAATTATGGGGGTTGTATAAAGACATACGTCCATCTAGTCCAACCTTTACACCCTACCCATAATGCCTATCTTACAGTTACATAGTAACATAATTGAGGAAAGAATAATACGTCCATTAGTCCAACCTTTTATACCCTACCCATAAGTCTGTATACGTTACATAGACATAGTATTGGAGGTTGTATAAAACATACGTCCATCTAGTCCAACATTACACCCAACCAAATGTCTGTCTAACAGTAACAAGTAACATAATTGGGGTTTTATAAAGAACATACGTCGTCTCTAGTCCAACCTACACCCTTCCCATAATGCCTATTTACAGTTACATAGTAACATAGTATTGAGAGGTATAAACACATACGTCTATCAGTCCAACCTATATACCAACCCATATTGTCTTATAACAGTTACATAGTAAACATAGTATTGGAGGTTGTTAAAGACAATACGTCCATCTAGTTCAACCTTTATACCCTACCCATTAATGCGTCAACAGTTACATAGTAACATAGATTGGAGGTTATATAAAGACATACGTCATGTAGTACAAACCTTTATACCCTACCCATATATCCTGTCTAACAGTTACATAGTAACAAGTAATGGAGGTTGTATAAAGACATACGTCATCTAGTCCAAACCTTTATACCCTACCCACAATGTCGTATCAACAGTTACATAGTAACTAGTATTGGAGGTTGTATAAAAGACATACGTCCATCTAGTCCAACCTTTATACCTTACCCAATAACTGTCGATAACAGTTACATGTAACATAGTATTGGAGGTGTATAAAGACATAGTATTATAATCCAACCTTTAAACCTACCCATAATGACTGTATAACAATTACATAGTAACATAGTATTGGAGGTTGTATAAAGACATCGTCCATCTTCCAACCTTTAAACCCTAACCATATAGCCTGTCTAACAGTTACATAGTAACAAAGTATTGGAGGTTGTATAAAGACATTTGTATCATTAGTCTTACCTTTAAACCCTACCCATAATGTCTGTATAACAGTTACATAGTAACATTATTGGGGGTTGTATAAAGACATACGTCCATCTAGTCCAACCTTTACACCCTACCCATAATGCCTATCTTACAGTTACATAGGAACATAATTTTGGAGGTTATATAAAGACATACGTCCATCTAGTCCAACCTTTATACCCTACCCATAATGTCTGTATAACAGTTACATAGTAACATAGTATTGGAGGTTTTATAAAGACCATACGTCATCTAGTCCAACTATTACACCCACCCATAAATCTGTCTAACAGTACATAGAACAATAATTGGGGTTTATAAAGACATACGTAATATCCAACCTTTAACCTAACCCTATAGCCCTAACAGTTACATAGTAACAAAGTATTGGAGGGTTGTATAAAGACATTGTATCATTAGTCTTACCTTTAACCCACAATAATGTCTGTATAACAGTTTACTAGTAACATAGTATTGGGGTTGTATAAAGACATACGTCCATCTAGTCAACCTTTATACCCTACCATATAGCTGTCTAAACAGTTACATAGTAAACAAGTATTGGAGGTTGTATAAAGACATGTATCATAGTCCATTTAAACCCTACCATAATGTCTTAAACAGTTACTAGTAACATAGTATGGGGGGTGTATAAAGACATACTCCATCTAGTCCAACCTTTAACCCTACCCATAATGCTACTACAGTTCATAGTAACATAATATTGGAGGTTTTTATAAAGACATACGTCCATCTAGTCCAACCTTTATACCCTACCCATAATGTCTGTATAACAGTTACATAGTAACATAGTATTGGAGGTTGTATAAAGACATACGTCCATCTAGTCCACACTTTACACCAACCCATAATGTCTGTCTAACAGTACAAGTAACATAGTTTAGGGTTTATAAAGACATACGTCCATCTAGATCAACCTTTAACCCTCCCATAATGTTCTTACAGTACATAGTAACATAGTATTGGAGGTTGTATAAAACATACGTCTACTAGTTCACATATAACCTACCCATAAGTCCGTGTAACAGTTACATAGTACATAGTATTGGAGGTTGATAAAGACATACGTCCATCTAGTTCAACCTTTATACCCTACCCATAAGCTGCTAAACAGTTACATAGTAAATAGTATTGGGAGGTGATATAAAGACATACGTCCATCTAGTACAACCTTTATACCTACCCATATCTGTTCTAACAGTTACATAGTAACATAAGTATTGGGGTTGATAAGACATACGTCCATCTAGTCCAAACTTTATCCCTACCCATAATGTCTGTATAACAGTTACATAGTAAACATAGTATTGGAGGTTGTATAAAGACCTACGCCATCTATGTCCAACTTATTTACCTACCCATAAATCTGTATAAACAGTTACATAGTAACATGTATGGAGGTTATTAAAGACATAGTTATATATCCAACTTTACAACCCTACCCATAATGCTGTAAAATACATAGTAACTAGTATTGGGGTTGTATAAAGACATAGTCATCTAGTCCAACCTTTATACCCTACCCATATGTCCTGTTAACAGTACATAGTAACACAAGTATTGGAGGTTGTATAAAGACAGGTAGCATAGTCTACCTTTAACCCTACCCATAAAGTCGTATAACAGTTACATAGTAAATAATTTGGGGGTTGTATTAAAGACATACGTCCATCTAGTCCAAACCTTTCACCCTACCCATAATGCCTCTATCTTACAGTTACATAGGAAACATAATTTGGGGTTATAAAGACATACGTCAATCTAGTCCAACCTTTACCCTACCATAATGTTGTATAACAGTTACATAGTAACATAGTATTGGAGGTTGTATAAAGACATACGCATCTAGTCCAACATTACCCACCCATAATTCGTCACAGTAAATAGAACATAATTGGGGGTTTTATAAGACATAGTCCACTAGTCCAACCTTACCCTACCATAATGTCTGTATCTACAGTTACATAGTAACATAGTATTGGAGGTTGTATAACACATACGTCGCATCTAGTCCAACCTATATACCCATACCCATAATGTCCGTATAACAGTTACATAGTAAACATAGTATTGGAGGTTGTATAAAGACATAAGTCCATCTAGTTCAACTTTATACCCTACCCATAATGTCTGTCTAACAGTTACATAGTAACATAGTATTGGAGGTTGTATAAAGACATACGTCCATTAGTCAACCTTTAACCCTACCCATAATGTCGTATAACAGTTACATACTAACATAGTATGGAGGTTGTATAAAGAAAGTCATCTAGTCCAACCTTATACCCTACCCATAATGTCATATAACAGTTACATAGTAACATAATGGAGGTGTATAAAGACATACGTCCATCTAGTCCAACCTTATACCCTACCCATAATGTCTGTAAAAGTTCATAGTAACATAGTATTGGGGTTGTATAAAGACATACGTCCATCTAGTCCAACCTTTATACCCTACCATAATGTAGTATAACAGTTACATAGTAACATAGATGGAGGTTGTATAAAGACATACGTCCATCTAGTCCAACCTTATACCCTACCCATAATGTCTGTATAACAGTTACATAGAACATAGTATTGGAGGTTGTATAAAGACATACGTCCATCAGTCCAACCTTATACCCTACCCATAATGTCTGCAACAGTTACATAGTAACACTAGTATTGGAGGTTGTATAAAGACATTACGTACCTAGTCCCACCTTTATACCATACCCATAATGTCTCTAACAGTTACATAGAACATAGTATTGGAGGTTGTATAAAGACAAACTCCATCTAGTCCAACCTTTATACCCTACCCATAATGTCTGTATAACAGTTACATAGTCATAGTATTGGAGGTTGTTAAAAGACATACTCCATCTAGTCCAACTTTATACCCTACCCATAATGTCTGTCTAACAGTTACATAGAGAACATAGTATTGGAGGGTTGTATAAAGACATACGTCATCTAGTCCAACCTTATACCCTACCCATAATGTCTGTTTAACAGTTACATAGTAACATAGTATTGGAGGTTGTATAAAGACATACGTCCATCTAGTCCAACCTTTATACCCTACCATAATGCTGTATAACAGTACATAGTAAACAAGTATTGGAGGTTGTATAAAGACATACGTCCATCTAGTCCAACCTTTATCCCCTACCCATAATTGCCGTCTAACAGTTAATAGTAACATAGTATTGGAGGATGTATAAAGACATACGTCCATCATTCCAACCTTTTACACCTACCCATAATGTCTGTATAACAGTTACTAGTACATAGTATTGGAGGGTTGATAAAGACATACGTCCATTAGTCCCCTTATACCCGTACCTAATGTCTGTATAACAGTTACACTAGTAACGTGAGTATGGAGGATCATAAGAGACATACTTCCATACTAGTCCAACTTTAGACCCGAGCCCATAATGTCTGGATAAAGTTATATAGTAACATAGTATTGGAGGATGTATAAAGACATACGTCCATCTATTCCAACCTTTACACCCTACCCATAATGCCTAACTTACAGTTACATAGTAACACTGAGCAACTGTATTGATTTGTCCTTTGTTTTACTAACATTTTATTTATTGATGCTCTATCCTCCATTCACATACATGGGTGATTTACAGAGACTTTCATGCTGGCTGAGCTCAGAGACTGGTATTAGAACCCCTATTATATATTGTCAGGGCGCTGTTATATAGTTTGTGGCGTAACTGACGACCGCAATCCAGCGATGCTCTAAATCCCTGCGAGACTTGCAGCATCACAGGATCCTGTGCGGTTTACGTCTCCATTGAAAAGCTGTTACGTTTGGCGGTAAAAGTTTTGGAAATGTCACGGCCAACACAGAATTAGTGTAAACCCCGCGTTAACCCAATAATACATCAGGTACGATTTTACATTAATTTAAAAAAATTACTCATTCAATAGAAAGCAATTGCTGGTACATAATAAAGACTCCCAGTTATATAACATTTCGCTCATTAAGGTGCAATAAAAGTTCTTATTCTTAAAAATGGTGCTAATTTTGTCCCAACCAATCAGATCTTATTTAACATTAGAAAGCTAACATCTGATTGGTTGGGGCAAAATTAGCACCATTTTAAACAATAAGAAAGTTTATTGCATAATCCTATTTGCTTGTAACCCTTACTGCACTTTATAGTCTTGACACAACTTTGCATTCAACCTTTTCTACAGTTCTAATCTCTTCCCATTTCGTTGTGATCCAGTAAACCGATTTAATCAGACATTAATACAGATATCATTTTTTTTTTTACAAAGGCCATATTAAGAAGGGAGACAGATCAGGCAAGCTAAAAATAACACGAGATGAGTACGAAGTAAGTTTAGATGGTCTTGTGCGGACAGAGGGTAATTAGAGACTGACGCAGGGGAGCTGGGAAGAGAAAATGCTGTGTGAGTCCGAATCGCCCTCCCTCACGGCCCTTACAAGGTTCCCTTTAAGTCACCCTATCAGATAGGCAGCCGGGATTATTCAGGACTGGAACTCTCCACTGTCACTAGCCCAGAGGAAACGAATTGAGCAGCTCTGGACTGGGAGTGGAAGGAGACGGGATTCTGTGTTTCCTCTGAGATGCCAATACGAAGAGTTGTCTTGAGCCCCAACGAAAAAGTGGATTTGTTTGGAGATCACAATCCCAATCTCCTGGGGCTTTCAATGACTTTGTAAATAAAATTGCTGTCTATGGATAGTGAGATGTCAACCTAGACCTCTTGGCCAACTTTAATGAAGGTCTCCGTGTTCATATCTGTCTGTGGGGTGGGAGAGGGAACGAAGACTATAATGTGTCCCATGGTCAAATGTCCCTTAAAGTCCTGTAATCAATCCCTGGCTAAGCTCAGTCTCAGTATTAGAATCTACATGGACATTTATTGTCACTGAACGGCATTGAACCCTAAATCCCTTCCACTTCTTCCACATTTCATTCATGGTTTGTCCAAGTAAAAGCTGGTAGACCAACCTTTATTCAGACTGTCAACAAAACCTCTTAAAGAGACACTACATAGAAAGTACAAGTTAATGCAGCAAGAATATTGTGCATCAGGGGGTGATCCAATTCTGTTATACCCCATTGGACTAGCAACTAGGGGAGAGAGGCTCTTCTAACAGGGTGGTCCCCAGTCATCCCACAATGTATGTCTTTTAACCTCTAGGCCTGGAAATGTTGGTCTGGTTGTTGCACCGTGTTATGTAGGGTATTTTTATTGGAAGTGAACTATTCACCCAATCATATCATTAGAATATTCACAGGGCAAGAGCCAGTAGCCAATCGGAATGTTAGATTCCTCACAATCCAGTCAACTGTCAAGTGCCTTGAGAATAGCACAGAAATGTATCCACGACCATTATTACTATTAAAGTTCCCACCTGGCTGTGCCCATGTTAATGACACTTAATTATTCTCTATTGTCTTTACTTATTATGTCCCAGAGAAGCTTTCCATGTTGTGTTTGGCCTGTTATGTGTAAAGGTTGTAGTTTGTATGGCCCAGTGTTCAATGGAAACAGCCTACCAGGCAACAGGAACAATTCTACAGATTTAATTTAAAGGGACATTATACTGAAAAAATGACTTTGCCTCATCTTAATATATAATTGAATACAAGTAAGTAGCACTTACTCTGATTTGTGTGTGTTGCCGCATGCCTTCAATCCAGCACACATTTTGTTCAGGAGCAGTATCCCACCTCCCACTTTTAACCACTCCCACTTCCATCCGACCTGACTTTTTCCCCACAAACCAACTGTCAAGCCTGCACACAGCACACAGCATTCCAACTGCCAAATCTCACCATTACAGCTACAGTAAAACTACTCACAGAAGAATAGTTTTTGAGAGCAAAGAACTTGATTGACAGCTGAAATATAAGAAGTTTTAGATTGGATATCTAAAGAAATAGGGAGCAGATCAACAAAAAAACGATACAGTGGTGGTTGGGAAGAATTATAGTTTCCAGTTATGGTCAATTTAAAATAACTTTTTTTTCAGTATAGATGCCCTTTAAAATATTTATAGACTCCTGGAATATTTACTATCAGTAAGAAAGAACCATTAATTACAGTACATACCATTAGTATGAAGCAACAAGTGTGTTCTGTAACTCTGGATTATTTACCATCATTTAGAGAGAACATACGTGTTCTGTAACCCTGAATTATTTACCACCCGTCAGTGAGAACATACGTGTTTGTAACCATTTACAGTATTTACATACCATTGCAGGAAACAAAATGTGTTCTGTGACCCTGTATTATTCTCCATCATTTAGAGAGAACATACGTGTTCTTCCCCTGATTATTTACCATAATTTAGAGAGAACATAGTGTTCTGTAACCCTGAATTATTCACTCCGTCAGTGAGAACATACGTGTTCTGTAACCATTTACAGTATTACATACCATTAGCAGGAAACAACAATGTGTTCTGTTACCCTGTATTATTCTCCATCATTTAGAGAGAACATACGTGTTCTGTAACCCTGAATTATTTACCATCCGTCAGAGAGAACATACGTGTTCTGTAACCATTTACAGTATTACATACCATTAGTAGGAAACAACAAATGTGTTCTGTAACTCTGGATTATTTACCATCATTTAGAGAGAACATACGTGTTCTCTTCCCCTGAATTATTTACCATAATTTAGAGAGAACATACGTGTTCTGTAACCCTGAATTATTTACCTCCCGTCAGTGAGAACATACGTGTTCTGTAACCATTTACAGTATTACATACCATTAGCAGGAAACAACAAATGTGTTCTGTTACCCTGTATTATTCTCCATCATTTAGAGAGAACATACGTGTTCTGTAACCCTGAATTATTTACCATCCGTCAGAGAACATACGTGTTCTGTAACCATTTACAGTATTACATACCATTAGGAAACAACAAATGTGTTCTGTAACTCTGGATTATTTACCATCATTTAGAGAGAACATACGTGTTCTGTTACCCTGAATTATTTACCATCATTTAGAGAGAACATACATGTTCTGTTACCCTGAATTATTTACCATCATTTAGAGAGAACATACATGTTATGTTACCCTGGATTCTTTACCATCCTTTAAAGAGAACATACGTGTTCTGTTACCCTGTATTATTTACCATCATTTAGAGAGAACATACGTGTTCTGTTACCCTGAATTATTTACCATCATTTAGAGAGAACATACGTGTTCTGTTACCCTGAATTATTTACCATCATTTAGAGAGAACATACATGTTCTGTTACCCTGGATTATTTACCATCCTTTAAAGAGAACATACGTGTTCTGTTACCCTTGATTATTTACCATCATTTAGAGAGAACATACGTGTTCTGTTACCCTGAATTATTTACCATCATTTAGAGAGAACATACGTGTTCTGTTACCCTGAATTATTTACCATCATTTAGAGAGAACATACGTGTTCTGTTACCCTGAATTATTTACCATCAGTGAGAAAACATTCATGCTTTGTAACATACATGTTCTGTAACCATGGGATGTTTACCAACAGCGAGAGAGAACATGCTTTGAAAACTCGATTTTAAAGGGGAATGTGGGCATATATTTTAAACCTCATCCGTGATCTACTCTAACTACACCGATCTTCATCACAGCTGATCCAGGAACAATGTCCTAAAAACCCTAAACGTGTCACATTTCACACAGATGGTTTATCTACCTCTTTATTTAGAAGGGAACGTCAATAGAAAAAACATCATTTTTTAATTATACATATCTAGCTGTTCTTCTCATTTTTCAAAAAATCAACTGATTCCGGTCCTTCTTCTTCCCAGGATGCACTTCTTCCTTGGAATGTTCAGTAATTTCTACTGATTGGCTGTTGGATGGGTTAAACATGCTCAGATATCTACTGAGCAACTGAATCAACCCAGGGGCAGAGACACTATTAGGGGTCCTGCAAACAGGAAGTCCGTACCCTAGAACCATTTATTTATACACACAGAAATTGCTGGATGGGCAGACTATGGTCATTAAAATGAGAAACTACTACCTTTTCCTTTTAGAATTAACTTGACTATAAACTAATTTTAGTGCAACAAACGGGGCAAGAAAAGTCCAATAACAATAGTGTCGGTTTTTAGAGCTGTACAGGGTTTGCTCCTTCCTGCCCTGCAATCAGTCCGTCTCTGTAGGACCCGGAGGTTGGGCAGTTCTATTTTAAACGTGGGGCGGTTTTAAGTCTCTGGGTGGTAATGTAATCTCTCCACTTGGCCTCAGACAGGTTCCCTTCCTCTTCTACAAGATTATTTTAGTCTTTCTCCCAGTCAGCACATAGACTCCCCACCCCTGTGCTCTTCACTCTGCTCTCTACCCAGCTGCAGATCATATGGACGACCCGTCAATCAAATCCCATTTCCGTCCAACATTCCAAAGAGAGAGAAGATTTTTTATCTTGGGGAGGGGGGATAAGTTACTAGTCATCTAGAAAACTTTATATTAACTAATTATTACTTACTGTCCCCATACCCAACATTCAATGTGTCACATCCATGATACCACACCGACAGGTAGATGGGTATTATACGGTCACGCGAATTCCGCAATGATACCGAGATTCATTCATTGACTGGAACATTCATTTCTGCCCATAAAAGTCATAAAAAAACAAATAAAGTAAAAAAAGGACAAGGAACTGTGATCTCTTTCATTGTGGCACAAAGCACAGACACATTATCAAGTCATCTACCGTTATAACGGATAATGTACATGTTATAGAGATGCCAGCACTAGATCATTTTGAGGGGAAATATATCTCCTTCTATTTGTTTTTATCATAAGTAAAAAATTCTGCCACAAAAATTTTCCGTAGATAAAGCCCAAAAACTGCTTATTAAAACAATTTATCTTTCTAGGTCATTCCTAACCAGAGATAAAGTGTGTGTGAAGTCAAGTTCTCTAATAACTTCTAGCCCCTCCTCCATTCAAAATGACTGACTCGGGCATGCTCAGTGTGGAGAACTGACCTATTAACTTCTTTTATCTCTATTCTAAGGGAAATGAGACTAAATGTGAGGTTTGGTAGCAAAGCTTACTTTATTGAAAGATTTTCCTTATTTCACACAGGTATAACATTGCTTAGGAATTGAAAAGGCAAGTGACACAATTTCAGTGCTCAGTTTGTGGTAGTAGATTCAGGTTGTGTTTAGTCTTACATCTCTCAGATTTCTAACTATTGCAGTTTTGGTGTTTGGTAGTGATTCATCTATATACAATTTTCCATTTGAGGGGAGGACTTGTACTTTAAGTCCACTTCAATGCTGGCCCCAGGACAATAACATGAAGATGACAAGTTTCTCCTGATGCTACTTTATGGTCTCTGTCAGTGTCTATGTAATTCATTTCACACCTTCATCCTGACCGACCATGCACCACTAGTGAGCGGTTGGCCGCGACGAATCGCTGTTGGTTGACAGTTTGCCGCAACCATATGTGCGGACCATTGGTGACCACATGATCTGCCACGATTTTTCTGATGTGTCCGATCGCCTTATTCGTCCATTTAAGGGGAGTGAATGAACAGTCGGAATTCGGTCGCGATACACTGAAATATCGATTGATCGACAGGACCAATATGTTTGTTGAAGCGGACAGAAATTGCCGGTGTCAGTGGCCATCTGTCCTGGTTAATTTGTAAATGATGTTTCTGGGATCACCTGATTACCTGGTATTTCCAACCAAATCTTGCCCATCCGTGTAAAGTCCAGGGTGTGTATCTTCCAACACAATAATCAGATCTCCCATCAGTGCTCTGTGTATTCTAGTGATTCTGTCATACGACCCCTGCAGGGGAATTTCCACAGCTGCATTTTCTTCTAGGCTACGATGACAACTTGAAAGTGGCTGACCTCTACAGAAAAGAGCAGCTGTCCAGGTAGATTACACCCTACTTGGTCAGGTCTATGTTGGAATTCGAATTTTACTTCAACACTGAACGGATGTAAAAATAAAAAAAGTTTGTACTTTCCCTGCTGAAAATTCTTCTTGGTAACTTAAAGAAGGATTATATAGTAACTGACTGCTTTGTAGCATTAACTGACAGTTTTAAAACTCCTCCCTCTGTTTCATTTACATATGTTCTCCAGTGTCAGAGATGGGAGAATTGTCAGTGACAATGACTGTGGGAGGAGCCAGAAACAAGTCAGCTACTGCATATGTATAATTTTTCTTTAAATCTTTATTATATAATTATTTTCCAAGCTTTGAACATAAATATACATAAAATATTTAGGGATTATGCATTTACCAGTGATTCAACCTAAGCCTGGTTCATATATTAAATATTCATATTATATTTTACACCTAAAATTATTGTAATCATTTTCAATAGTTACATTCCTGACAGCGGTCCCGCGGCACCTACTGAAGTTCCGAAAATCCGATTTGAACCCATTTGAATCAGAATATTTGAAATTTTTGAATATTCAATTGCAATTTTAGAATTTGATAAGAATTTTAAATTTTCAGATGTAATGTTTTGGTTTTCTAATATTCCATTCTCGTTTTTCGATAAAAACTTTCAAAAAATCTGTCGGATCTGTGTATTTTCGAAACCCAGCAAAACACAAAGGAAAACCAATAATACCTTTAGGTACATACGGGCAGACTTTCCTATTATTCCCTAGACAGATTGATAATAAAGTGCCATGGCAGATATTTTCACCAGACCATCCATCACCAAGTCAGGAACGATTGGTTGACTGCTGGATTTACTTATGATCCAATCAAATCTTCATACCAGTGATCGTTCGAGGATAAAATAACAGCCTACGAGTGCCAGACCAGGTCAAATGGATGTATGAAAGTATGATAAAGAAATGCAAAAGATTCCCTATATTTCTGGAGAGGAATCCATCTCTTACCATGAATTGTGCAAGGCTATTCTGTAATTGTCTCTTACCACACCGATACATCATCCCTGTGCCATGTATTACACTATAATTATGAACATATATGCAGTTTTGGCTGGGACAGCAGCTGCTGTTATTTTAAAAAGTGTGAGATGTTTCCAAGCTGACAGCTCCTGACACAATTCCAAATCTTTCTGCTGACCCCGGAGTCTTTATTTTTAAAATACAAATTGTATCCTCTTACCCTACTTAGCACATTGGTGTGATAGCAAACGAAAAAAAATATATATATTTCACCCGGCGTCATGCACTACTTGCTAATTCGTCTCTGTAATGATGTAAAAGGTGGCGTTCGCTTGAAGCGTTCAGCGTGCATTTCTTTCAACGCTCAGGACACAGGAACATGCTAATTATGCTACATCTCAAATAACTTTGGCTTCTTCCGACTTGGGAGGTATTATTTCTGCTAAAGATACAGGGGAGTATAATTGTGACTCCAGATGCGCAGAGGTAGACATTCTTACTGCTTTTAAAGTGCAATAGCCTAATTTCCCAACCTGCACCCCTTCATTTCAGTTGTAACATTCTCTAATATAAATGTTAATGATTGAATTTCAGAATCCAAACCAACAGGAGAAGATTCCAGGAAGTGATTCTGCCATGCCGATTCCGACTTGGAAAAAAAGCATTTCTGCCTGTTTGTGTACTAAGATATCATTCACAAATATGATCGTATGGTCATTATTGACAAGAGAAATAAACACACAAGTGACACACACACCTTTTTAGTTTTTTTTTATTAGGCTAAAGCTAGGTACACACCTAGCGATTTTTCCTCCTGACCGACCGTTCGATACTTTCGACCGGTCGGCCAGGAGGAAGGACTGTCGGTCACAGCAAAAGCAGCCACATCCGACAGTTACCGCGACCGATCGTGCGGTCCATAGAGGACCGCACAATCGGACGAGGTTTTCCATCATGTCCGATCGTCCTTTCGTCCGATTCGGATGAACGATCGGTCGGACATGGGCGCATTCGGATGCAATAATTTTGGTCAGATCGACCGATGCACTGAACTATCTCATCGTGTGTACCCAGCTTTAGTGTTTTCATTTGACTTATAGCATTAAAACAGATGCTCCTTAGATTTCCATACAGAATTTGCTCTACAGAAAAACACAGTGGAGAAAATACGTCATTCTCCTAAACCAGGGGTTTCCAGCCTGGGACAAAATTGGGGGCCGCAATAGTGGCACCCTGGGCAGACACTGGGCTGTTCATTTGGCTCCAGAACACACCCCCTGTCCTGACCAGTCCACCTATAACCACGGCCACCTGCTGCCTGTGTCTTTTTAACTTTCTCTTATTTTAGAAAATACCTTTTATCTTGGAAACAACCCCCCATTTTATAATAAATATTTATAGAGACACAATTTTTTACATTTGTAGATCTAGAATTCTAGGTGTGGTTCTTCATGAATCTCAGCCAATCACAGACACGACTGGTGGTCCAGCCCCTCCAGCTGTTCCATCCACAGATGTTGCAGAAGAGGCCTTGAACGAGGGAATGAGGTCGGGTAAGACCATTTAGGGTCTGACTATGGTTTTTAAAGATATTTAAAGGTTGGGGGGGTTGACTTACCTTCCATGAATTTTGTGATTTGGGGGGTGGAGATACCCTTTATCACACAGTGAGACTTTCCCAGGAATAACATTCTGACACGGCGGTTGGGGGTGGACATTCCTGTCCATTATATAATTATTTTTTTATTAGGGTGGACCTGCCCTTTGCCTCTGCATGCAGGGCATGATTGCTCTTGAATAATAATGAACACCCAGTTTTAAGAGATTCAGAGACAGATTCTAGAAATTTTTAATTTTCTCAAATTATCAAAACATTTTAATTTTGAAAAATAGTGACTTTTTGGGGATAATTATCGTATGTTGAATGCAGAAGCTCGAAAGTAGCAGTTGATTTATTTCAAGTTCTGGATTTTTGTACTTGTTCCCCAGATGAAGATGACCTACAGCACCGTTAAACCAAAGTTATCTATATACAAACTACATTTAAATTTATAAGTGGAGACAGAGGATCATGTAGTAAAGATCAGTGGTTTATAAAGTGCTGATTCCGTGTACAAGTCAAGCTGCTGGTGGTATAAGGTTCGGCAAGACTCAGGCTCTAGGAGCTAGAATTTCATCCAGAGTTCAGAGAGGTGTCAGCTTTTGCCATGGGTGCAATGTAATGGAATTCCAGTAATGAAGGAGCAATCAGGGAGACATGAGAGAGCGTCCGAGGGAGATATGGGAAGGCAACTGTTGGAAGGAGTCAAGGAGACGTCCTAGTGTGTATATGGACAGAGAAAGCTGAGTTCTGTGTTATGTGATGGCGTAGAAGGATATAATACTTCCCATACACTATTATAAACCTACATTTATGCTGTAGGGTGTGTAAAATGAGATGTATATAAAGCATATAATGAAAGGTTACAGTAGTACAGTGGGGATAGAATCAGAGCAGAGCAGGTCTACTGCCCTTCCAGCTAGGCATAATGGGTAGGCTAATACAATTAAATTAGGCCTTATCTTTATTCAATCTTGACAGCTATTTTACTATATATTCTTCACTTACAAGGAAATCAGTATGGCTTTCAGAATTGTGACCCAATTGCAGACCAGATCCATTTGTATCTGTTTGCATATGTAAACTTATAATCCCTTTATCTAGTGCCAAAATATTTCACCCTCTAAATTTTTAAACATTGGTATTGTTCTGGTATTGGCCTGGGTTTCCCTAACTGTACACTGGAACAGATTGTTTTTGTTCTTTCCATAAATGTGTGTTTTATATAAATTTAAAGGGCTATCATTCTGCTCCATTTCATCACAATTTGTCCACTAGGGTGCAGTATTTCATTAGTCTATGAGAGAGAGCTCATTGTAACTCTAACTGTAACTGTAAAGATATTTGCACATATGAAAGGTTTTTGAGAACTGAAACAGATCTTACTGAAAAGCTTGGAAACTGGTCATTAAATCATCCACCTGTTTATGCAAAAAGTCACAAATCTTTTTTTTTATAGCAAGGAATTTGATTGGCTCCACCCCAGCCAATGGGTACATAAAAGCACTTCACCCAGGGGTAGAGAGAGGAACCAATTGGAAAGCTAGTAGCATTCTCACTGCCATAGAGTTGCTCCCCAGTAAATTACTTTCCTCCCAACTCCATGGGTTATAAGGGCACCAATAAGCCAGGTAAGTCACCAGCTGGCCTAGTGCTTTTTTTCGAATTCCATTTACATACATTTTACTATTTTTATCACTTAAAAAAAGAAGCAGAGAAAACACCGTGGGTCTTAAAGTCAACGTTTCTGTGTTTATTGTTTTTATAGATATATATAACTCTGCAACATAATAAAAATAAGGCAAGTGTGCTACATGGAATAGTAATGGAAAGAAACCTTGGTATAGTAAATTATACATGGAAATGTTAGAGGAGTTGAGGATTGGGAGGTCCAATTGTAATCTGTTTACTGGGTTCACGGTTTGATTTTGATTGGGTAGAACTCTAAATGACTGTAAGGTAAGATTTTGATTGGGTAGAACTATAAATGACTGTTAGGTAAGATTTTGATTGGGTAAAACTCTAAATGACTGTTAGGTAAGATTTTGATTGGGTAGAACTCTAAATGACTGTAAGGTAAGATTTTGATTGGGTAAAACTCTAAATGACTGTAATGTAAGATTTTGATTGGGTAGAACTCTAAATGACTGTAAGGTATCATTTTTATTGGGTAGAACTCTAAAGGACTTTACAATCCAAGGAGAAAAACTCACTAACCAGGAGTAGGATCCAGTTATTGGTTTGGGATTGTCTTTACTTTAAACTCAACTTAACAAAAACCTATGTGGCCGACGGCAACTACAAAATCCATAATCCCTTCCAGGAAATGTCCATCTTCTTAGTAATAAGACTCTTTCTCCACCCAACCTATGGATGAAAGGAGGGAGAATATTCATTCACCAGCCAAAAAAACACCATCAGAAATTAAATATTTGATAAATGTATAAAAAACACAAAGAAGTTTTGTGCTTTATGTGTAGGTTTTTGATTATCACTAGTAGAGATGTTCGAAAACAGACCCATAGAAGTCAATGGGACACAAAACTTCCAAATGTTTCGAGTAAAGTTAAAGGAGAACCAAACCCATTTTTTTTAATACCTCAGAATCTGAAAACAACCCCCCTAATAACACCAATAAGCTATAAAATTCCACTTCAGTGAATTGTGTTAAAGTAAATGTAAGCCTGTTAAGAACTGGATGAAGTATCTGTGTGTATGTACCGTGTCAGACCACACCTCCTGCCCTCAGTCACATGCTTCTTTGCTTTATCTGTCCTGTAAAAGGATTGGCTAGATATTATTAATGGGTGTGACCAACTATAACAAGTTTCTGCCATAGCTAAGGACTGAGCATGTGCAGAACATAATGGTCATTGACCAAACTGTGTGATATTAGAATGCTGTGAAGTAAAGCACAAACCATATGTTATTTAGGTAAATTTCCCACCGCCCGTATCTGGTAAGACACAGATTACTGGTTTTATATCAAGGTGTTCTGCCTTCTGGTTCAGTGTTGTTCTGTGGCTTTAGTTGTCCTTTAAGATCTGATTTTGCAGGTACATTATTACAGAAACAAACCAGCCAAACGATTATTAATTTGCCGTAACTCTATGAAAACATATCCTTAACCTGAATGTACCGAACCCATTACAATGCCATATCCGCCTATCTGTCCTACGAGGATTTCATTGGCTGTTTGTTTGCTGGCGCAACATTCTTTATATTCCCGAACAAAACAACAATTGCTCCCCTTGTTCCTCCTCTCTGTGTGTGGCGAGATCTTTCAAACTCCCTCTGCTCCCCTTCCTAAATAGAAAGTCATTTGTAAAACAAATCATCGTAACCCACTGGGTGCTGAAATGGAAGGGAAGCTATTGTAGCAATAAAAGATAACAGGATTAGGGTTATTCTTTTATTATTACTAATAAAATGTAATTGATTAAGGTGAAAGGCAGAAAAATATCACAAGATTGTTCTCCTGCTGGGAAATATGCACTGGGCGGCTTGGTCAAGGTGGGTCAGGTTTAGAGGTTTAGTTTAGAAATAAGATATTTCTTTTCATCCTTCTCCCTGTCCCATCACTTCACAGCTGTGTTTGTTTCTAATTTATTATTGTATCTGCAAGACGGTGCCAATGGCTCTGTGGTTTGTCCCATAACAACACTTTATTTGGACATTGGGCACCATCTTGTGGATCTCGTAATATCTCCCAGCCAAAGTAAATAAATGATTTGTTACCCATGGGGATCGCAGGGTGGGAGGGATTTTTTCCATATGATACACTGAGTAAACATTCCTGAAGGGATTGAAAGATCAAATAAGACCAGCGTGTTATTAAAGTGCATTTTATCACCAGTAAAGCTTACTAAGTGGATGTTATCAGCAGCTGAATACAGGAGGTTACTGGCTCATAACAGGGGCTATAGAACTTCTCCACAACTGGCGATTCTGCCTGTTTTCTCAATGTCACCCCCAAAATATGTGAATTATGGGATCAGGTACCATCATTGCTTCTCAAGTCCTATGGTAGACAGGCCATTCATTCAGAGACTGCAGTGGAGGGTGTTATTAATATATCAGACCTTTGGAACATGCCTGAAGATCCAACCTTAGCATGGTACACACCATGCAAAGTTTCGTCCTCACCGACCGTTCGGGTCGGCCAAGAGGAACTACTGTCGGTCGTGGCAGTAGTGGCCACGGCTGACAGTTTGCCGCAACCGAGCGATTTGGACTGGTCCGAATATCCATGCAATTATTTTGGCCCAATAGGCCGATACACTTAACTATCGGTTGATCGGGCCGAAATATTGCATGGTGTGTACCATGCTCTACTGGACAGACAATGATTAGGCCAGAATTGTATAACCTGAACAATGACCGTGACTTTGTCTTGTGTGGAAATGGTCATCTGGTCACCTAAGAGACTCTGATATAAGAACAAACCCCTCAGCAATACTGGATTGTGCGTACAACTTTATAGGGAACCCGTGTTGTGATACAAAATGGCCAAACAAACTAGTGCCCCTCTTGCCCCCTTTCAGAAGGATAGAGACCCTACACTTTTCATATCTATGAATCACCCCTATTCAACCATTGAATTAAAGGGGTATTCTCTCCCAAAAAGCATTTCTCACATAGTCATTGGCCACCTTCCAGTCTTTGCAACTCTCAGCTATTTTGATTAGAGCTCCAAATTTGGTGGAACATATAAATGTCACTTTTACATTTTCTGGTTTCTTGCCTGTGATTTATCAAAAAAAATTCCTTATAGTTAGTGGTTAATGGACTTCCCACCCCCTCCTGATCCTACAGTAGGTCAATTCTGTCCAGGATTTTCCCTTTCATTATTACCTCTCTGTTGATCGTGTCTTCCCATAGGGAAGTGTGGGGGTGTTGGGTAAAGTTGCCCTTTAATTTAGGCTTTCCTCCTTCTCTTCCAGATCAATGATTGTGTGAAACTCTAAATAAAATTGTACTTATTGTAAACTGCATTTTATTTTATATCTACCAGCCTAGTTGCTTCTATAGTTAATAGGGTCCTCTGATTTGTCACTGATCTGGCCAAGACTATCATATGATCCATATCAATGTAGGTTAACCAGGATTATGTTTTGTATTAACACACAGTGATTGTTATCTGGGGGTCCAAATATGCACTTATAGTCACCAAATGAATATGGCCACTATAAATATAAAGGTCATTCCCTTTATCACTATCAGGGAGAGTAACGACCATTAACATGACACTCCTACCTAAAATTCTCTATCATCTTTCAAGCCTTGCCTATTCCAGAGTTAGGGAATTTTGGAAACTCAGATTCACAAATTCTTATGGAAGGAGACCACCAATAAACACAAATATTTAACCTGACACAAGTGGAAAGAGGGATTTTCCCTTCCGGATCTTAAATCCAACTATTTATCCAAGGTGCGGGATCCAAAGATTGGGTAGATTTAGCGAATGAAACTTGTACCTCTCGTATTCCTTCTAGATCTTATGGTTCCTCCCCATGATCACATATGGTTCTTATGGAAATGTCACCTGACTGGTGATCAGCTCTGATGCTTGGCCGTGCTGATGTCCTGGGTTTGAATCCTCTCTTGGACATATCTACAAGGTTTCCTCAATAATAGGGTCATACGGAGAGGTTGTGTGTGTGAGATTAATTGTAAATCCCATTGGGACCCAAATGATTCCTTTACCTTTAAAGGTTACAACATCTGCAACATCTAGTGAACAGTCCATCTCTAATGATGAATAACCCGTGCCAGCCATTTGATAAAGGTTCCTTCTAGCTAATTCTTCCTTTGTTTAAAGGCACAGCTCATCTCCACTGCACATGCTCCCTTCACTCTAGCTGTGTCCCAGGTTCTGGGAGGGGCTGAGTACTGAGGGAGGGGCTGAGCACTGAGGGCGGGGCAATGCATGTTACCTAGGAGATACAGGGACAGGAAGTCTGCCTTCTGGTTCAGTGTTGTTCTGTGGCTTTAGTTGTCCTTTAAGTAAAGTAGCCTGGTATATTTGGTAACCCTTGAAAGCAGTGCCGTAATTTATAATTTAAAGGAAATTCAACCTAAAAACATTTTTCCTTTGCTTACAGGCAAGAAACAGCTAATAGAAAAATGTTTAAAGGGCATCTATAGTGAAAAAAACACATTGCCCCTTTGCAAAGTTAAATTCATGTACTCTGTGCTGCCTTAATCCTATATCTGTCACTGACTCTGTTTAACCACGGTGTCAGATCTATGTGCAGCATTCCCCCCTTCTCCCTCCCCTCTGTTACCTCCTCCATGTCTCAGCTCCGGCTAACCGACAAGCTTTTTATGTGCAGTAGGAGTTAAAAGTTCAACATCCTGAAAAACACACCCACGCACAGTGGCCAATAGATAGAAAGCTGTCCTGGAGACACGGAAGAAGGAGATCCGTGCAGTTTACGATCTCTCACTTTGTGACCCATCATCAATCAGTGAAAGCTATTAAGAAGGGGGGTCAAGTGCAGCCTTATATCTAACATCAAAGCTACCTTTCTCCCCCTGCTAATGCTGTTATCTCTATGTTTATTACAGAGCAGGGAGGGGGGATCACGTCACAGGGATTTGATTGACAGTCCAAGTAGGAGTAGAGGAATGCAATCACGTATTCTTCTAACTGGTGTATCTCAGGACAGAGAGGGAATCTGAAAAAAGTGAAGACACTCTGGGGGTTGTGGGGAATTATAGAACACATGGAAAGAAAGAAAAAAAAGTTCATTTTCCCACTATAGATGCCCTTTAAAACCCCCGTTACTTAAATATAATTCCTAACCAAAGATACACAGTAAAATCCTGCAGGACAGAAAGCACCCACAGCTACTGCCCCCTTGCTTAGCTCAGCGACCTCAGGCATGCTCAGTAATATCAGATACTATTTAGAAAAGAAAGGAGAAGTAAAACTGTAATTGAAAGGGCATGGTCCTTAATAAAAAAGATTTCATGGAATTCAAACAGTTATAACTTTATTAAGAAAAGACAAAGTGATACAGAATCTTTTATTTTGGGTGGACTCCTCCTTTCAATATTCCCCCTTACATGTAGGTTGGATATTTCTATACGGCAGTGTAGGTGACAAGTCCGCAAATTCACTTACCTCCTGGGTGACGTCTCAAGATAAACTTCCTCACTTCATCATATACAAATATAAGGAGACTGTAGGGGAAAGCGCAAAACCACCAAGTCACCCTGCAAGGAGAAGAAAAATATCAGGTTAACTCCCAGAATTCCCTTCTACTATTGTATCAATATGGCAAATATTAACCCTTAAACATATCTTTGACCGACTGCAAATAGCAAATCACAGACATCTGCAGTAAGTGGGAGGTTCAGGTCCCTTCCCCTGGTTTGTCATTGTGACCCCCTTCCAGCACATGCGATACATTAGGATCGGATTCTTAATAGAATGTTCCTATCATATATACTAACCTGGATTATAATGGAAAACTAAATAGAAACACTGATTCATTCATTGCATTAGTAATAAACTCTTTATATCAGTATCCCCACTGCTCTGCTACAAACTTACCCATTTAGATCAATAGAACTTTAGAAAAGATAATCAATGCACATTCCTAGGCCCCATACAATATCATATTATCTGCACACTGGCATACATTATAAACATAGGAAAGATAATCAATTCACATTCCTGGGCCCCATACAATATCATGTTATCTGCACACTGGCATACATTATAAACATAGAAAAGATAATCAATGCACATTCCTAGGCCCCATACAATATCATATTATCTGCACACTGGCATACATTATAAACATAGAAAAGATAATCAATGCACATTCCTAGGCCCCATACAATATCATTTATCTGCACACTGGCATACTTATAACCTAGAAAAGATAATCAATGCACATTCCTAGGCCCCATACAATATCATGTTTCTGCACCTGGCATACATTATAAACATAGAAAAGATAATCAATGCACATTCCTAGGCCCCATACAATATCATGTTTCTGCACACTGGCATACATTATAACAAAAGAAATAATCAATGCACATTCCTAGGCCCCATACATATCATGTTTGTGCACACTGGCATACTTTATAAAATAGAAAAGATAATCAATGCACATTCCTAGGCCCCATACAATACATATTGTCTGCACACTGGCATACATTATAAACATAGAAAGATATATCATGCACATTCCTAGGCCATACAATATCATGTTTCTGCACACTGGCGTTACATTATAAACAAAAAAAGATAATCAATGCACATTCCTAGGACCATACAATATCATGTTTCTGCACACTGGCGTACATTATAAACATAGAAAAGATAATCAATGCACATTCCTAGCCCATATAACAATATCATGTATCTGCACACTGGCATAACATTATAACATAGAAAAGATAATCAATGCACATTCCTAGGCCCCATACAATTCATGGGTATCTGCACACTGGCATACTTATAAACATAGAAAAGATTTCAATGCACATTCCTAGGCCCCATACAATATCATGTTTATCTGCACACTGGCATACATTATAAACATAGAAAAGATAATCAATGCACATTCCTAGGCCCCATACATATCATGTTATCTGCACACTGGCATACATTATAAACATAGAAAAGATAATCAGTCACATTCCTAGGCCCCATACAATCATTTTATCTGCCACTGGCATACATTATAAACATAAGAAAGATATCAATGCACATTCCCAGGCCCCATACAATCATGTTGTCTGCACACTGGCATACTTTATAACATAGAAAAGATAATCAATGCATTCCGCCCATACAATATCATGTTATCTGCACACTGGCATACATTATAAACATAGAAAGATAACAATGCACATTCCTAGGCCCCATACAATACATGTTATCTGCACACTGGCATACATTATAACATAGAAAAGATAATCAATGCACATTCCTAGGCCCCATACAATATCATGTTGATCTGCACACCTGGCATAACTTTAAACAGAAAAAAATCAATGCACATTCCTAGGCCCCATACAATATCATGTTATCTCACACTGGCATACATTATAACACAGAAAGATAATCAATCACATTCCTAGGCCCCATACAATATCATGTTTCTGCACACTGGCTAACATTATAAACATAGAAAAGATAATCAATGCACATTCCAGGCCCCATACAATATCATGTGTCTGCACACTGGCAATACTTTAATAAACATAGAAAAAATCAATGCACATTCCCAGGCCCCATACAATATCATGTTATCGCACACTGGCATACATTATAAACATAGAAAAGATAATCAATGCACATTCCAGGCCCCATACAATATCATGTTATCTGCACCCTGGCATACTTATAAACATAGAAAATAATCAATGCACATTCATCCCCATACAATATCAGTTATCTGCACACTGGCATCCATTATAAACATAGAAAAGATAATCAATGCACATTCCCAGGCCCATAAAATATCATGTTATCTGCACACTGGCAACATTATAAACATAGAAAAGATAATCAATGCACATTCCGTAGCCCATACAATATCATGTTATCTGCACACTGGCATACATTATAACATCAGAAAAGATATTCAATGCATTCCTAGGCCCCATACAATATCATGTTATCTGCACACTGGCATACATTATAAACATAGAAAAATAATCAATGCACATTCCTAGGCCCCATACAATATATGTTATCTGCACACTGGCATACATTATAAACATAGAAAAGAAATCAATGCACATTCCTAGCCCCATACATATCATGTTATCTGCACACTGCATACTTTAAAATAAAAAGATAATCAATGCACATCCTAGGCCCCATACAATATCATGTTATCTGCACACTGGCATACTATAAACATAGAAAGATAATTAATCACCTTCCTAGGGCCCCATACAATATAATGTTATCTGCACACGGGCATACATTATAAACATAGAAAAGATACATCAATGCACATTCCTAGGCCCCATATACAATATCATGTTATCTGCACACGGGCATACATTATAACATAGAAAAGATAATCAATGCACATTCCTAGGCCCCATACAATATCAGTTATCTGCACACTGGCATACATTATAACATAGAAAGATAATCAATGCACATTTCTAGGCCCCATCAAAATCATGTTATCTGCACACGGGCATACATTATAAACATAGAAAAGATAATCAATGCACATTCCTAGGCCCCATACAATATCATGTTATCTGCACACTGGCATACATATAAATAAACTAGAAAAGATAATCAATGCACTTCCTGGCCCCATAAATATCATGTTATCTGCACATTGGCATACATTATAACATAGAAAAGATATCAATGCACATTCCAGGCCCCATACAATATCATGTTATCTGCACACTGGCATACATTATAACTAGAAAAGATAATCAATGCACATTCCAGGCCCCATACCATATATTGTTATCTGCACACTGGCATACATTATAAACATAGAAAAGATAATCAATGCACACCCAGCCCCTACCATATCATGTTACTGCACACTGGCATACATTAATAAACAGAGAAAAGTATAATGCACATTCCCAGGCCCCATACAATATCATGTTATCTGCACACTGGCATACAATTATAACATAGAAAAGATAATCAATGCACATTCCCAGGCCCCATACAACATCATGTTATCTGCACACTGGCATACTTTATAACATAGAAAGATAATCAATGCACATTCCTAGGCCCCATACAACATCATGTTATCTGCACACTGGCATACATTATAAACATAGAAAAGATAATCAATGCACATTCCTAGGCCCCATACAACATCATGTTATCTGCACACTGGCATACATTATAAACATAGAAAAGATATCAAGCACATTCCTAGGCCCCATACAACATCATGTTACTTGCACACTGGCATACATTATAAACATAGAAAGATAATCAATGCACATTACAAGGCCCCATACAACTCATGTTATCTGCACACTGGCATACATTATAAACATAGAAAAGATAATCAATGCACATTCCTGGCCCCATACAACATCATGTTATCTGCCACTGGCATACATTATAAACATAGAAAAGATAATCAACGCACATCCTATGCCCCATACAACATCATGTTATCCGCACCACTGGCATTACATTATAAACATAGAAAAGATAATCAACGCACATTCCTAGGCCCCATACAATATCATGTTATCTGCACACTGGCATAGCTATAAACATAGAAAATAATCAACGCACATTCCTAGGCCCCATACAATACATGTTATCTGCACACTGGCATCGTTATTATAACATAGAAAAGTAATAATCAACGCATTCCAGGCCCCATACAATAATGTTATCTGCACACTGGCATACATTATAAACTTGAAAAGATAATCAACGTCATTCCTAGGCCCATACAATATCATGTATCTGCACCAACTGGCATACACTAATAAACATAGAAAAGATAATCAATGCACATTTCTAGGCCCCATACAATATCATGTTATCGCACACTGGCATACATTATAAACATAGAAAAGATAATCAATGCACATTCCTAGGCCCCATAAAATATCATGTATCTGCCACTGGCATAGTTTTAAACATAGAAAAGATAATCAATGCACATTCCTAGGCCCATACAATATCATGTTATCTGCCACTGGCATAGTTTATAAACATAGAAAGATAATCAATGCACATTCCTAGGCCCCATACAATATCATGTTATCTGCACACTGGCATACATTATAAACTTAGAAAAGATAATCAATGCACATTCCTAGGCCCCATACAATATCATGTTATCTGCACACTGGCATACATTATAAACATAGAAAAGATAATCAATGCACATTCCTAGGCCCCATAAATCTCATGTTATCCGCAACTGGTATACATATAACTTAGAAAAGATAATCAATGCACATTCCTAGGCCCCATATAATATCATGTTATCTGCAACACTGGCATACATTATAAACACTAGAAAAGATAATCAATGCACATTTCTAGGGCCCCATACAATATTATGTTTATCTGCACACTGGCATACATTATAAACATAGAAAAGATATCAATGCACATTCTAGGCCCCATACAAATTCATGTTATTGCACACTGGCATAGTTTATAAACATAGAAAAGATAATCAATGCACATTTCTAGGCCCCTACAATATCATGTTATCTGCACACTGGCATACATTAAAACATAGAAAATAATCAATGCACTTCCTAGGCCCATACAATATCATGTTATCTGCACCCTGGCATACATTATAAACATAGAAAAGATAATCAATGCACATTTCTAGGCCCCATACTATATCATATTATCTGCACACTGGCAGAACTTTAGATCATGATATGAGTGCCATCTGGTGGTCTAAAAATAAAAAACAGTCTTAAAGCTCTTGTTGAAAGTCAACGCATCTTTAAGACTCAGCAGTGGTGTGCAAAACTGCTGCAACCAATGTACTGAACCGATAGCTTGAAATCTTTTTAATGCCACAAAAAAACTGGCATGAAAGTTGCAATGGAGAGCCAGCTCCATAGCATCTCCCCCAGATGGCCACAGTGAACTAAACGCAAAAAAAATACAATATCTGAATTGATTCCCATTCACACCTACTAAACACCAATTCAAATGCAGACCACGTCCCTTTCCTCCACCAATTCTTCTTTGTATCTAGACCACTTTGCTAATCTGACCAGTTCATGGCCATCAAATGAGGCCAGGAAATCAATCTAATGATAGAGGGGGATGGGTAGAAGAAGCCGAGGAATGTAATATGTAGGAACAGGTTGTTTTTCTTAAAAAATGTAGATATGGTGGTTTGGTTCAACACAACCGATAATAAACTTGGTTAAGTTTGGTTTAGGGATTTAGTTGCCCTTTGTTCTACTATTTTTATTGAGTGAAAGTGAATGTTTTGGATTCTTGGTTGCATGGACCACGTGTTGGCTATGAGGCTATGTATACAGTATTGAAAGGTTGAGCAGTTGTGCTAGAGAAATTAGGCACCACAAGAGGGTAATAGACACAATATCTGGGTCCCTCTAAGGTAAGTAACCCATAGCATAGCCTACAGGATACATCCCCAGAGCGCCATTCACCCCTAAAACTATAAAGAAAGGAGAAACATGTCTATAAATAACCAACAAAAAAAAACAATAAGTTTTGGATCTGTCAGAAAAATGTAGAAAACTGATTTTCTGATCCATATCCATTCAATTGGAGTATGACATGTTCTAGGTCTAGTCATGGATACATTCATTCCTAAAGAGGTTCTAGGTATCTCTCTAAGTATCTTTCCTAGTTCTGTTTCTTGTTAAAGACTTAGCAATCCTAATATGATAGGACATCTTACATCTACATGGTCTAGTAATGGATATATTCCAATATTCCTTCCTAAAAAAGTTCTAGGTATGTCAGAATCTTTCCTGGGTTTGTTAAAGACTTATCAATCCTAGTATGCAAGGACATCCCACATCTAACTACTTATTAATAAAGACAAAGTGATCAGAATCTTTTTTAAATTTTGGGTGGAATCCTCCTTTCATATTCCCCTTAATGTGGTTGGATGGACGTGTGTGGCGGTAGTGGACAGAGGGTAGACGAGCGGCCATGTGTGAAAATGACAGACAGTGACAGTCTTGGTGTCCACACGAACAGTTCTGCGGGCAGAGTGTGTGTCGCTGGAGGCCGAAAAGGGGGGGGTCACCGGTGCGGTGTGGTGACCAGACACTCGCTGCTGAGCACATCAGGTGTCTGTAGGTGGTCCGCGATTACTTTCCTCACTCATCCATATACAAATATAAAAGGAGACCTGTTAGGGGAAGCGCAAAACCACCAAGTCACCCTTTCAGGAGAAAGAAAATATCAGGTTAACTCCCAAATTTCCCCTTCTACTATTTGTAAATCAATTGGCAAATATAACCCCTAAACCTATCTTTGAACCTACTGCAAATAGTAAATCACCAGACTCTGCATCAATGTGGGGCACTCTTTCAGGTCCCTTCCCCTGGGTTTTTTGTCATTGTGAAACCCCTTCCAGCAACATGCGATACATTAGGATCGGATTCTTATAGAATGTTCCCTATCATATATACTAAACCTGGATTATAATTGAAAACTAAATAGAACCCTGATTCATTCATTGCATTAGATAGTGAGTGAAACCTCTTTATATACTCAGTACATCGCGTCCACGTTGCCCTACTTATCCTGCGCTGCTACAACTACCATTTTAGATCATAAAACTTTAGAAGGATCACAATACTACACACAATTCCTTAGATCCCCCATACACATATCATATTGAGTCTTATGCACCAGCTGCAATACATTTATAAAACCATGAAGATATCTCAAAATCACATTCCTGGGCCCCATACAATATCATGTTATCTGCACACTGCATACATTATAAACCTAAACAGATATCATGCATCATATCCTATGCCCCATACATATTCATATTTTATCTAGCACACTGGCACATAGCATTAAAACATAGCAAAGATAAATCAATGCCAACATATCCTATGCCCCATACAAGATCATGTTTTATCTGCACACTGGCAACATTATACACAAAGAAAAGATAATCAGCACATTCCCTAGGCCCATACAATATATGTTTGTCTGCCACACTGGCCTACATTATAAAACATAGAAAAGATATCCAATGCCCCCCCACAATTCTGGCCCCATACAATTCATGTGTCTGCCACACTGGCATACATCATTATAACAAAGAACATATAATCAATGCACATTCCCTATGCCCCATACATATCATGTTGGTCTGCACACTGGGCATACCTTTATAAACATAGCAAAGATTAATCACTGCACATTCCTAGGCACCAGACAATATCATATTGTCTAGGCCACACGGGCATCCTGTATAAACATAAGATAAAGATTAATCAATGCTTCCTGTTCCTATGAACCATACATATCATGTTTATACTAGCGCACACTTTGGCATATCATTGGGCCATATAACACAAATAAGAGGCATCCGCAAATTAACAAATACATACAGATGGATGAAGAAAAATTGCCAAAATCGTCGACACATCTTCCCCCTATAGGAAAACCCATTTACAACAAATAATCAGGTTAAAATCACTTGCACACGTATGAGGGAGTTTCACAATTTATGTAACAACTATTAAGAAAAAAAAAACAAAGGGGAAACTATAAGAAGAAAGGAGCTAATCCTGCACATTTCCTAGGCCCCATACAATATCATGTTTATCTGCAAGCACTGGCAATACCTATACAAACTAAGAAAAGTGATAATCAATGCACATCCCTAGGCCCCCATCTCATTCATGCGGTGTAAATTCTGCCATGGCCCATCCATTTATAAACATACAGAAAAATAGAGGGGACCTTTTATCGAGCAATTTGACAGTTCCCCCCCCCCTGCACCTACACCAAAGAATTTAATCTCAAAACATTTTGACCCCTTAAGATCCCGCGCCGGTCATCTCGAACCTTGTGAGCCCCCCCCCCCCACCCACCCAAAAAAAATGCACATTCCTAAGGCCCCATACAATATCATTTAATCTGCAACACTGGCATACTTAATAACATAGAAAAAGATATCAATGCACATTCCTAGGGCCCCATACAATATCATGTTTCTACTGCACACCTGCAATACATATAAACATAGAAAAGAGAATCAATGCCATTCCTAGGCCCTACAATATTCATGTTTATCTGCACACATGGCATACATTATAAACATAGAAAAGATATCCAAATGCCACATTCCCCAGGCCCCATACAATATCATGTTGTCCTGCACACTGGGCAATACCTTTATATAAAACATAGAAAGATAATCCATTCACATTCCCCCAGGCCCATACATATCATGTTTATCTGCAACACTGGCAATACAATTATAAACATAGAAAATATAACAATGCACATTCCTAGGGCCGCCCTACATTATCATTTATCTGCACACTGGCATACATTATAACATAGAAAAGATATCATGCACATTCCTAGCCCCATACAATATCAATGTTTATCTGCACACTGGCTACATTATAAAAACACAGAAAAGACAATCCTGCACATCCTAGGCCCCATACAATATCATGTTTTTATCTGCACACTCTGGGCACTACATTATACAACAAGAAAAGATCTCAAGCACATTCCTAGGCCCCATACAATATCATGTTGTCTGCACACTGGCATACTTTATCACCCATAGAAAAGATCCTCATGCACATTCCCAGGCCCCATAAAAATAATCATGTTATCTGCACATGGCATACCATTATAAACAATGAAGATAATCAATGCACCTTCCCAGGCCCCATACAATCTCATGTTTATCTGCCACTGGCACCAATATACTTAAACATATAAAAGATAATCAATGCACATTCGTAGGTCCCATAACCATATCATGTTATCTCACACTGGCATACATTATAAACATAGAAAAGATAATCAATGCACATTCCGAGGCCCCATAAAATATCATGTTTTATCTGCACACTGGCAATAACATTATAAACCATAGACAAGATCCTCATGCACATTCCAGGCCCCATACAATATCATGTTATCTGCAACACTGGCATACATTATAAACATAGAAAAGATATCAATGCATTTCCTATGCCCCATACTCGGCGGGTTGATCATGTTATCTGCACTCACACTGGGCAATACATTATAAACATAGAAAAAGATAATCCATGCCAAACATTCCTAGGCCCCATACATATCATGTTATCTGCCCACTGGCATACATTATAAACATACGAAGGAATAATCATGCACATTCCCGAGCCCCATACATAAATCACTGTTATCCTGCACACTGGCATAACATTAATAAAAAATATAAAGATACATCAACTCGCACCTTCCTATGCCCCATCACCTATCAGGTTATGCTCTGCACACTGGGCATCCATTAATAACATAGAAAAGATAATCTAATGCACATTTCTAGGCCCCATACATATCAATGTTATCTGCACACGAGGCGCATACATTATTAACATAGAAAAGAAATATAATCAATGCACATCCTAGGCCCCCATACAATATCAATGTTATCTGCAACACGGCACTACATTTAAACATAGGATAAAGATAATCAATGCACATTCCTAGGCCCCACACAATCTATGTTATCTGACATCTGGGCATACAATTAAACAAGAAAAGATATCAATGCACATCTTCGGCCCCCCATACAATATCATGGTTATCCTGCACACGGCAAACATTATAAATAGAAAAGATATCAATGACACATTCCCCTAGGCCCCTCTACAATATCATGTGTATGCCACACTGGCATACATTATAAACATAGAAAAGATATCAATGCACATCCCAGCCCCATACCTATCATGTTATTTCGTATCCACACGGGCATACATTATAATACATAGAACAAGGATAATCACTGCACATTCCCAGCCCCATACAAATATCATGGTTATCTGCACACTGGATACATTTATAAACATAGAACAAGATAATCAATGCACATTCCCAGGCCCATACCATGATGTTTTCCTGCACATGGCATACTTATAAACTAAAAAGATAATCAATGCACAACTTTCCTAAGGCCCTATACAACATACATGTTTATCTACAACACTGGGCAGAACCATTAATAAACATAGAAAAATAACTCAATGCACTTCCTATGGCCCCATCAAACATACAGTCGTTATCTGCACCATGGCCATACATTATAAACATAGAAAAGATTATCAATGCACATCCTTGGCCCCATACAATCAGTTGTATCTTGCACACTGGCATAACATTGATAAACATAGAAAAGATCAATCAATGCACATTACAAGGCCCCATTGACCCAATCAATCTGTCTATCTGCCACACTGGCGGTACTTATAAACATAGAAAAGATAATCAATGCCAATTCCAGGCTCCCATACAAAAATCATGGTTAATCTGGCACACTGGCATACATTATAAACATAGAAAAGATAATCAACGACACATTCCTATGCCCCCCATACAACATCATGTTATCCTGCACCACTGGCAAATTATAAACAAGAAAGATTAATCAACGCAACATTCCCTAGGGCCCCATACAATATCATGTTATCTGCACACTGGCATACATGTATAAACATAAAAAGATTCAATCAACTCACATTCCCTAGGCCCCATACAATATCTGTTATCTTCACACTGGGCATAGTTATAAACATAGAAAATTAATCACCACATTCTGGCCCCCATACAATATCATGTTAATACTGCACACTGGCCTAACTTATAAACTAGGAAAATGATAATCAACGTAATTCCTGGCCCCCATACAAATCTATGTTCTCGTGCACAACTGGCAACACTATAACATAGAAAAGATAATCAATGCCACTTTCTAGGCCCCATACAATATCAATCAGTTATCGCACACTGGCAAACATTATAAACAAGAAAAGATAATCAATGCACATTCCAGCCCCATAAAATATCATGTTATCTGCACACTGGCACTAGTTTATCAACACTAGAAAAGATAAATCAATGCACATCCTGGCCCATACAATACATGTATCTGCCAACTGGCATAGTTTTTAAACATAAGAAAAGATAATCATGCCACATTCCCAGGCCCATAACCCATATCATGTCTCATACTGCACACTGGCGATACATTATAACTTAGAAAAGATAATCAATGCACATTCCTAGGCCCCAACAATATCATGTTGTTATCTGCACACTGGCATACTTATACACATAGAAAAGATAATCAATGCACATTCCTAGGCCCCATCATAATCATGTTATAAAAACCCGCACACGGTATACATTATAAAACTAGAAAGATAATCAATGCACATTCCTAGGCCCCAATAATATCATGTTATCTGCACCCTGCATACATATAACAAACCATCAACAGAAACAAGACTTTAGAGCCCCAATCTCTTTATTGCACATGCTCTTTAATGCTTAGAGATCAGCCAACAGCCATAAATTTCATGTTCATTGCACACTCGGCAACATGTTTTTATAAACATAGAAAAGATCATCAATCACTTCCTAGGCCCCAACAAGATATCCATGGTTAATCTTGCACACTGCATTATAAAACATAAAATAATCAATGCATTCTAGGCCATACAACTGATCGCAACTGCATAATAAGAAGAGATTCATCACATTCCTAGCCCCATACAATATCATGTTCATTGCAACACTGGCAATACATTATAAACATAGAAAAAGATTAATCAATGCCATTTCTTTTTAGGCCCCATACTATATCTATTAAATACTGCCAACTACACGGCAGAACTTTAGATCATGAATATGAGTGCCTCATCCGGTTGGTCAAAAATAAAAAACAGCTAAAGTGCGTCTTGTTGAAAAGTCAAGCTCTTTACAGACTCAGCGTGGTGTGCAAACTGCTGCAACCAAATGTACTGAACCCGAAGCTTGAAATCGTTCTTTAATGCCACACAAAAAAAAACCTGGCAGTGAAAGTTTGCAATGGAGAGCCGCTCCCATAGCAAATTCTCCCCCCGATGCCACATATGACTCAAACGCAAAAAAAGACAATATCTGAATTGATTCGCCATTCACACCTCACTAACAACCAATTCAAATGCAGACACGTACCTTTCCTCCACCAATTATTCTTGTATCTAGACCACTTTGCTAATCTGACCAGTTCTAGGCCATCAATGAGGCCGGCAATCAATCTATGATGAGGGGGGATGGGTAGACGAAGGCCGAGGAATGTATATGTAGGAACAGGTTGTTTTTTCTTGAAAAAATGTAGTATATGGTGGTTTGGTTCACACAACCGATAATAAACTGGTTCAGTTGGGTTAGGGGGATTTAGTTGCCCCTTGTTCTACTATTTTATGAGTAAGGAAATGATGTTTTGGATTCTTGGTTTGCATGGACCACGGTTGGCTATGAAGGCTAGTGTAAAATACAGTATTGAAAGGTTTGAGCAGTGTGTTCTAGAGAAATTACGGCCCACCCAAGCCGAGTGGTAAAAGAACAATACTCTGGGTCCTCTAAGGTAAGTAACCCATGCATAAGCCTGACAGTGATACATCCCCAACGGGGTGGGGCCATTCACCCTAAACTATACAAGAAAGAAAAACATGTCTATAAATAACCACCAAAAAAAAACAATCAAGTTTTTGGATCGTCAGAAAAATGTACGAAAACTGATTTTCTGATCCATCAATGGAGTGAAAGTCAAGCATGCATTCACTAGTTGTAAATTTTCCTGTTTGTTTTTAGATGCATCCATATGATTAACATCTTAATCTCATGCAGTATCCTATTCTAGTTGGTTTCAGTCTGTCTTGTAAATATCATCCTGGAAGACATCACATTCTATTATAAGTTTTTTTTAACCTTCAAGTATGCACGATCCAAAGTCTAGGTTAATGAACGTTATGTTATAGAGCCTATCATCCTAGTCAAGCTCACATCAACATATGTTCTTAAGATAGTTCTGTTTTTGTTTAAAGACTTACATCCTATGAAGGACATCCCTTACATCTACGCAGGTCTAGTAATGGATAGTATCCATGCTTCCTATGCTGAAAACATCATTCCTAGGTATGTCATGAATCTTATCTGGGTTTTGATGAAAGACTTATCAATCCTATAGTAGGCAAGGACAATCCCCACACATCACATGTTCTAGGTCTAGTAATGGATAGTTCTGTTTATTGTTAAAGACTTATCAATCCTAGTATGCAAGGTACATCCCACATTCTACATGTTCTAGGTCTAGTAATGGATAGTTTCTGTTTATTGTTAAAGACTTATCAATCCTAGTATGCAAGGACATCCCACATCTACATGTTCTAGGTCTAGATGGGATAGTTCTGTTTATTGTTAAAGACTTGTATACAATCCAGTCATGCCAAGGACACATAAGCCCACATCTTACTTGCCCTCGTGCTGTGGCGTGCCGTCTGCCCCCTCTCCCGCTGTTGTGTGCAACCACACACACACCACAGTGGCACACACACACACTATCAAAAGACGCCTCGTGTGCCTGTATTGCCACCCACCTGTCGACCAGTCGCAAGGCGTCATCTTGTGCATTTGTTTCACACACTACATCTTCTCTCGAACCACACCCACCCAAAGTAGAGTTCCAATGTTCCTTTCCACCTCCGGCGTGGGTTGTCACGATTGTACATTTCGCTTGCCATGAACTAAGAAAACCACCCCGATAAGTCCTTTACAATAACAAACATCCCTAACACACACAGCACGTGTGTGGCGAAGTTGTGTGACCGTGGATGTCCGGCGGTTGATACTGGATTGCAATGTTTTAACAATAACCAGAACTATCCTTACTAACCTAGAACATGTAGTTGTGGGAGTCCTTGTCAATACTAGGATTGTATAAGTACTTTTAACAATAAACAGAACTATCCATACTAGACCTAGAACATTAATGTGGGATGTTTGTCCTAGGATATGATATCTGTCGTTTAACAAAAAAAGAACTATCCATACTAGACTCTAGAACTTCTTCAAAAAGAACTATCATTACTAGACTTAGAACGTGTATTGTTAAAGACTTATCAATCCTAGTATGCAAGGACATCCCACATCTACACATTCTAGGTCTAGTAATGGATAGTTCTGTTTATTGTTAAAGACTTATCAATCCTAGTATGATGTTATCTGCCACATGGCATACATTATATAAACATATAGAAAAAGATAATCAATGCACATTTCTAGGCCCCATCAATATCATGTTATCTGCACACGGGCAGCATACATTATTAACATAGAAAAGATATCAATGCACATCCCTAGGCCCCATACAAATATCAGTTATCTGCCAACACTGGCAGACATTATAAACATAGGAGAAAAGATAATCAATGCACTTCCCAGGACCCCACCAAGATCATGTTACCTGAATTGGCATACATTAAACAAGAAAAGATAAATCAATGCACATCCGGCCCCATACAATATCATGGTTATTGCACACTGGCAAACATTATAAATAGAAAGATATCAATGACACATTCCCCAGGCCCCCATCCCATATAATGTGTATGCACACTGGCATACATTATAACATAGAAAAGATAACAATGCACATCCAGGCCCCATACCTATCATGTTATCTGCACAGGGCATACATTATAAACATAGAACAGATAATTATAGCAATTCCCAGGCCCCATACAATATCATGTTATCTGCACACTGGATACATTATAAACATTAGAAAAGATAATCAATCACATTCCAGGCCCCATACACATATGTTTCTGCACATGGCATCTTTATAAACATAAAAAGATAATCAATGCACAATTCCTGGCCCCATACAACCTCATGTTATCTGACACACTGGCAGACATTATAAAAATAGAAAAGATAATCAATGCACATTCCTATGGCCCCATCAAATCATGTTATCTGCACATGGCCATACATTATAAACATAGAAAAGATTAATCAATTGCACATTTCCTATGGCCCCATACAACATATGTATCTGCACACTGGCATTACATTATAAACATAGAAATAGTCAATCAATGCACATTACAAGGCCCCATTGGGACCCAATACAACATCATGTTATCTGCCACATGGCGGTACATTATAAACATAGAAAAAGATAATCAATGCCAATTCCAGGCTCCCATACAAAACATCATGTTAATCTGCACACTGGCATACATGATAAACATAGGAAAAGATAATCAACGACACATTCCTATGCCCATACAACATCATGTTATCCGCACCACTGGCATACATTATAAACATAGAAAGATTAATCAACGCACATTCCTAGGGCCCCATACAATATCAGTATCGGCACACTGGCATACATGTATAACACATAGAAAAGATTCATCAAACGCACTTCCTAGGCCCCATACAATATCATGTATCTGCACACTGGGCATAGTTATAAACATAGAAAAGAAATCAACGCACATTCTAGGCCCCATACAATAGCATGTTATCTGCACACTGGCATAATTATAAACTTAGGAAAAATGATAATCAACGTAATTCCTGGCCCCCATACAAATCATGTTATCGTGCACCAATGGCATACACTAAACATAGAAAAGATAATCAATGCACATTTCTAGGCCCCATACAATATCATGTTATCGGCACACTGGCAAACATTATAAACAAGAAAAGATAATCAATGCACATTCCAGGCCCCATAAAATATCATGTTATCTGCCACAATGGCAATAGTTTATAACATAGAAAAGATAATCAATGCACATCCTAGGTCCCAACAATAGATGTATCTGCCACTGGCATAGTTTATAAACATAGAAAAGATAATTCCATGCCACATTCCCAGGACCCATACATATCATGTTATCTGCACACTGGCATAATTATAAACTTAGAAAAAGATAATCAATGCAATTCCTAGGCCCCAACAAATATCAGGTTGTTGCTGCACACTGGCATACATTATAAACATAGAAAAGATAATCAATGCACATTCTAGGCCCCATCAAATCATGTTATCCGCACCACGGTATACATTATAAAATTAGAAAGATAATCAATGCACATTCCTAGGCCCCATAAATATCATGTTATCTGCACCACTGCATACATATAAACATAGAAAAAGATAAGCAATGCACATTTCAGGCACCCCATAAATTTATGTATCATGCACACTGGCATACATGATAAACATAGAAAATACATCAATGCACATTCCTAGGCCCAATACAAGTATTCATGTTATTTGCACACTGGCATGTTTATAAAACATAGAAAGATAATCAATGCACATTTCTAGGCCCCATACAATATCATGTATCTGCACACTGGCATAACATTATAAACAGAGAAGAAGATTAATCCATGCACATTTCCTAGGCCCCATACAATATCATGTTATATGCACACTGGCATACAGTATAAACATAGAAAAAGATTAATCAATGCACATTTCTTTTTTAGGCCCCATTACTATATCTATTATCTGCAACTGGCAGAACTTTAGATCATGATATGAGTGCCATCGGTGGTCAAAAATAAAAAAACAGCTAAAGCTCTTGTTGAAAGTCACACGCATCTTTACAGACTCAGCAGTGGTGTGCAAAACTGCTGCAACCAATGACTGAACCGATAGCTTGAAATCGTTTTAATGCCACACAAAAAAAAACTGGCATGAAAGTTGCAATGGAGAGGCCAGCTCCCTAGCATCTCCCCCCGATGCACAGTGACTAAACGCAAAAAAAGACAATATTGAATTGATCCCATTCACACCTCCCCCTACTAAACACCAATTCAAATGCAGACACGTACCTTTCCTCCACCAATTATTTCTTGTATCTAGACCACTTTGCTAATCTGACCAGTTCTGGCCATCAAATGAGGCCGGAAATCAATCTAATGATCGAGGGGGATGGGTTAGAAGAAGCCGAGCGGAAGGTAATATGTAGGAACAGGTTGTTTTTCTTGAAAAAAATGTAGATATGGTGGTTTGCGTTCCACACAACCGATATAAACTGGTTAGTTTGGTTTAGGGATTTGTTGCCCTTGTTCTACTATTTGATGAGAAGGAAATGAATGTTTGGGATTCTTGGTTGCATGGACCACGGTTGGCTATGAGGCTAGGTATACAGTATTGAAAGGTTTGAGCAGTGTGCTAGAGAAATTAGGCACCACCACAAGGGAGTGGTAAAGACACAATCTCTGGGTCCCTCTAAGGAAGTAACCCATGCATAGCCTACAGGATACATCCCAGAGCGGGGGGTGGGGGCCATTCACCCTAAAACTATAAAGAAAGGAGAAAACATGTCTATAAATAACCACAAAAAAAAACAATAAGTTTTGGATCGTCAGAAAAATGTACGAAAACTGATTTTCTGATCCATTCCATTCAATTGGAGAGTATGAAATGTTCTAGGTTAGTCATGGATACATTCACCTAAAGAGGTCTGTATCCTATAATATTTTTTCCTGTTCTGTTTTCTTGTTAAAGACTTAGCGATCCTATAATATGAGTTAGGACCATCTTTAAATCTACATGTCTAGTAATGGATATTCCAATTATTTTCCTTCCTAAAAAGTTTGGGTATGTCAGAATCTGTTCCTTGGGTTTGTAAAGACTTATCAATCCTAGTAGCAAGGACATCCCACATCTACCTGTTCTAGGTTAGTAATGGATAGTTTGTTTATTGTTAAAGAGCCTTATCAATCCTAGTATGCACGGAATCCCAATCTACAGTTTCTAGGTCTAGTAATGGGATAGTCGGTTTATTGTTCATAGGAGCCTATCAATCCTAGTATGCGAAAGGACATCCCACATCTACACATTATCAGGTTCTAGTAATGGATATTAGTTCTGTTGTTGTTAAAGACTGTATCAATACTGGTATAGAAGGACATCCCACATCTACATGTTCTAGGTCTGAGTAATGGATTAGTTCTGTTTATTGGTGAAAGACTATCAATCCTATATGCAAGGACATCCCACATCTACAGTCTAGGTCATAGTAATGGATAGTCTTTTATTGTTAAAGACTTATCAATCCTAGTAGCAAGGGAATCCCACATCTACACATTCTAGATGTCTAGTAATGGATAGTTGCTGTATTGTTAAAGACTACTCAATCCTAGTATCAAGGGACATCCCACATCTAAATTTCTAGGTCTAGTAATGGATAGTTTCTGTTTATTGTTAAAGACTATCAATCCTAGTATTGTACAAGGTACACCCACATACACATCTCGTTCTAGTTAGTAATGGATAGTCTGTTTATTGTTTAAAGACTATCAATCCTAGTAGACAAGGACATCCCACATCTACATGTTCTAGGTCTAGAATGGATAGTTCTGTTTATTGTTAAAACTATCAATCCTAGTAGCACGGACATCCCACACTACACATTCTAGGTCTAGTAATGGATAGTTCTGTTTATTTGTTAAAGACTTATCAATCCTAGTATGCAAGGCATCCCACCATCTACACACGTTCTCGAAGTTAGTAAGGATAGTGTCGTTTATTGTTAAAGACTTATCAATCCTAGTATGCAGGACATCCCACATAACACTTCTAGGTCTAGTAATGGATAGTTTGTTATTGTAAAGACTTATCAATCAGGTATCAAGGACATCCCCACATCTACTCGTTCTAGGTCTAAGTTAATGGATAGTTGTTATTGTTAAAGACTATAATCCTAGTATGCAAGGACATCCCACAATCTACACGTTTCTAGGTCTAGAAGGATAGCTTCTGTTATTGTGTAAAGACTTATCAATCCTAGTAATGCATAGGACATCCCACATACTACACGTTCTAGGTCTAGTAATGGATAGTTCGTTTATGTTAAAGACTAGTAATCCTAGGTATACAAGGCATCCACATCTACATGTCTAGTGCTAGTAAGGATAGTTCTGGTATTGTTAAAGCACTATCAATCCTAGTATACAAGGACATCCCACATCTACATGTTCTAGGTCTAGTAATGGATAGTTCTGTTTATTGTTAAAGACTTATCAATCCTAGTATGATAGGACATCCCACAACTACACGTTCTAGGTCTAGTAATGGATAGTTCTGTTTATTGTTAAAGACTTATCAATCCTAGTATGATAGGACATCCCACATCTACATGTTCTAGGTCTAGTAATGGATATATTCCTTGCTATGAAGGTTCTAGGTATCTCAGTATCTTTTCTAGTTCGGTTTATTATTAAAGACCCATCAATCCTTTCCTTTTCAGAAAAGTGTGATAGAACTTGGTATTTTAATAACTCACTTGAGTGGATACATTCTCAGAGCCACGTCCATCCCTGGACAATACGATAGGAAGGCAGCCAAGGCGGTCTCTTCAAGTAGGCCAAAGATGAGAATCTTATTTCTGGGGGTAGGTTAAAAAATGGAATTAGTATGAAATTAATGCTAAGAATCATTAAATATGACTGGTCTCACATGGTGCTTACTTCATCCCTTGCTGGAAGACAGAGTTCCTCCGGGTTTTACAAATAATTAAATCTGCCCATTGCACCACCACAATACTAGAGAAGAACGCCGTATGGCATGTAAATTCCACCACCTTGCGTTGTTCGTAAGTCTAGAAAAAAGGAAACGTTTGATCAATAACGGTCTGGGTTTCTCTTACGTAGAGTAGTGCTACAGTTGGAAAGGATTGAGAGATTCCAACCATACTTGTTGCAGACTGGAGATAAACCTCAACATTCTAATGGGAAAATGTTTAAAATGTTGTTTGTAAGTAGACTAAATCCATCTCAAAGCTAATTTGGCCCCCAACACAACTGTCCAATGTGCCCCCCCCGGAGGCACATTGGACCTCCTCTTCTTACCCACTCCTGTCCGTAACTGTCCTCAACATCGTTATTAGACCGATCATCCCAGTCCAATCGGATTCCGAGCAGACGGGAGGGCAGGAAGCCATTCTCTGCCAGGATTACAAAATAGGTGAAGAATCCACCCAGGGCTTGAATCATACCTGGAAAGGAAAAGACAGATAAGGGGGAGAAAATCTAAGGAAAAACAGAAGGAGTTTATTGACTGTTTACCTCCCTGCCACTTGATATGGGAACCTGCAGTTAAATGGGCTCCACAGCTTCGATATTCAATGTTGAATAACATCAGGCCTGGAGAATGCTTTGGTCAACGTAACCAGCTTGGTGGCGTTTTTTTTGGAACATTTTGGGAATGTCACAGATAAGCTTACTCTGAGGTGTGGGTGTTGCCGCCTTCAATCCAGTAATTGTGTTTGCAGGCCAAGTATCCCCCCTCCCACTCTTAACTGAAGCCCCCTTTATAAGGCAAGAATCTGTAAGCATGTTTAGTAATCACTATGAGCCAGCATTGGGAGAGAGAATTTCCCACAAGGCATGTCACACATACCGACTGTCACCCCTAACTGAACAAAGAAGAAGAGTTTATTATAATAAGGAACTCGATTGACAGCGGAAAAGTAAAAAGCTTTAGATTGTATCTCTAAAAGAATCTATATTACTAAGAGATGTAGATATCTCAGGGGCGCGCTTTGCGGGGGTGAGTGCCAGGGGTGTGCACTGCGGGGTTTGCTGGTATATTAAGAAATTATAGTTTCAAATAAAGGGTAATTTAAAAAACCATTTTTTCCAGTTTAGATACCCTTTAAGTATATGGCCTTAATGGATTACAATAAGGAACATTCCATACATGGCTCTGTTCACATTTGAGATAATTTTGCAGTCTCCAGACATGATGACTATTCACAATGTGGTCACACTAAGTGACTGCGCACTATGTCTCCCTCCCAGTAAGTAAGGTTTCTGCTTATGTAATTAACTTCCAGGTTTCCATTAATCTCTCTCTTTCTCTCGCACAGAAAGATAAAGTGAGTTCCGAGCTCCTTCAGCTATTTCTTCATACATTACTGCGAGAGTGAATAATTGCTTTTTGTGCCGGTGTTACGTCTCGTACAATAACGCACAGCGTGGTCTCGCTCTAATGCACACACTGCGGTGAAGCCGTAATCTGTCATTGGACTTTCTAACTAAAGCAATTCATCTTTGCAACTCAGATCTTGAAAACAAATTAACCTGTTTTCTTTCTGTTTCGGTGTCGCACTAATTAACCAATGGGGGGGGTGCGTACTGGTGATTACAGGCACGGGTTCCGAAAAAACATTACACACACACACACAGTAGAGTCACAGCGGCAGTAAAGGAAATAATGAAGTGTATTAATTGGTCTGTGTGCAGACAATACATCAGGTCTGGGAAATCATTAATGACCAATGAAATCATCATTTACTGCTTAGGCTATTGTTGCACTGAAACACTGCATTTTGATTGGAGGAACTGTCTAGGCCACAGGTGGCTACTCCAGCCTTTTGGCCCATAGTGACCCAATCAGCACACTGAGTACAGACACAAATTGCACATTATACACACACATTATACATAAAAGTGGTGGGTACTGGTGGTAACTACAGTTTAATAGTAAATATTAATTATTAACCTGGTACAGGCTAGTAACATGATATAGGTTTGTAACCCCATACAGAGCAGTAGTTCAATGCTATAGGCGTCTGTGTACTAACTTCATGCAGGCCACACAAGTAACAATAATATACAGAGATGTGCCATGAAGTTGACAAAGGTTAATAATGCATTTAGTGTAATATCATGTTATAGTTAGTTTATATCATATTACTTGGTTTTCTACGTAATTACATTCCTGGTATATTGCTATACACAGCATTAACATGCACAACTGCATAAGTTACATTATTATAGTAGTTCAGGTTTTTGAAATACCATTGAACTCTCTGAAACTAACAACCTTGTAGACGTTAGTTACCCGTACAATCAGGGACGTCTCCTGTGGAATGCTGGGATTTATAGTACACCTCAATATTCCTTGCATGTATTTTATTGAATTCTAAATCCCCTGGCAAATACCCTGTAGGTATATAACACCATTTTATTTTACCCTTTGGTGATGTACGTACCAATCTGCCCATAGGCCATGCTGATTAACCGTTCGTTCACCAGCTTGTCCGTTCTCGGGTTCCTTGGCTGTCTTTTCATAATGTCACTCTCAGCTGCCTCGTACGCCAGAGAGATGGCAGGTACCTAGTTAGGGGCAAGAAAAGAGACATTTTAGTTGTTAAAGGATAACTAGAGTGTTATTGCTCCACCTCCCTCTTGGCCCAGGACCTAACAAATGGGAAGAAGAGTTCTGAAAGGAGCACTTTTTCCAATTGGATAATTGGATGTGGGGGAGGAGCTTGGACACGAGATTCCTTTACCTAACAAACAATGTCTAATTGTCCTTAATTTAAATTTCCCTTATTTTAGAAAGGGAATCCTTTCTCCATCCATCTGGAAATGACGTATCTAACCCTATTTGGACCTTTAAAGGGTATGTCCACCCTAAAACATCATTTTTAATATGATGTTCTCCCATGTCTCCCAGCCCCAACCGCGAAAATTATTTTTTCAGAAAGCCCCCCAAACTCTTACTTACCTCCCCTCGTTCCTCCGCCGCACTGCCGGCCCTCTGCTTGCGAGAATGCAAGCAGATGGGCGGGACCAGCAGTCGCGTCTGTGATTGGCTGAGTGGCAGCCAATCACGGACGCGGCTGCCGGTCATTCAGTGCAGCGGAGGAAAGCGGAGAGGTAAGTAAGAGTTTGGGGAGCTTTTTGAAAATAAAAAATATGCGGTTGGGGCTGGGAGACATGGAGGAACAACACATAAAGGGGGATTTACACTAGGGGGAGGGATAGTAGAACGGGAGGGAGAGGGAGGGGGAGGGAGGGGGGAGAAGGGCTGCAGTACGCATGACAAATATCTACCGGAGGTAAGATAGCAGGCAGAGCCCTGCTATCCTCCTGGTGGTTAGTTTTGGGACTTTGGGGGGGGGGGTCTACAGGAGAACCCTATGGAGCTGGGATGTGAGGTAAGGATTAAACTACACTACATGGTGGGGCCAGTAGTTGGGGGGATTATAGTTTTGGGGGTGGACATGCCCTTTAAGGTTCTGAAACTGGACCATCTCCGCTAGTAAACCCAACTCACCATGTCTGTTCCAAGGTCAATACACAGGATGGTTACAGTGCCCAGTGGCAGAGGGATGTTGGCGATGATGAATAGTAGGAAGGGGGTGATCTCAGGGATGTTACTGGTCAGGGTATATGCAATAGACTTCTTCAGGTTATCGAAGATAAGGCGACCTAGGAGACACAATATATATACTTATTATACTATATACTTATATGTTACATTAATATTGCAACCGGAGATTAGAGAAGGAGGAACTTCAGTAAAAGTTCTATAGTTCAAAAATTACATTCGAGGGTTACCGAACGACACATTCGAGGGTTACCGAACGATACATTCGAGGGTTACCGTCGGCCTGATACATTCGAGCCGCGCCCTTACCTCCCCCGAAGTACCATCCCTCGAGCGTTGTTTCAGAAGATACATGCGAGGGTTGCCGAACAACACCTTCGAGGCTTGTTCCCGAACGATACATTTCAAGGTGTACCGAATGATAAACACATTCGTAGAGTTCACCGAACTCGAACATTCGAGAGGTTACTCGAACGATAATTAGAGGCTTACCCGAAACCGAGACATCTCTAGGGTCACCAGAAACTAACATGCGTGGCGTTCCCGAACCGACCTACATTCGAGGTTTACCAAGAACGACATTCTAGGGTTGCCGAACATAATTGCCGGTTGTTCCCCCGGAACGAGTTACTTCGCAGGCGTTACCTCCCCCCCGAACGATACATCTAGGGGTAGAACGAAACATTTAGGGTTACGACCACGATACAGTCCCGAAGGGTTACCGAACCGAAAACACATACATCTCCGAGGGTTACCCCGACACCCCGAATTATGGATGGGTATCCAACGATACCATTCGCGGGTTGACCGTACACATAATTCTAGGTTACCGAACCATACATTCTAGGGTACGAACGATAACAATTCGAGGGTTACCGAAATACTCGCAGGGTAGCCCCAACATTCGGGGTTACGAACACGATACATTCGAGGGTTACCGAACGATACATTCGAGGTTACGACTTGATACATTCGAGGGTTCACCAACGACTACATTGAGGGTTACCCGAACGATACATTCGAGGGTCGACTTAAGTACGAACGATACATTCAGGGTTACGAACGATACATCGAGGGGTACCAACGATACATTCGAGGGTTACCGAAGATACATTCTAGGGTGCACGAGACATCGAGGGTTACCGAAAGATACTTCAGGGTTACCGAACGTACTTCGAGGTTACCGAACGATACATCTCTGAGGACGCTTACCGAACGATACATTCGAGGGTTCCGAACGATACCTTACGTGTGGTTACCGAACGATAATCGAGGGTTACCGAACGATACATTGGCAGGGGTTCACCGAACGATACATCGAGGGTTACCGAACATACATTCGAGAGTTTTATTCCCGACCCCAACGATACATTGAGGGTTACCGAACGATACATGGAGGTGTTACACCGAACGATACATTCGAGGGTTACGACAACATTACGAGGGTAGAACGATACACGAGGGTTACCGACGATACATTGGTACCGAAGCATGTTGGGACCGAACGATACTTCGAGGGTTACGAACGCATACATCGAGGTCTCCGACAGCTACATGTATGCGGGTTACCCCCCTCTGTACAAACGATACCACCCTGGAGGGGTTACCCCCCCCAGAACGATCAAATTCGAGGGTTCTCGAACACGATACAATTTCCAGTGGGTTAAACAACACGATACATCAGAGCGTAACGAACGATAACATCGGGGGTTACAAACGATAAAAGAGACAGGTAACCAGCGCTGATTAGGACTGTGACACAGCTGAATGTAATAAAGAGACAGGTAATCAGAGCTGATTAGGTCTGTGACACAGCTGAATGTAATAAAGAGACAGGTAATCAGAGCTGATTAGGACTGACACAGCTGAATGTAATAAAGAGACAGGTAACCAGCGCTGATTAGGACTGTGACACAGCTGAATGTAATAAAGAGACAGGTAATCACAGCTGATTAGAACATTAGGTGCATTAACATCTATGTTTATGCACAGAAAATGTCCATAAATATGCCAAATACCATGGATTCCTTAGCAAGGTAGTAACACATTTCTCCTTTGTGTCCCACATTTCTGTACCAAATTTCTTGCCTCTAGCAGGAAAACTGTGTGAGGAGATACAATCCAAAAAACAGAAAGAAAAGAAGAAATAGAAAGAACAGGATTGTTTCTCTTTCAAGCTTAATTAATAATAATAAAAATAAAAGGTACAAAGAGGGAACAGTAAAGACCGGATACATTCTGTCTGTCTGATACATTCGAGGGTTACCGAACGATACATTCGAGGGTTGCCGAACGATACATTCGAGGGTTGCCGAACAACACATTCGAGGGTTGCCGAACGATACATTCAAGGGTTACCGAATGATACATTCGAGAGTTACCGAACGATACATTCGAGGGTTACCGAACGATACATTCGAGGGTTACCGAACGATACATTCTAGGGTTACCGAACAATACATTCGTGGGTTCCCGAACGATACATTCGAGGGTTACCGAACGATACATTCTAGGGTTACCGAACGATACATTCTAGGGTTACCGAACGATACATTCGAGGGTTACCGAACGATACATTCGAACCCCTAACGAACAAAGAAAGAGTTATTATAATAAGGAACTCGATTGACAGCGGAAAAAGTAAAAAGCTTTAGATTGTATCTCTAAAAGAATCTATATTACTAAGAATGTAGATATCTCAGGGCGCGCTTTGCGGGGGTGAGTGCCAGGGGTGTGCACTTGCGGGTTGCTGGTATATTAAAATTATAGTTTCAAATAAAGGGTAATTTAAAAAACCATTTTTTCCAGTTAGATACCCTTTAAGTATATGGCCTTAATGGATTACAATAAGGAACATTCCATACATGGCTCTGTTCACATTTGAGATAATTTGCAGTCTCCAGACATGATACTATTCACATGTGGTCACACTAAGTGACTGCGCACTATGTCCCCTCCAGTAAGTAAGGTTTCTGCTTATGTAATTAACTTCCAGGTTTCCATTAATCTCTCTCTTTCTCTCGCACAGAAAGATAAAGTGAGTTCCGAGCTCCTTCAGCCTTTCTTCACATTATACTGCGAGAGTGAATAATTGCTTTTTGTGCCGGTGTAGCGTCTCGTCACAATACGCCCAGCGTGGTCTCGCTCTAATGCACACACTGCGGTGAAGCCGTAATCTGTCATGGACTTTCTAACTAAAGCAATTCATCTTTGCAACTCAGATCTTGAAAACAAATTAACCTGTTTTCTTCTGTTTCGGTGTCGCACTAATTAACCAATGGGGGGGGTGGCGTACTGGTGATTACAGGCACGGGTTCCGAAAAAACATTACACACACACACACAGTTGAGTCACAGCGGCAGTAAAGGAAATAATGAAGTGTATTATTGGTCTGTGTGCAGACAATACATCAGGTCTGGGAAATCATTAATGACCAATGAAATCATCTTTACTGCTTAGGCTATTGTTGCACTGAAACACTGCATTTTGATTGGAGGAACTGTCTAGGCCACAGGTGGCTACTCCAGCCTTTTGGCCCATAGTGACCCAATCAGCACACTGAGTACAGACACCAAATTGCACATTATACACACACATTATACATAAAAGTGGTGGGTACTGGTGGTAACTACAGTTTAATAGTAAAATTTAATTATTAACCTGGTACAGGCTAGTAACATGATTAGGTTTGTAACCCCATACAGAGCAGTAGTTCAATGCTATAGGCGTCTGTGTACTAACTTCATGCAGGCCACACAAGTAACAATAATATACAGAGATGTGCCATGAAGTTGACAAAGGTTAATAATGCATTTAGTGTAATATCATGTTATAGTTAGTTTATATCATATTACTTGGTTTTCTACGTAATTACTTCCTGGTATATTGCTATACACAGCATTAACATGCACAACTGCATAAGTTACATTATTATAGTAGTTCAGGTTTTTGAAATACCATTGAACTCTCTGAAACTAACAACCTTGTAGACGTTAGTTACCCGTACAATCAGGACGTCTCCTGTGAATGCTGGGATTTAGTACACCTCAATATTCCTTGCATGTATTTATTGATTCTAAATCCCCTGGCAAATACCCTGTAGGTATTAACACCATTTTATTTTACCCTTTGGTATGTACGTACCAATCTGCCCATAGGCCATGCTGATTAACCGTTCGTTCACCAGCTTGTCCGTTCTCGGGTTCCTTGCTGTCTTTTCATAATGTCACTCTCAGCTGCCTCGTACCCAGAGAAGATGGCAGGTACCTAGTTAGGGGCAGAAAAGAGACATTTTAGTTGTTAAAGGATAACTAGAGTGTATTGCTCCACCTCCCTCTTGGCCCAGGACCTAACAAATGGAAAGAGTTCTGAAAGGAGCACTTTTTCCAATTGTGTAATGGATGTGGGGGGAGCTTGGACAAGATTCCTTTACCTAACAAACATGTCTAATTGTCCTTAATTTAAATTTCCCTTATTTTAGAAAGGGAAATCCTTTCTCCATCCATCTGGAAACGTATCTAACCCTATTTGGACCTTTAAGGGTATGTCCACCCTAAAACATCATTTTAATATGATGTTCTCCCATGTCTCCCAGCCCCAACCGCGAAAATTATTTTTCAGAAGCCCCCCAAACTCTTACTTACCTCCCTCGTTCCTCCGCCGCACTGCCGGCCCTCTGCTTGCGAGAATGCAAGCAATGGGCGGGACCAGCAGTCGCGTCTGTGATTGGCTGAGTGGCAGCCAATCACGGCGCGGCTGCCGGTCATTCAGTGCAGCGGAGGAAAGCGGAGAGGTAAGTAAGAGGTTTGGGGAGCTTTTTGAAAATAAAAATATGCGGTTGGGGCTGGGAGACATGGAGGAACAACACTAAAGGGGGATTTACACTAGGGGGAGGGATCGTAGAACGGGAGGGAGAGGGAGGGGAGGGAGGGGGGAGAAGGGCTGCAGTACGCATGACAAATATCTACCGGAGGTAAGATAGCAGGCAGAGCCCTGCTATCCTCCTGGTGGTTAGTTTTGGGACTTTGGGGGGGGGGGTCTACAGGAGAACCCTATGGAGCGGGATGTGAGGTAAGGATTAAACTACACTACATGGTGGGCCAGTTAGTTTGGGGATTATAGTTTTGGGGTGGTACATGCCCTTTAGGTTCTGAAACTGGACATCTCCTCTAGTAAACCCAATCACCATGTCTGTTCCAAGTCAATACACAGGATGGTTACAGTGCCCAGTGGCAGAGGGATGTTGGCGATGATTGAATTAGGAAGGGGGTGATCTCAGGGATTGTACTGGTTCAGGGTATATGCATAGACTTCTCAGGTTATCGAAGATAAGGCGACCTAGGAGACACAATATATATACTTATTATACTATATACTTATATGTTACATTAATATTGCAACCGGAGATTAGAGAAGGAGGAACTCAGTAAAGTTCTATAGTTCAAAAACTTCGGGGTTACCGAACCACATCGAGGGTTACCGAACGAACATTCGAGGGTTACCGAAGGATAAATCGAGGGTTACCGAAGGATACATTCGGGGTTACGAAGGATACATTCGAGGTTACCGAAGGATACATTCGAGGGTTTACCGAACGATCATTCGAGGGTTACCGAACGATACATTCGAGGGTTAACTGAACTACATCGAGGGTTACTGAACGATCATCGGGGTTACCGAACGATACATTCGAGGGTTACGGAGGTTACTGAACGATACATTCGGGGTTACTGAACGATACATTCGAGGGTTACCGAATGATACATTCGAGGGTTACTGAACGATACATTCGAGGGTTACCGAACAATACATTCGAGGGTTACTGTGGGTTACTGAACGATACATTCGAGGGTTACTGAACAATACATTCGAGGGTTACTGAACGATACAATCGAGGGTTATTACGAGACATTCGAGGGTTACCGAATGATACATTCGAGGGTTTACTGAACGATACATTCGAGGGTTACCGAACGATACATTCGAGGTTAGACTGAACAATACATTCGAGGGTTACTGAACGATACAATCGAGGGTTACTTAACGATACATTCGAGGGTTACTGAATGATACATTCGGGGTTCGAGGGTTACCGAACAATACATTCGAGGGTTACCGAAGGATACATTTAAGGGTTACGAAGGATACATTTGAGGTACGATCGGACGAACGATCATAGGTTATGAACGATCATTCGAGGTTACGAATATACATTCGAGGGTTACGAAGATTCATTCAGTTACGACGATACATGAGGTTACCGAACGATAATTCGAGGGTTACCAACGATACATTCGGGGTACTGAACGTACATTCGAGGTTACTGAACGATACATTCGAGGGTTACCGAACGATACATCGAGGTTACTGAACGATACATTCGAGGGTTACTGAACAATACATTCGAGGGTTACCGAACGACACATTCGAGGGTTCCGAACGACACATTCGAGGGTAACCGAACGACACATTCGAGGGTTACCGAACACACATGAGGTACCGATACACTCGAGGGTTACCGAACGACATTCGAGGGTTACCGAACGATACATTCGAGGGTTACCGAACGATACATTCGAGGGTTACCGAACGATACATTGAGGGTTACCGAACGACATTCGAGGGTGTACTGACGATCTGAGTTACGAACGTACTTCGAGGGTTACCGAACGATACATTCGAGGGTTACCGAACGATACATTCGAGGGTTACCGAACGATACATTCTAGGGTTAGCGAACGATACATTCGAGAGTTACCGAACGATACATTCCGAGGGTTCCGAACGATACATTCTAGGGTTTACGCAACGATACATTCTAGGGTTGACGAACGATACATTCGAGGGTTTACCGAACGATACATCGAGGGTTACTGAACGATACATTCAGGTTTACTGAACGATACATTCGAGGGTTACTGAACGACTACCATTCGAGGGTTTACTGAACGATACATTCAGGGTTACGAACAAACTTCGGGGTTACCGCACACATCGAGGGTTACCGAACACACATTCGAGGGTAACCGAACGACACATTCGAGGGTTACCGAACGACACATTCGAGGGTTACCGAACGACACATTCGAGGGTTACCGACACGATACATTCGAGGGTTACACCGAACGATACATTCGAGGGTTACCGAAACGATACATTCGAGGGTTAACCACGCTATTACATGTTGAGGGTTACCGAACGATACATTGAGGGTTACCGGAACGATACTATTTGGGAGGGTTACCGACACGTACATTCTGAGGGTTACCGAACGAATACATTCGAGGGTTACGCGAACGATACATTCGAGGTTACCGACACGATACATTTCGTACATCAGGTTAGCGAACGATACATTCTAGGGTTTACCGAACGATACATTCGGGTTACGAACGATACATTCTAGGGTTTACGAACGATA
>CM033476.1:319531750-319590736 GCA_019447015.1 Hymenochirus boettgeri
CGAACGATACATTCTAGGGTTAGCGAACGATACATTCGAGGGTTACCGAACGATACATTCTAGGGTTACCGAACGATACATTCTAGGGTTAGCGAACGATACATTCGAGGGTTACCGAACGATACATTTGAGGGTTACCGAACGATACATTCGAGGGTTACCGAACAATACATTCGAGGGTAACCGAACGATACATTCGAGGGTTACCGAACGATACATTCGAGGGTTACTGAACGATACATTTGAGGGTTACCGAACGATACATTTGAGGGTTACCGAACGATACATTCGAGGGTTACTGAACGATACATTTGAGGGTAACCGAACAACACATTCGAGGGTTACCGAACGATACATTCGAGGGTTACCGAACGATAACCCCTAACGAACAAAGAGAAGAGTTATTATAATAAGGAACTCGATTGACAGCGGAAAAAGTAAAAAGCTTTAGATTGTATCTCTAAAAGAATCTATATTACTAAGATATGTAGATATCTCATGGGCGGCTTTGCGGGGGTGAGTGCCAGGGGTGTGCACTGCGGGTTGCTGGTATATTAAGAATTATAGTTTCACATAAAGGTGGTAATTTAAAAAACCATTTTTTCCAGTTTAGATACCCTTTAAGTATATGGCCTTAAGGATTACAATAGAACATTCCATACATGGCTCTGTCACATTTGAGATAATTTGCAGTCTCCACATGATGACTATCACATGTGGTCACACTAAGTGACTGCGCACTTATGTCCCCTCCAGTAGGTAAGGTTTCTGCTTATGTAATTAACTTCCAGGTTTCCATTAATCTCTCTCTTTCTCTCGCACAGAAAGATAAGTGAGTTCCGAGCTCCTTCAGCCTTTCTTCACATTATACTGCAGAGTGAATAATGCTTTTTGTGCCGGTGTACGTCTCGTCAAATACGCCCAGCGTGGTCTCGCTCTAATGCACCACACTGCGGTGAAGCCGTAATCTGTCATGGACTTTCTAACTAAAGCAATTCATCTTTTGCAACTCAGATCTTGAAACAACAAATTAACCTGTTTTCATTCTGTTTCGGTGTCGCACTAATAACCAATGGGGGGGGTGGGCGTACTGGTGATTACAGGCACGGGTTCCGAAAAAAACATTACACACACACACACAGTGAGTCAGCGGCAGTAAGGAAATAATGAAGTGTATTAATTGGTCTGTGTGCGACAAACATCAGGTCTGGGAAATCATTAATGACCAATGAAATCATCTTTACTGCTTAGCTATTGTTTGCATGAAACACTGCATTTTGATGGAGGAACTGTCTAGGCCACAGGTGGCTACTCCAGCCTTTTGGCCCATAGTGACCCAATCAGCACACTGAGTACAGACACCAAATGCACATTATACCACACATTATACATAAAAGTGGTGGGTACTGGTGTGTAATACAGTTTAATAGTAAAATTAATTATTAACCTGGTACAGGCTAGTAACATGATTAGGTTTGTAACCCCATACAGAAGCAGTAGTTCAATGCTATAGGCGTGTGTACTAACTTCATGCAGGCCACACAAGTAACAATAATATACAGAGATGGCCATGAAGTTTGACAAAGGTTAATAATGCATTTAGTGTAATATCATGTTATAGTTAGTTTATATCATATTACTTGGTTTTCTACGTAATTACTTCCGGTATATTGCTATACACAGCATTAACATGCACAACTGCATAAGTTACATTATTATAGTAGTTCAGGTTTTTTGAAATACCATTGAACTCTCTGAAACTAACAACCTTGTAGACGTTAGTTACCCGTACAATCAGGGACGTCTCCTGTGAATGCTGGGATTTTAGTACACCTCAATATTCCTGCATGTATTTATTGATTCTAAATCCCCTGGCAATACCCTGTAGGTATTAACACCATTTTATTTTACCCTTTGGTATGTACGTCCATCTGCCCATAGGCCATGCTGATTAACCGTTCGTTCACCAGCTTGTCCGTTCTCGGGTTTCCTTGGCTGTCTTTTCATAATGTCACTCTCAGCTGCCTCGTACCCAGAGAAGATGGCAGGTACCTAGTTAGGGGCAAAAAGAGACATTTTAGTTGTTAAAGGATAACTAGAGTGTTATTGCTCCACCTCCCTCTTGGCCCAGGACCTAACAAATGGAAAAGAGTTCTGAAAGGAGCACTTTTTCCAATTGGTAATTGGATGTGGGGGGAGCTTGGACACAGATTCCTTTACCTAACAAACAATGTCTAATTGTCCTTAATTTAAATTTCCCTTATTTTAGAAAGGGAAATCCTTTCTCCATCCATCTGGAATGACGTATCTAACCCTATTTGGACCTTTAAAGGGTATGTCCACCCTAAAACATCATTTTAATATGATGTTCTCCCATGTCTCCCAGCCCCAACCGCGAAAATTATTTTTCAGAAGCCCCCCAAACTCTTACTTACCTCCCTCGTTCCTCCGCCGCACTGCCGGCCCTCTGCTTGCGAGAATGCAAGCAATGGGCGGGACCAGCAGTCGCGTCTGTGATTGGCTGAGTGGCAGCCAATCACGGACGCGGCTGCCGGTCATTCAGTGCAGCGGAGGAAAGCGGAGAGGTAAGTAAGAGTTTGGGGGAGCTTTTTGAAAATAAAAATATGCGGTTGGGGCTGGGAGACATGGAGGAACAACACTAAAGGGGGATTTACACTAGGGGGAGGGATAGTAGAACGGGAGGGAGAGGGAGGGGAGGGAGGGGGGAGAAGGGCTGCAGTACGCATGACAAATATCTACCGGAGGTAAGATAGCAGGCAGAGCCCTGCTATCCTCCTGGTGGTTAGTTTTGGGACTTTGGGGGGGGGGGTCTACAGGAGAACCCTATGGAGCGGGATGTGAGGTAAGGATTAAACTACACTACATGGTGGGCCAGTTAGTTTGGGTGATTATGAGTTTTTGGGGTGTACATGCCCTTTAGGTTCTGAAACTGGACATCTCCTCTAGTAAACCCAACTCACCATGTCTGTTCCAAGTCAATACACAGGATGGTTACAGTGCCCAGTGGCAGAGGGATGTTGGCGATGATTGAATATAGGAAGGGGGTGATCTCAGGGATTGTACTTTCAGGGTAATATGCATAGACTTCTCAGGTTATCGAAGATAAGCGACCTAGGAGACACAATATATATACTTATTATACTATATACTTATATGTTACATTAATATTGCAACCGGAGATTAGAGAAGGAGGAACTCAGTAAAGTTCTATAGTTCAAAATACTTCGGGGTTACCGAACACACATCGAGGGTTACCGAACGATACATTCGAGGGTTACCGAAGGATAAATCGAGGGTTACCGAAGGATACATTCGGGTTACGAAGGATACATTCGAGGTTACCGAAGGATACATTCGAGGGTTTACCGAACGATATTCGAGGGTTACCCGACGATACATTCGAGGGTTAACTGAACTACTCGAGGGTTACTGAACGATCATTCGGGGTACCGAACGATACATTCGAGGGTTACGAGAGGTTACTGAACGATACATTCGGGGTTACTGAACGATACATTCGAGGGTTACCGAAGATACATTCGAGGGTTACCGAACGATACATTCGAGGTTACCGAACAATACATTGCGGTACTGTGGGTTACTGAACGAAACATCGAGGGTTCCTGAACAATACATTCGAGGTGTTACTGAACGATACAATCGAGGGTTATTACGAGACATTCGAGGGTTACCGAATATACATTCGAGGTTTACTGAACGATACATTCGAGGGTTACCGAACGATACATTCGAGTTAGAAACTGAACAATACATTCGAGGGTTCTGAACGATACAATCGAGGGTTACTTAACGATACATTCGAGGGTTACTGAATGATACATTCGGGTTCGAGGGTTACGAACAATACATTCGAGGGTTACCGAAGGATACATTTAAGGGTTACGAAGGATACATTTGAGGTTACGAACTACCGGGTTACAACGATATTCAGGTTATGAACGATACATTCGAGGTTTACGAATATACATTCGAGGGTTACCGAAGATCATCAGTTACGAGATACATTGAGGTTACCGAACGATAATTCGAGGGTTTACCAACGATACATTCGGGGTACTGACGTACATTCGAGGTTACTGAACGATACATTCGAGGGTTTACGAACATACATCGAGGTTACTGAACGATACATTCGAGGGTTACTGAACAATACATTCGAGGGTTACCGAACGACACATTCGAGGGTTTCCGAACGACACATTCGAGGGTAACCGAACGACACATTCGAGGGTTACCGAACACACATGAGGTTACCGATACTCGAGGGTTACCGAACGACATTCGAGGGTTACCGAACGATACATTCGAGGGTTACCGAACGATACATTCGAGGGTTACCGAACGATACATTGAGGGTTACCGAACGATCATTCGAGGGTGTACTGACGATCCTGAGTTACGAACGTACTTCGAGGGTTACCGAACGATACATTCGAGGGTTACCGAACGATACATTCGAGGGTTACCGAACGATACATTCTAGGGTTAGCGAACGATACATTCGAGAGTTACCGAACGATACATTCCGAGGGTTCCGAACGATACATTCTAGGGTTTACCAACGATACATTCTAGGGTTGCGACATACATTCGAGGGTTACCGAACGATTCATCCGAGGGTTACTGACGATACATTCAAGGTTTACTGAACGATACATTCGAGGTTACTAACGACTACCATTCGAGGGTTTACTGAACGATACATTCAGGGTTACGAACAATACCTTCGAGGGTTACCGACGAACATTCGAGGGTTTACCGAACTACACATTCGAGGGTAACCGAACGACACATTCGAGGGTTACCGAACGACACATTCGAGGGTTACCGAACGACACATTCGAGGGTTACCGAACGATACATTCGAGGGTTACCGAACGATACATTCGAGGGTTACCGAAACGATACATTCGAGGGTTACCACGTATACATTTGAGGGTTACCGAACGATACATTCGGGGTTACCGGAACGATATATTGGGAGGGTTACCGACCGTACATTTGAGGGTTACCGAACGAATACATCGAGGGTTACGCGAACGATACATTCGAGGTTACCGAACGTACATTTCAGGTTACGAACGATACATTCTAGGGTTTACCGAACGATACATTCGAGGTTACCGAACGATACATTCTAGGGTTACCGAACGATAACATTCTAGGGTTAGCGAACGATACATCTAGGGTTAGCGAACGATACATTTCGAGGGTTACCGAACGATACATTCTAGGGTTAGCGAACGATACATTCGCTAGGGTACGAACGATACTTCGAGGGTTACCGACGTACATTCTAGTGTTACCGAACGATACATTCTAGGGTTACGAACGATACATTCGAGGGTTTCGAACGATACATTTGAGGGTTACCGAACATACATTCTACGCGTTCATCGAGTCAGGAACATGACAGTGAGGTAACCGAACGATACATTCGAGGTTACCGAACTCATTCGAGGGTTTACGAACGATACATTCGAGGGTTACCGAACGATACATTCGAGGGTTACCGAACGATACATTTGAGGGTTACCGAACGATACATTTAAGGGTTATCGCCGAATTCAAGGATTACTAAACGATATATTCAAGGGTTATAGCCGAAACGCTACAGTCGAGGGTTAATGCTGAAACGCTACATTCAAGGGTTATGACCGAAAACGAGGGTTAGTGAATGGTACATTCAAGGGTTATCGATTCAATGTCGCCTTATTATTTATGTTAAGATGAAGAGTTCACCTGTAGCAATCAGTATGGCAGCTCTGCATGTTGCCCTGAGAATTGTCATGGACTTACCTTCCTCTACCCCAGTGACAATGGAGGCAAAGTTGTCATCTAAAAGTATCATGTCAGCAGCTTGTTTTGAGACATCGGACCCTGCAATCCCCATGGCAACCCCAATATCTGCTTTTTTCAGAGCTGGCGAGTCGTTTACTCCATCCCCTGTCACAGCGACAATTGCGCCCTGCCGAGAGATGTTTATACTGTTATATTATAGATATACAATAATAATCTAACAATACATTAATTCCAAATGTCCATTTTTATACATATACAGAATATTTATTGACTATAACACACTGTGGAAGTTATTACCACGTATTTCTACTATACCACGTATGCTATTTTAACCATTATGCAAAACCCTTCTGATTGGATGACATATCTCCATAGACTACAAGAACACTGCCCACTTTAGGAATCAATAGCTGCACCCATAACACATATAAATATTTTGATAACTGTTCAAAATCATTAAAGTATATGGCAAAAGTACACAGCATCGCACTTTACAAATTTACTTTAAATCACTGTAGATGCCCTTTAAGTAAAGTTCAGGTAATTCCCCTCCTATTTTTTTTATATCCCCGACTAACCTAAACTATGACCTAACAATGGCAACCGAACACCGTCACCTTCCCATAGTCCTCCACTGCTGTTTGTGGAATTACATCACAAGCCACAGGGAACCAATGGGAGAGGACATTTTAAAAAAATAAAATAAAAACAAAAAATCCCACTGACTTTCAGGTAGAGCTTTTTAGGATTTAAGTTCAGATAAAGTATATATATATATATATATATATATATATATGTGTGTGTGTGTATGTATATATCTATATATATATATGTGTGTATATACAGTATATTTAATATCTATTGGATTGTTACCTGTCTCTGACAGCCTTCAACAATAATAAGCTTCTGTTGAGGAGAGGTTCGGGCAAACACTATCTCTGTGTGGTTCTTCAAGATGTCATCGAGTTGTTCTGAGGTCATATCCTTCAGATCTGAGCCGTGGACCACACAAGCTTTCGCCTCTCTAAAACATGAATGAAAAAAATAATTAGATTCTGATGTGTGACAATGTGTTTAATGTCAAAAAACATTATAACTTGACGATAATTAAAGTGATGTATAACCTTTCTTTAAGTGATTTACTAAAAATACCATTACATGAAGTTAAGTCACATTTTGGCACCCTTCCTTCCTCCAAAGCCAAAGCCACCGGTTCAGACACGCTCAGTAGGCTTGACCCAGGAGAATGCTAAGGAGAGGGAAAGTGACACTGACTTTGATTAGGAAATGCTTAAAAATATAGGTGTAACTGGGATTTGAATTAAAAACAGGCAAAATCTTTTCCTTTAATTCAATAAAGAAAAGCCAAATGCAAAAAACAAAGGATGATTATACTGTAAATGCAAACTTACATATCTTTATTATAAAACAAATCTAAATCCTGCACAATAAATGGAGAATTTCTGTAACTTACTATGTCTATTTCTTGGATTCCATTTGAAATATCTAATTATCCGGGAGTCCCTTTGTCATTGTTACGGGTTTCGGTTACACCCACATGCATCAATGCTGGTTTGACATCAATGTTGGTTCTATTTAACTGACATATCCTGCATGTTGTTTGAGCCAATTAAAATTCAATTAGAAGAAGTAGATTTATTCTGGTTGATAGGGTTTTATTTATGATTGTATTTAGTTGTGTTCACCATTGTATATCAATCTTATATCTTGTATATCCAGCATTAATTGGCACTGTTAACTGATATCCATGGGCTTTTAAAACTACTGTTAGGATAAGACTTTAACCATTCAAGGCATACAAGGCCTATGGCCATCCTGTCATCATCTGGTTGTGATGCATACACAGGTCTAGACACCAACAACTACCTTAAAAGTGATACCAATTGTAGACCTTTAGAAAACAACTTACCTTGGGTTGACTTGATTGACAGGTATGTTCAGACGGTCTGCTATATCCTCCACAGTCTCGTTTCCTTCAGAGATAATCCCAACACCTTTGGCTATGGCCTTCGCAGTGATTGGGTGGTCACCAGTGACCATAATAACCTAAAGAATGATGAGAAGAATGGGGTGATGGAATCCATGTCAATTTAACGTGCATTGGGACTATTTGTACATGAAACACGATTGGATAATTAGACTGGAATTTGCTACCCGGTTTGACGCTTTATAATTCCCAACAAGGTTAAAGGGTATGTCCACCCTAAAAATCTATTTTTTTATATATGATTCCTCCTGTCCCCCCAGCCCCAACCGCTCTATTTATACTCTTAGAAAGTGCCCCAAACTTTACTTACCTCATCTCTTTCCTCTGCCGCGCTGCCGGCCCTCTGCTTGTGAGAAAATGCAAGCAGAGGGGCGGGACCGGCAGTCGCGTCTGTGATTGGCTGAGCGGCAGCCAATCACGGACGCGGCTGCCGGTCATTCAGTGTGAGGAAAGAGAGTATAAATATAGCGGTTGGGGCTGGGGGGACAGGGGGAATCCTATATCTTAAGGGTTTAACGCTAGGGGGAGGGAATCCTGAGAGGGAGGGAGAGGGAGGGGGAGGGAGGGGGAGAAGGGCTGCAGTACGCATGCCAAACTTCTCCCGGAGACCAGGTAGGAGGCAGAGCCCTATATGGACCTGCTATCCTCCTGGTGGAAAGTTTTTGGGACTTTGGGGGGGACTATAGGAGAACCATATGGAGCTGGGATGTGAGGTAAGGATTAAACTACACTACATAGTGGGACCAGTAGTTGGGGGGGATTATAGTTTTGGGGGTGGACATGCCCTATTAATCAAAGACAAAAGGAGGAATTTATAAAAAGGGTAAATACTATTTGGGCGCAGAAAATCCCAAATGTATTTATGGGATGAATAACAACGGATAGACACGTTATCCCCCATGTGAGCACACGATCAGGTTTGATGGGGGAATCCCTGTAATCCTGGGTCTCCGTGAACCGTTACCTTGATTCCCGCACTGCGGCATTTTCCTACAGCATCCGGCACTGCCGCCCTGGGGGGGTCGATCATGGACATTAGGCCTATGAAACACATGTTGGTGATAGGAAAGTTTGTCTCATCTGTGTCAAATTTGAACCCACGCGGATACTTGTCGGCAGGTAAGTGAACGTGACAGAATCCTAAACAGAAGGACAGAGAGAGGTAAGTACCAGCTGATTAGGAAGAAAGTCTTGCAATAGAAAGTATATGGCAGGGGAACAGTGAACTGCCCATGAAGAACCATTTGGAAATATCGCCCTGGGATTATTGCCAGAGCTCAGTACTATGGATATTAGTACAATTAAAGTGTTATTTGTTTATTATTATTTATGTAAATAGGATTAGCCCAGAGCTCCTAGGTGACCTGTTTTACTATAAATCTACTGTTGGCTCCATGGGACTCACCCAGCACTCTCTCTCCGAGCCCGCCCAGTTCGAAGTAGGCATTCTGGAAGGCGTCCTTCATCTCCTCGTCCAATGGGTTCTCCTCACCATGCAGCATTATAGTGGAACAGCGATCCAGGATCCTCTCTGGCGCCCCCTTCATCACCAGTATGTGACTGTCTGGTTTGTCTTCCCGCTCATGGATAGACAGCTGGGAAACGGAAAATGATCGTTATAAGGCAAGCAAATATTGCCCTATGTACTACACATTGTAATGTATTTAATACCGAGCTGAACATAGTTACAATGCAACAAGCCCCAAGAGCTTGCAATTTTCCCATTACACTGGTTAAAATGTTTGGGTATGTCCACGCCAAAAGGAGATTTGGTGACAATTCATGTAATGTAATGCTTCAAAGCTCCAGTAGATGGCAGGCTTGTGTAAGGAGCTGATTAGAATTTATTTTGAATTTTCCCAGAAGGTAAATGAACCTAAATGCATTCTATTGTCCAGACAGGGATGTTTCTGTCTGCAGTCGCTCTCTTCTGTGCCCCCTATCTAAATTGTGCCTTTTGTTAAATACTATTAAAGAGAACTATGCTTGTGAAGGTTCTCATTCATCCAGGTCATGGTATATCTGTTGTATTCAATTAGATCAACTGGACTTGAAATGTAGTTCTTGAAGACGTTTCGCTAGTCATCCGACTGGCTTTCTCAATTCAGAATGACTTGTACAAGAATCTGTGGCAATTATGTACCCTGGAAAATCCCAATTAGCATATCACAGCCAGGTGTTAAGGGTGTGGATTAGATAGTGGCTAAGAGGTGTTATAGAACGCCCAGAGTAAGGTTGTTAAAACAGCATTGTACATGGCAGACAGTTGGTGTCGACCCCCCCCACCTCTATTTGCTTGGTTTCTTTATTTTCACATAATGGCCTCCTAACACCTCTCTTGAACCAGTCACGTTCCTTCGCCAGTATGTTAACATTACAACTTCAGGTATGTCCTTTATCCTTAAGATGCAGATACACGGCTGAGTCCTGACCCAGGAATTGGCTCTTCTGTGCTGGGCCATACGTTGATGCAGTTGCTGTTTGGTCTCCCCCACATACAAATCAGAGCATTCTTCACTGCACTGCACCGCATATATGATGTCCTTTCTTGTGTTTTGGAATTGGGTCTTACATCCAAAAGAACCCAATACCAAAACACAAGAAAAGCGACATCATATATGCGGTGCAGTGCAGTGAAGAATGCTCTGATTTGTATGTGGGGAGACCAAACAGCAACTGCAAATCACGTATGCCCAGCACGTAGGGAGGGCAATGGATAAAGTGTTACGGGTAAATGGAGTTTTCATAGAACTATCCCTGCCAAGATAACTAGAAACAAAGCCATAAAGCAAGGCAGGACTTCTGAGCTTTAAAATCAAGGTATACACAATCAGGGGCCCTCTCCCCTCTGACAGTACCAAGATTGTTTGTACAGACCTGACTGCTAACAAACGGCTTTTAGGCAAATATTTTGAATTAGGTTTCGGCACTACAGCAATCTGTTACTTGACCTTTATTGAATTAATGCAGGGTCATTTATATTTTAGTTTCCCTTTAAATGAAAAAGCAGAGAGAAGCAGCCACGCCAGAATGTCCTTACCTGGAACTTATTTGTAGAATTGAACGGGATTTCCGCCACTTTGGGATTCCTGTCTCGTAGTTTCCTAACCGAACCACAGGAAAGCTCGATACATTTTAGCAGAGCAGATTCAGAGGCGTCTCCGGCCGTGTCTCTCTATGTAACAGGGGCGATAGTTATAACATGTCCACATAGTAGGGAAACCTGATTATTGGCTGTTACCTATAATGTTATGTTACTGCCCCTCCTATATTTATATATATCCCAGATTATTGTCTGTTGCCCACATTCTGTTGTTACTGCCCCTCCCATATTTATATATATCCCAGATTATTGTCTGTTGCCCACATACTGTTGTTACTGCCCCTCCCATATTTATATATATCCCAGATTATTGGCTGTTGCCCACATACTTAGTTATGAACATGGGGGTTGAGATTCTCTTGTTGTGAAATAACCAGAACGCTGATTTAAATGTGTGACTCATATGGTCACTCTTTCTCTAAAAACATCCATTTTGTTTTCCATGAATTTAGCAAGCCTGGTCATCCGTGAAGGAGAGAAGATTCAGATACAACGCAGAGGATGTGGTCGTCGGGATCTAGTGGAAGTTAAAGGAGGAGACAGAATAACCTGCTGACATCAGGATTATTTCAGCCCAGGATGCAAGGTGAGCACTTGTGTCAAGCCAGCATACACTTATATTCTTCCCTTCCTTGAAAATATTTGTGTTGTATCCTCACAACCTAATACTATATGGGCATCTCTCCAGAGCTTAGATCACTCTTTACTTCGTTCCCCCATGTTGCTTCCTTTTTGAACTCGGCTTGGAGGCATTTCCTCCACCAATTCAGTGGCCGATCCTTCTGGGCATGGAATGTAGGTTCAAAATTATCCCAATGAAGGGAAACTAATGGGATTGAATCTAAACATCCACAATTACAACACAGAGAATCCAATGTCCTACCAGCAACAAAAAACTGCAATTAAAGATAATGATAAAATCACATTTTTGTCACCCAGGCTTAAGGTGGGTACACACCATACAATCTTCCTCCTGGCCGACCGATCGAGGCTTCCGACCAGTCGGCTAGGAGGAAGGACTGTTGGAACTGTGATCACAGCAAAGCAATCTCGTTGACAGTTAGCTGCGAGCCAATCACTGCTGTCTGATCGTGCTTTTAATCCGATTTGGAGAAGGAACATCGCGATCAGTCGGGAGACACCATACAATAATTCCAGCCCAACTGACCGAAAACCTGAAATGTTGGTTGGTCGGGCTTGTTTACCCAGCTTTCGCAACATAATTAATTCTTTCCTGTCAACCTTATGCTTATCTATTTGATTTTGTTTTCTGGAGGTAGACAATTCCTCACTAACAGGAGAGTCCGAGCCACAACCCGCTCACCGGATTTCACCCACGAGAATCCACTTGAAACCAGAAAATATTTCCTTCTTCGATCACTAACTGTGTTGAAGTGAGATTCAACACACCACAACTGTGTAAACTGTTATAATTTGAACGCCTGGCTTTTAGCCCTTAATGTTAATAAATCAATGTGCCACATACTTCGAAATATATATTGAAAGCTACACCCCAGTCACTTTAAAACCCTCCTCCTACCTTTCAAATCACTGACTCCGACTGCTCAGTGCGTTTCACTGGAGAGCAGGGGGGTGAGGAGCTGTCCAGTGAGATGTCAATGGAGGAGCTGTCCATGAGATATTTGTCCTCTCCCCCCCCCTTTGTAATGAAAGTGTATTTATTTCACACCTCTGTATTTCTTTTTCATTTAAAAACATATAATGTCTTAAATTTGAGAATCTTGAACTAACATTACAGGAACATTTTCAACTAGGGTGTGTGTGTTTGTTTGTGTATGTGTGTGCGGGGAGTGAAAATTAGTTTTTTCCCACAATACTCTTCCCGTCCCCATGTCTCCAGTTTTAAATGTAACCAAATTTTCAACTTACCCCAAGCATCTATAAAATAAGTTATTATCTTCAGTGTTCACTACATCCTGTGTTGAGCCAAAGAGCTTCAACATTCTCAGAGGTAGAATCCCTGGGTAGACCTGCAGTCATGGCTTGTGAACATCATTTTTCTCAGCCGTGACTACAGCTTAAGCCAGGAGATCTGCTAGAGGGATTGCAAACACCGGATCCAAAAATTTGGGAAATTATTGCCAGTTTGTAGAAATAACAACACTTAGAAATGTTCCTTTGATTGACGTGAAAGGTTTCCTGTATATTCATATTCCAATAAAAAAAAAGAAAAGGTTGTTTTAGTTTGATTGTGTTATGGATTTTAAAGGAATAATGTGGGCCTTTGTCATGAAGATCCATCTTATAACTTGAAGCCGGAGGAGGGTTTACAACCTCCAATTCTAATAAGGGGGTCAAAGTTCTCCCCATTGCATGCCGAGAAGAGGATGTTATTTTGGCTCCAGAGCTGTCACAGAGGAACATTAAAATCTCGTTCTTTTGTCCTCCCTCTGCTTTAGCAACACAGTTGGTGGCTTTTAATCTTTGTCGATTCACTGCCAGAAGTTTCAAAGCTGTTTGAAATTTTGAAGTGAGTCAAATGGAAAAACACTGCTGAAACGTGTTATTACAGGGTGGATATTAACGTGGACTGATGTGGATTAACATGGATGGAGGAGTAGCAGTGATCGGGGTGCAAAAAAATTGAGGAGAGTGAGAGTTTACTACACTTGTGGAATCTTAGTTTGGTGATGTCTGGCAGAGGAACACAAGCAGGCTAGAGCAAATTTATTCTTAAAGGATCAGTAACGCTAAAATTAAAAATTTGTTATTTTATTGAATGTTTTGTTTGAAAGCTTGAAGAAGTTCAGCTAAAAAACGCGTTTCCCTCACTTACAGGTCAAATCTGCTTATTAAAATAATGTTTTTTTTGTTATTTCTATGCAATTCCTATTCAGAGATATACACTAAAATATCCAGTATGAAAATCCGCATCTTCCTGCTGCTTTCTTTTAGCTCAGTGACCTCAGACATGCTCAGTTTCATTTCACCCAGGGAGAAAGATGAATTCTCCAAATCCAATTCCATATGCTAAAAGGGAAAGAGTCCTGATCCACAAATAATCTTTGGTATGATCAATCCGGCGAGGCCACATCCCAGAACTAGATAGGTGCTAACAGTTCTTTTTTGTCTTTTGTGTATTTTAAGGTTTTTGTGGAGTTAACAGTCACTTTTTCATATTAAGCTATTATATTTCCTTTAAACAGGGCCTGGGAAAGTTTTGCATTGACTTTATATTATGGTTTTGCAGGTACCTTCCCCGGGCATTGTCATATCTTACAGGAGACCGTCACGTGATGGGACGCATTGCCACCCTGGCCTCAGGCTTGAATTGGACGCACGCCAATTGCTGCGGAAATCGAACACATTCATTCATATTATCACTGGGGTGGCCGTTCCTGGGCGTCTCCGTCTGTTGTCCTCCCCTCATTCCTTGGATACAGTTGGTTAGAAGCAGTGATCTTCCTCATCGGCATCATAGTTGCCAATGTTCCTGAGGTCTCTTAGCCACTGTTACGGTAGGTATACCCTAACGTATATGAACTGTGGGAGAGTGGGTTATTTTAATAAGAACCTTTGTATGGTGATTTAATGGAGTCTTGAATTATCGTTCTTTTTCCTTAAGGTGTGTCTGACCCTCACTGCCAAAAGAATGGCCCGGAAAAACTGCCTGGTGCAAGAACCTAGAGGCTGTGGAGACCCTTGGCTCAACCTCAACCACTGCCTCAGATAGACAGGGACTCTAACGCAGAACCGGAGACTGTGCCCATATGTGGTTTGACAACCAGATCCATGAGGCTGACACTAAGAGGACAATCCAGGTTTAGTATATCACTGAATGAAATATCAATGGCTGCCTTTGATCAGTCCACAGGTTTTTTATTTTATCCATCGGCTGCTCCCATAGCAGTTAAAAGTCTACATTGCATAATTACAGTCAAGGTTTTATATTGGACCACAGAGGTCTTTACATAGGATGATGGCCTTTCAATAGCTGCTCTGTAAGGGCATGTCCCCCTTAAAACAGAACGCGGATGACTTGTCAGTTATCTGTCCACAACCACATCTGCTATTTTTTAACATTTTTTTTACATGTATTTGTAACCAACTATTTAATGATAATTATTGCCTCCATTCTGACAAAGTAAGCTGGCTCCTCCCTCCAATGCTGTCAATCAAAGCTGTGAGTTGAATGGGGGTTCCCCTTCTGCCTCCTCTGCACATGCTCAAGCTTATAAAAAGCTCATTCATAGAGGGAGGAGGCAGATCCCTTTTTCAGAATGAAAGAGAACTTTTCATAAATAATCTGGTTACAAATGCATGTAATAAAGTGGGAAAATATTCAGTTAGGTTAAAGGGTAGGTGTGAGTGGGTGCCCATTTGGAATCTGAGGTAACAGAGTCTAAGGGTAAACTTGCAGCATTGCAGGACTTGGCAACCTGGGGGAAATGCAGGCTACTGGCAGGGGCCAGTAAACTGGTGGGTGGAGATGGGGCAGATAAGGTGGAGAAGGAAGATAGATTTGTAAGGGTCACCAGGGGAAGTAGGGACGGAAGGATAGGGGGGCTTCTTCCCAGCTGGTCGATCCCAACAGATTTGCCATTTTAGGTGAAGATGTGGAGGACGATGGCTCGGAAGCAGCATATGAGCGGGCCTTTCCCTTGAGCACCCAGGGGACGGCCATCTCCAATACAAGGGAGGGAGAACTGGGGCTAGGAAGGATAGACAGGTGGTAGTGGTAGGGGTATTCTATTATTAGACGGGTAGATAGGGTAATCTGTCGCCAGGACCCTGAATGCCGAACAGGGTGTTGTCCTGCCTGGTGCTAGGGTTCGACATGTGGTGGATCGGTGTAGACAGATTATTGGGTGGGGGCTGGGAGTGACCCGGCGGTCTGGTTCACATTGGTGCCAATGACAAGTAGAGGTGGAGGTGAGGTCCTTAAAAATGATTTTCCGAGAATTAGGGGCCAAGTTAAAGCAGGACCTCCAGGGTAGTGATTTCAGAAATACTACCGCCAGCCACGTGCTACCTAGGAGGCAACGGGAGCTCAGGTATAAAGCGTGGCTAAGAGAGTGGTGTAAGGAGATGGGGTTTGGGTTTTTAGAGAACTGGGGCTGACTTTTCTGTGGCTACAGGCTCTTTAGTAGTGACGGATTGCACCTCAATGGTGGTGGTGCAACTGTTTGGGGGAGAAGATGGCTAGGGGGTTGGAGGAGATTTTAACTAGGTATGGGGGGGGAGGGAACATTTAACTACACAGGGGTAGATAGAAGGAATTAGGGATCTGGGGGGCTAGTAACACAACGGAGGGAGGAGAAGGAGGAGGGGGGAGCATGAGGATAAGGAGGCATGTACACCATGTATGGAGAGTAAATCAATTGATAATTAAAAATGTATGTTTACAAATGCAAGGAGTCTGGCTGGAAAACCGGCGAACTTGAAATAATAGCGTTAAAGAAAGGTATGATGTAATTGGTGTATAGCAGAATAATGGCTTAATGATTCCACGGACTGGACAGTAAATATTGAAGGGTAACTCCTTATTTAGACATGACCGAGTTATAGAAATAGGAGAGGAGTATGTATGTATTTTAAACAGGAATTGAAGCCAAATATTAAAGAGATGGAATAGATGGGGGGCAAACGATTGCGGGCAGAAACATTATGGGTGGAAACTGTGGACAGGAAGCAAGAAGGTAGGTAAAATTAATTGTTGAGGTGTGTTTATAAGCCGCCAAATGCCGGGGAAGAGGTGGAATGAATCTCCATATGCAGTTGGCGAAGGCTGCTGGTATGGGGCTGTTCTGGTTATGGGGATTTTAACTACCCTGAAATAGATTGGAGTAATGGAACTGCCAGCACCTCAAAAGGTAAAAGTTCTTAAATTTCCTATATGAGCATTTCTTTCACAGATGGTAAAGTTCCTACTAGAAAGAATGCTTGTGTGGAGTCTGGTGATATCTAATAACCCAGAGCTCCATTTTGGGAGATGAAGGTAATGGGAAGCTTAGGAATAGTGACCATGATATAGTGTCATTTAATATGGGTTGCAGAAAACTAAAGTGCACTGGCTTAACAAAACTTTTAAACTTAGGAAAGCTAATTTTATGCTTTTAAAGGAATCGCTCCTGCTCATAGACTGGGGGGAACTGTTTCTAGGTAAAGATACTGAGCAGATTGTGGACCACTTTAAAGGGATATTAAACTATAACATTTCCAAATCGGTACCTTTAGGAAACAAGTGTAAACAAATTAGGTCCACTCCTGCATGGCTTAATGCTCAGGTAAAAAGGGAAATGGAAAAAAGAAAAGGGCTTTTAAAATTTTGAAAGCAGAAGGCACAGAACAGGCTTACACGGGACTTCAAAAGTTGTAATAAAGAGTGCAAGAAAGCAATTAAATAGCTAAAATAGAAAATGAAAACACGGATTGCCGAACAAAGCAAGTACAACCCCAAGATGTTTTTAAGTATATAAATGGTATAAAAACATGAGGACTGAGAATGTGGGACCATAATATGGAGCTGAGGTGGTTGTAGAGGATGCGAGAAAAGGCTAATCTGCTAAACCGTTTTTTTACATCGGTTTTTTACTGTTGAGAATCCTTACAGTAGGGATTGTAACATGTGCAGGGAGGAAATGAAGAGTCTTTCACATTGGATAACAGAGGATGGTACGGAATCAATTAGACAAAGTTAATATCAATAAGCGCCAGGACCAGATGGATTGCATCTAGGATTTTAAAAGAGCTTTAGTTTCAGTTCTAGCAAGACCACTGTGTCTCATCTTTTCAGATTCGTTTTGTCTGGGGAGTGTGCCGCTGGATGGGAAAAAAGCCAATGTAATACCAATATTCAAAAAAGGTAGTCGTTCACAGCCTGGTAACTATAGACCTGTAAGCCTAACATCAGTGGTGGGAAGGTGATGGAAACTTTGTTAAGGGGATAATCCTTGACTTTGTCTCCATAGATCATCTTATTAGTAGTAGTCAGCATGGATTTATGAGAAATAGATCAATGCCAGACAAATTTAATTGGTTTTTATGAAGAAGTGAGTAGAAGTTAGATTCAGGCACAGCTGTGGATGTGGTATATTTGGATTTTTGCAAAGCCTTTGATACTGTGCCACATAGGCGACTAATGTATAAACTGAGGACTGTTTGGCCTTGAAGAAAACATTTGTTCATGGATAGAGAACTGGTTATTGGACCGCAAACAGAGAGTGGTGGTTTAATGGGCTGACTACATCTATTGGGCTAAAGTTTCTAATCGGAGTCCTCAGGGTTCTGTACTGGGGCCGCTTCTGTGAAATCTGTTTATAAATGACTTAGAAGGGGGCATTGAGAGCAGGTCTCTGGTGTTGCTGATGGAACTAAATTAATGCAGAGCTTTGGAAACTTCCAATATTGTGCAAGTGCTGCAGCAGACCTAGATAGATTATCAAATGGCAGCAGAATGGAGATGAGTTCAATGTTGATAAATGAAGGTGATGCATTTGGGATTTAATAATCCCTGTGGCCACCTACACCATAAATAACTGTGTTAAGTGCATCTGAAATGGAAAAAGATTTGGGGGGTTCTGGTAGATACAGACTTAGCTGTAGAACAATGCCAGGTAGCAACAGCTAGAGCTAGCAAGATATTGTCTTGTATAAAGAGGGAATGGAATCAAGAGAGAAAATATTATTCTCCCTCTTTACAAGGCACTGGTAAGGCCACATTTGGAATATGCGGTGCAGTTTTGGAATCCCATATACAAAGGGAATCTTGGAAATTGAGGCCAGTTCAGAGAAGGGCAACTAAATTAATAAGGGGATGAGATAGGGGCTTGATATGCAGGCAGATTAGACAAGTTAGGGCTGTTTACATGGAGAGCGGCGGTTGCGTGGGGACATGATAACCTTATACAAAATATTAATGGCCCATACAGTGAACTCTCTGGTGCATTGTTCACTAATAGGTCATATCAGAGACTCGTGGACATCCTTTAAGTGGAAGAAAAGAAGTTTCATCTTCAAGTTAGGAGAGGTTTCTTTACAGTGAGAACGGTGTGAAACTGTGGGAACTGTCTTCCAGCAGGGTGGTGGTAATGGCAAGTTCATTGAATAACTTTAAAAAGGCCTGGATAGTTTTCTAAACTAAAAAATATTGAGAATTACTGGTATTAATGCATATAGATCGTTTGATCCACGGGATACTTTCCGATTGCCGTTTGGAGTCAGGAAGGAATTTTCCCCCCCTTTTTTAGTGGGGTTTTTTGCCTTCCTCTGGATCAACTGTTAGGTAGGGTTAAAAAAAAAAAAAAAAAAAAAAAGTGAATAGGTTGGACTTGATGGACGAGTCTTTATTCAACCTTAATTACTATGTTACTAGTTACTATGTAGAGAAATGACAAGTCACTAGAGAATGTCCGAATCTTCGCAAAATCCGGTCCGCTCGGGATCCGCGAATTTTCTAAAAAATGTGAAAATTCGAAAACCGACGAGCGGACCCGTTTAAGGAAAAATACCTTGAAATTACGAGATTTCTCGCATTTCGAAAATTTTCAAAAAATACATGTTTTCGTATTCGAAAATTTTCGAAATACAAGGATTTCTCTTATTTCCGTACATATACGTATTTTCGAAAATACAAGTAATCCTCGTAATTTCGTAAATTTTCTAAAATACGTATGTACGGAAATAGGAAAAGAAATCCTTGTATTTTCAAAAATACGAGAAATCCGTGGTTTCGGAAGTTCGCAAGGCGGAAAATCCGGAAAATCCGCCGTTTGCGAACGGGATAAATCCGGCGGCGGATCCGGGCTCGGTTCTCGAAACCGGCAGCACCTACAAAGTCACCAATTTTTTGTTTTAAAGGGTGGACATGACCTTTAAGACAGGTTTAGTACTTTAGTACAAGAATCTAAAAACAAGATTGGGGGTATTTTGCTCCCCCTGCCCACCCCCCACCCCCCTGTGTATAAATTGTAAGGTCTCTTCACAAGGAATTTAACAAGTGTCCATCTTGTGAAAATCAATTTTGTATCTAATGGATTCCTATTTTCACTATAGGAGATTTTACTGCTGATAGTGGTTTTTAAACAAAGTAAAGTTATCATTTTACTAATTGGTTTAATTGGTATTGGAATGTTTATTCCATTCTGTTCTAATTGATTAATTATCAACATTTTTCTCTGTGTTTCAGGCACCACATTCGACAAGCGATGCCCCAACTTGGCCTGCATTTCTCGGATCCGCGCGTCCTGTGTAATCGCGCTGTTTTCCAAAATGGACAAAAAAAGTGGCCATCCTCAAAGGTGAATCACGAGTATATAATGTCTGTCTAACAGTTACATAGTTAACTTAGTATTGGAGGTTGTTAAAGAACATATGTACATCTAGTCCAACCTTTATACCTACCCAAATGTCTGTATAACATTTACTAGTAAATAGTTTGGAGGTTGATAAAGACATACGTCCATCTAGTCCAACCTTATACCCTACCCATAATGTCTGTAAACACTTACATAGTAACATTATATTGGAGGTTGTATAAAGAATACGTCCATCTAGTCCAACATTTATAACCCTAACCCATAATGTCGTCTAACAGTTACATAGTAACATAGTATTGGAGGTTGTATAAAGACAATACGTCCATCTAATTCCAACCTTATAACCCTACCATATGTCTGTATAACAGTTACATAGTAACATAGTATTGGAGGGTTGTATAAAGACATACGTCCATCTAGTTCAAACCTTTTATACCCCTGCCATAATGTCCTGTCTAACAGTTACATAGTAACTAGTATTGAGGTTGTATAAAGACATCACGTCCATCTAGTCCAACCTATATACCCTACCCATAATGTCTGTATAACAGTTACATAGTAACATAGTATGTAGGGTAGGTTGTATGTATAAAGATATACGTCCATCTAGTCCAACCTTTATACCCTACCCATAATGTCTGTATAACAGTTACATAGTAACATAGTATGGAGGTTGTTATGAAAGACATACGTCCATCTAGTCCACCTTATAACCCTACCCATAATGTCTGTTAAACAGTTACATAGTAACATAGTATGGAGGTGTATTAAAGATATACGTCCATCTAGTCCAACCTTTATACCCTACCCATAATATCTGTATAACAGTTACTAGTAACAAGTATTGGAGGTTTTATAAGAACATCGTCCATCTAGTCCCACCTTTATACCCTACCCATAATGTCGTATAACAGTTACATAGTAACATAGTATTGGAGTGTTATAAAGACATAACGTCCATCTAGTCCAACCTTTATACCCTACCCATAATTTCTGTAAACTAACAGTTACATAGTAACATAGTATTGGAGGTTTATAAATACATCGTCCATCTAGTCCAACCTTATACCCTACCCATAATGTCTGTCTAACATTACATAGTAACTTAGTATTGGAGGTTGATAAAGACATACGTCCATCTAGTCCAACCTTTATATCCTACCCATAATGTCTGTATAACAGTACATAGTACATAGTATTGGAGGTTTATAAAGAACATAAGTCCATCTAGTCCACCTTTTTACCCTACCATAATGTCTGTATAACAGTTACATAGTTACTTAGTATTGGAGGTTGTATAAAGACATACGTCCATCTAGTCCAACCTTTAATCCTACCCACATAATGTCTGTATAACAGTTACATAGTAACATAGATTGCAGGTTGTATAAAGACATAGTCCATCTAGTCCAACCTTATACCCTACCAATAATGTCTGTCTAAACCAGTTACATAGTAACATAGTATTGGAGGTTATATAAAGATACATCCATCTAGTCCAACCTTTATACCCTACCCATAAATGTCTGTTCAACAGTTACATAGTACAATAGTATTGGAGGTTGTATAAAGATATCTGTCCATCTAGTCCAACCTTTATAGCCCTACACATAATGTCTGTCTAACAGTTACATAGTAACATAGTATTGGAGGTTGTATAAACCATTACTCCCATCTAGTCCAACCTTTCATACCTACCCATATGTCTGTATACACAGTTACACAGTACCATAGTAATTGGAGGTTGGTATAAAGACATACGTCCATCTAGTCCAACCTTTGATATAACCTACCCATAATGTCTGTATAACATTACATATAAACATAGTATTGGGGTTGTATAAAGACATACTTCCATCTAGTCAAACCTTTTACCTACCCATAATGTCTGTCTAAAGTAATTACATAGTAACATAGTCATTGGAGGTTGTATAAAGGACATATCCATCTAGTCCAACCTTTATACCTACCCATAATGTCTGTAACTTACTAACAGCTTGATTGGAGCAACAGGACCCATCCTACACTGATGGGATACATATACAATATAGGAGGCATGTAACAACAGATGCTGGGACGGCAAAGACAATAATCTGCGGCTACTATTAAATATGTGGAGGGGCGTAGTAAGTAACAACAGATGAGGCAACAGACAATAATCTTGGGTTATATATACACTATAGGAGGCGGCGTAACAAAGAGTATGTGGCAACAGACAATAATCTGGGTAATATAAATATGGGAGGGGCTAGTAACAAGTATGTGCAGATATGGTATAAATATAATAGGAGGGGCAGTAACAACAGTATGTGGGCAACAGACAATAATCTGGGTATATATAATATAGGAGGGGCAGTACAACAGTAGATGTGGGCAACAGACAATAATCTGGGTATAATAAATATATGGAGGGGCAGTAACACCATATGTGGAACAGACAATAATGGGTATATATAAATAAGGCAGGGAGCAGTAACAACAGTATGTGGGCAAACACACAATAATCTGGGTATATATAAATATGGAGGGGCAGAACCAACAGTATGTGGGCAAAAGACAATAATCGGGGATATATATAAATATAGGAGGGGCAGTAACAACAGTATGTGGGCAACAGACAATAATCTAGGGTATATATAAATAATAGGAGGGGCAGAACAACAGTATGTGGGCAACAGCCATAAATCTGGGATATATAAATAGGAGGGCAGTACAACAGTATGTGGGCAACAGACAATAATCTGGGATATATATAAATATGGAGGGGCAGTAACAACAGTATGCAGGCAACAGACAATAATCTGGGGTATATATAAATATATAGGAGGGGCAGTAACAATAGTATGTGGGCAACAGCCAATATCTGGGATATATATAAATATGGGAGGGCAGTAACAACAGTATGTGCAAGGCAACAGACAATAATCTGGGATATATATAAATATGGGAGGGGACGGAAGTAACAACAGAAATGTGGGCAACAGACAATCTGGGATATATATAAATATAGGAGGGGCAGTAGTGCAAGAACATAACCATTATAGGTAACAGCCAATAATCAGGTTTTCCCTACTATGTGGACATGTTATAACTATTCGCCCCTGTTACATAGAGAGACACGGCCGGAGACGCCTCCTGAATCTGCTCTGCTAAAATGTTATCGAGCTTTCCTGTGGTTCGGTTAGGAAACTACGAGACAGGAATCCCAAAGTGGCGGAATCCCGTTCAATTCTACAATAAGTTTCCAGGTAAGGACATTCTGGCGTGGCTGCTTCTCTCTGCTTTTTCATTTAAAGGGAAACAAAATATAAATGACCCTGCATTATTCAATAAAGGTCAAGTAACAGATTGCTGTAGGCCGAAACCTAATTCACAATATTGCCTCAAAAGCCGTTTGTTAGCAGTCAGGTTGTTACAAACAATCTTGGTACTGTCAGAGGGGAGAGGGCCCCTGATTGTGTATACCTTGATTTTAAGAGCTCAGAAGTCCTGCCTGCTTTATGGCTTTGTTTTCTAGTTATCTTGGCAGGGCTAGTCTATGAAAACTCCATTTAACCGTAACACCTTTTCCATTGCCTCCCCGGTAAATAAAAACACGTACACACGGCCACAGCAGGTTTCTTGAATTCAACAATGGTTTCCAAAACTTAAAGTTGCAACCATTTAACTTCCGTTTTAAGTGCTTAACAGTACCAACGATTATTAACATTAACAGTCCTTAAGTACATTGTAATATTCGTTCTAGATATGGTCTATAGAGGCCTGAACGACCTTGTCCCAACACCGGGTTAATGAGTGCCCCCCTTTTCATATGACCACCTCTTCCTATCAAGAAGGACCTAACAACTGGAACTCCCCTACCACTCACTCTCCCTTATGTACCAGCCTAATGCTGTGACTAACTTCTTTTTACCTGCAATTCCACCCCTTGTAAAAATCTCCATACCACACTAAAAAGGGTGTGTGTGGTTGACGCTCACTTCACCTGTTGAAAACAAGTGTTCCGCCCGGGCACGTGACCCTCTTTTATATCCTACCTTATCTTTTATCTTATCTGTCCCGCGGACTCTCCTTACCACCCTGCCAATTCAGCTTCAGTACCTTCTTTTTAAATCACGCTTCTATTTGGAAAAATTACCGTTTTCTTTTGCCATACCTGCACATGTCCTTGGCTCCCTTATGGTCCCTTCGTCTTTCTTTACAACAGTATCAGGTCACAAATGTATATGGGTACTTATGTGTAAAGGCATCCATGTCGACCCCCCCCAAACAACATATTTAGATTTACGCCTATACGATCGCGTAATCTATGCAATCTTTAGTGCCAGGACCAGCCTTTGTGGGGGGTAGCATGCAATCTATTAAAATATTCATACTTTGTACATTTTAAAAGACAATGAATCGACATTTAAATAGAAAAAGAGCTGAAGTAGCCTTCATGATTCCTAATAGCAATTACGTGGTATAACATCTGTGGTATTGGTTTTCTAATGTCTCTGAATGTCCCCTGCTGGTCACTGACTACTGACCACATGATCAGTGATTCTCTAGCTTGACTAGAGTTGTATTGGCGACCTCACCACGGACTGCTCCGAGCAGAATAGGTAGTGAATGAAAAGCCCTAATAGTGTTCAATGGGATAAAAGAAACTACAGAAAAAATTGAAAAAGCCAGAAAAAAATATGTACAAGTTTGGGGCTATTTTTGGGGGAATGCAGGAAACAATCGGATTCTAGATGTGATTGTGAGGGATGTGTGGGTTTCGGAACAGGCAGTGCAATGATTTAATCAGTGAAAATTTAACGCTAACTGCATATTTTGTTAAAGTTACAAAGCGGCTAATGTTTAAAGGGAATGTCCACCCTTAAAACAAAAAAAAAAGGGTGACTATTTGCAATTTTTCATAGTTTATTTCATGTATTTGTAACCAGATTTTAATAAGATGTATTCCTTTGCTGGTAAAGGTATCTGCCTCCTCCCAGCTCAATAGCTTTGTATGAGCATGAGCATGTGCAGAGGAGGCAGCAGGTGAAACAGCAGTCGATCATTTGGTGTGATGATGATGTCAGCAGGACAGCCTTTGATTGACTGCATGGAGGGATGGGCCAGCTTCTCTGCAGGATGGGGACAATAATTATCTTTATATTATCTGGTTAGTAATGCAGGTAATAATAAAGTGCAATATATATTGTTGGGGTTTGGGCAGGTCACTGACAATTGACCAGTTTGTGTTCTCTTTATTAGTATTTAACCAAAAGGCACAAATTTAGATAGGGGGCCCCACCAAACCACCAGAAGAGGAGCGACTGCAGACAGAAAATCCCTGTCTGGACATAGAATGCTTAGGTTCATTACGCTCTGGGAAAATTCAAAATAAATTCAATCAGCTCCTTTACACAGCTGCCATCTACTGGAGCTTTGAAGCATTACATTACAGAATGTCACCAAATCTCTTGTGGCGGTGGACACTACCCAACACATATTAAAAAAAGCCAGTGTGAATGGGAAATTGCAAGCTGCTGGGATTGGTGCATGTAACTATGTTCAGTCGGTGATTAAATACATTACATGTTGTAGTACATAGGCAATTATTTGCTTGCCTTATAAACGATCATTGTCCTTTCCCAGCTGGATATCCATGAGCGGGGAGACAAACCAGACAGTCACATACTGGTGATGAGGGGGCGCCAGAGAGGATCATGGATCGCTTTCCACTATAATGCTGCATGGTGAGGAGAACCCATTGGACGAGGAGATGAAGGGACGCCTTCCGAATGCCTATTCGAACACTGGGCGGGCTCGGAGAGAGAGGCTGGGTGGTCCCAAAGGGAGCCAACAGTAGATTATAGAAAAAAGGTCACCTAGGAGCTCTGGGCTAATCCTTTTACATAAAATAATAAACAAAGAACACTTAATTGTACTAATATCCATAGTACTGAGCTCTGGCAATAATCACGGGCGATATTCCAAATGGTTTCTTCATGGGCAGTTCCACTTTCCCCGCCATTATACTTTCTATTGCAAGACTTTCTTCAATCAGCTGGTTACTGACCTTCTCTGTCCTTCTGTTTAGGATTCTGTCACGTTCACTTACCTGCCGAAGAGATCGCGTGGGTTCAAAATTGACAACAGATGAAGACAAACTTCCTATCACCACATGGTTATAGGCCCTAATGTCCCATGATCGACCCCCCAGGGCGGCAGTGCCGGTGCTGTAGGGAAAATGGCCGCAGGACGGGAATCAAGGAACGGTTCACGGAGACCCAGGTATACAGGATCCCCATCAAACTGATCGTGGTGCTCAAATGGGGGATAAGTGTTATCAGTTGTATATTGCATCCCATAAAATAATTTGGGATTTTCGCGCCCAAATAGTACTTACCACTGTTTTATAAAATTCCCTCCATGCTGTCTTGTGATTTATAGGGCGTCCACCCCAAAACTATAATCCCCCCAACTCTGGTCCCCACTATGTGTGTAGTTTAATCCTTACCTCACATTCCAGCTCCATATTGGTTCGTCCTATAGTCCCCCCAAGTCCAAAAAGCTTGCCACAGGAGGATAGCAGGTCCATAGAGGGCTCTGCCTCCACTGGTCTCCGGGAGAAGTTGGCATGCGTACTGCAGCCCTTCTCCCCTTACCATTCACCCTCCCTTCCCTCACCTCTCAGGATCCCTCCACCTAGCGTCAAACCCTTAAGATATCAGGATTCCCCTGTCCCCCCAAGCCCCACCGCATATTTATACTCTCTTTCCTCACACTGACATGACTGGCAGCCAGCGTCCCCGTGATGGCTGCCGCTCAGCAATCACAGCGACGCGGACTGCACGGTCCCGCCCTCTGACTTGATTTTCCACAAGCAGAGGGCGGCCAGCGCGCAGAGGAAAGAATGAGGTAAGTAAGTTTGGGGCACTTTCTAAGAGATAAATGAGCGGTTGGGGCTGGGGGGGACAGGAGGAATCATATTAAAAAAATAGATTTTTAGGGTGGACAATACCCTTTAACCTTGTTGGGAATATAAAGCGTCAAAACCGGGTTAGCAACATTCCAGTCTAATTATCCAACGGTTTCATGTAACAAAATAGTCCCAATGCAGTTAAATTGACATGGGATTCCATCACACCATCTTCTCATCATTCTTGAGGGTATTATGGTCATGGTGACCACCCGATCAATCGGAGCACATAGCCAAGGTGTTGTGGATTTCTACTGAAGGAAACGAAGACCTGTGGAGGAATAGCAGACCGTCTGAACATACTGTCAATCAAACGTCAACCCAAGGGTGTAAGTTGTTTTTAAAAGGTCTACAATTGGATCACTTTAAGGTCGATGTTGTGTCTAGACCTGTGTAGCATTCAAACCACTGATGGACAGGAGGGCCCATAGGCCTTGTATGCCCTTGAGGTTAAAGTCTGTATCCTAACAGTAGTTTTAAAGCACCATGGTATCAGTTAACAGTGCCAATAATTGACTGCGGATATACAAGATATAAAGATTGATATACAATGGTGAAACCAACTCTAAATACAATCATAAATAAACCTATCAACCAGAAAATAGAATTCTTTTCTAATTGAATTTTTAATGGACTCACAAACAACATGAGGATATGATCAGTAAATAGAACCAACATTGAGTCAAACCAGCTTGATGCATGGGGTGTAACCGAAAACCCGTAAACAATGACAAAGGGACTCCGGATAATTAGATTGTCAAATGGAATAAGAAATAGACATAGTAAGTTACAGAATTCTCCAGATTATGTGCGAGGATTTAGATTTGTTTTATAAAAAGATATGTAAGTTTTGCATTTACAGTATATCATCCTTTGTTTTTTGCATTTGGCATGTTCTTTATTGAATTAAAGGAAAAGATTTTGCCTGTTTTTAATTCAAATCCAGTACACCTATATTTTTAAGCATTCTATCAAAGTCAGTGGTCACTTTCCCTCTCCTTAGCTTCTCCTGGGTCCAAGCTCTAGGCTGAGCAGGTTCTGAACCGGTGGCTTTGCTTTGGAGGAAGGATGGGTGCAAATGTGACTTAAACTTCATGTAATGGTATTTAGTAAAATACACTTAAAGAAAAGGTTATACATCACTTAATATCGTCAAGTTATCAAGTTGTTTGACATTAAACACATTGTCACACTCAGAATCTGAATTATTTTTTTCCATTTCAGTTTAGAGAGGCGAACAGCTTGTGTGGTCCACGGCTTCAGATCTTGAAGGATATGACCCAGAACAACTCGATGACATCTTGGACGAAACCACACAGAGAGTAGTGTTTGCCCCGAACCTCTCTCAAAAGAAGCTTATTATTGTTGAAGGTGTTCAGTAGACAGGTAAAAATCCAATAGATATTAAAATATACTGTATATACAACATATATAATATCGATATATAATACACACACAACACATATATATGATATATATTATATATAGTATATAATATACTTTTATCGAACTTAAATCCTAAAAAAAGCTCTACCTGAAAGTCGTGGGATTTTGTTTTTATTTTTATTTTTTAAATTCCTCTCCATTGTGGTCCCTGTGGCTTGGTATGTAATCCACAAAACAGCATGGAGGACTATGGGAAGGTGACGGGGTTCGGTTGCCAATTGTTAGGTGCATGTTTAGGTTAGTCGGGGGATATAAAAAAAAATAGGAGGGGAATTACCTGAACTTACTTAAAGGCTACTTACAGTGATTTAAGTAAATTTGTAAAGTGGAGTGCTGTGTACTTTTGCTATACTTTAATGATTTTGAACAGTTATCAAAAATATTTATATGTGTATGGGGCAGCCTATTGATTCTAAAGTGGGCAGTGTTCTTTGTAGCTATGGGATATGTCATTCCCAATCAGAAGGGTTTTGCATAAGGTAAATAGCATACGTGGTATAGTAGAACTACGTGGGTAATAACTTCCACAGGTGGTTATAGTAATAAATATTTGTATATGCATAAAAATGGACCATTTGGAATTAAGGTATTGTTAGATTATTATTGTATATCTAGAATTATAACAGTATAAACACTCTCGGCAGGGCGCCATTGTCGCTGTGGACAGGGGATGGAGTAAAACGACTCGCCAGTCTGAAAAGCAGATATTGGGGTGGCCTGGGGGATTGCAGGGGTCCGATGTCTCAAAACACAGCTGCTGACATGATACTTTTAGATGACAAAACTTTGCCTCCATTGTCACGTGGGGTAGAGGGAATGGTAAGTCCATGACAATTCAGGGCAACATGCAGAGCTGCCATACTGCTTGCTTACGGTGAATCTCTTCATCTAAACATCAAGTAATAGGCGACATTGGAATCGATTAACATCCGGAATGTACCATTCCTAACCCTCGTTTTCGGTCATAACCCTTGAATGTAGCGTTTCAGCATTAACCCGCCGACTGTAGCGTTTTGGCTACTAACCTCTGATATATTCGTTTAGTAATCCCTGAAGTTCGCGGATAAACCCTTAAAGTATCGTGCGGAACCCTAAATGTATCGTTCGGTAACCCTCAATGTATCGTTCGGTAACCCTCGAATGTGTTGTTCGGTTACCCTCAATGTATCGTTCAGTAACCCCGAATGTATCGTTCGGTAACCCTCAAATGTATCGTTCCGGTAACCCTCAAATGTATCGTTCAGTAACCCTCGATGTATCGTTCGTAACACTCGAATGTTATCGTCGGTACCCTCGAATGTATTGGTTCGAGTGTAACCTGAATGTATGTTCGGTAACCCTCAAATGTATCGTTCGGGAACCTCGCATGTATTTCGCTAACCCTAGAATGATCGTTCGGTAACACTAGAATGATCGTCGTAACCCATCGATGTATCGTTCGCTAAACCCTAGAAGTATCGTTCGCTAACCTAGATGTATCGTTCGGTAACCCTCGAATGTATGTACTGTTCGGCTAACCCTAGAATGTATCGTTCGTAACCCTAGAATGTATCGTTCAGGTAACACCTCGAATGTATCGTTCCGTACCCCTCGAAGTATCGTTCGTAACCCTAGAATGTATCGTTCGGTAACCCTCGAATGTATCGTTCGCGTAACCCTCGAATGTATCGTTCGGTAACCCTCAAATGTAGTCGTTCGGTAACCCCAATTATATCGTTCCTAACCCTCGAAGTATCGCTCGGTAACCTCAAATGTATGTTTGGTAACCCTCGAATGTATCGTTCGGTAACCCTCGAATGTATCGTTCGGTAACCCTCGAATGTTCGTTCGGTAACCCTCGATGGTCGTTCGGTAACCCTCGAATGTGTTCGTTCGGATAACCCTCAGAATGTGTCGTTCCCCTCACCCCCGGTTACCCTCGAATGTGTCGTTCGGTAAACCCTCGAATGTGTGCGGTAACCCTCGAATGTGTACTTGTTCGTAAAACCCTTGGGAATTGTATCGTTCAGTAAACCCTCGAAATCGTGCGTAACTAAGGCGTTCAGTAAACCTCGAATATCGTTCAGTAAACCTAATGTAAGTCAGTACCTCGTGTCGCGGTAACCCGAAGCTCTCGCTAGAATGTATCGTTGGAAACCAAGTATGGAATGCTGGATCGTTCGGAACCTCGCGAATGTACGTTGGTAACTCTCGAATTGTATCGTTCGCTAACCCTTAAGGAATGTATCGTTCGGTAACCCTCGAATGTATCGTTCGGTAACCCTTCGAATGTATCGTTCGGTAAACCTTCGAAGTGTATCGTTCGGTAACCCTCAGAGTTCGTCAGTACCTCGCAGGTATCGTTCGGATAACCCTCAATGTATCGTTCGGTAACCATCGAATGTATGTTCGGTAACCCTCGAATGTATACGTCGGTAACCTCGAATGTATCGTTCGGTAACCTCGAATGTGTACGTTCGGTAACCTCAAGTGTGTTCGGTAAACCACTCGAATGTGCGTTCGGTTCCTCGAATGTGTCGCTTCGGTAACCCTCGATGTATCGTTCGGTAACCCTCGAATGTGTCGTTCGGTAACCCTCGAATGTATCGTTCGGTAACCCTCGAATGTATCGTTCGGTAACCCTCCAATGTATCGTTCGGTAACCCTCGAATGTATCGTTCGGTAACCCTCGAATGTATCGTTCGGTAACCCTCGAATGTATCGTTCGGTAACCCTCGAATGTGTCGTTCGGTAACCCTCGAATGTGTCGTTCGGTAACCCTCGAATGTATCGTTCGGTAACCCTCGAATGTATCGTTCGTTAACCCTCCAATGTATCGTTCGGTAACCCTCGAATGTATAGTTCGGTAACCCTCGAATGTACAGTTCGGTAACCCTCGAATGTATCGTTCGGTAACCCTCGAATGCATCGTTCGGTAACCCTCGAATGCATCGTTTGGTAACCCTCCAATGTATCGTTCGGTAACCCTCCAATGTATCGTTCGGTAACCCTCGAATGTATAGTTCGGTAACCCTCGAATGTACTGTTTGATAACCCTCGAATGTATCGTTCGGTAACCCTCCAATGTATCGTTCGGGAACATCGAGGGTTACCGAAGGGATACATTCGAGGGTTTACCGAAGGATACATTCGAGGTTACCGAAGGATACATTCGAGGGTTACCGAAGATACATTCGAGGTTACCGAACGATACATTCGAGGTTAGAGGTTACGAACAGATACATTCGAGGGTTACTGAACGAACATTCGAGGGGTTACCGAACGATACATTCGAGGGTTACTGAGGGTTAATGAACGATACATTCGAGGGTTACTGAACGACTTCGAGGTTACGAATGATACATTCGAGGGTTACTGAACGATCATTCGAGGGTTACCGAACAATACATTCGAGGGTAGTTGGTACCGAACGATACATTCGAGGTTACTGAAACAATACATTCGAGGGTTAGTCAGGGTACGAACGATACAATCGAGGGTTACTTACGATGACATTCGAGGGTTACGAATGATACATTCGAGGGTTACTGAACGATACATTCGAGGGTTACCGAACGATACATTCGAGGGTTACTGAACAATACATTCGAGGGTTACTGAACGATACAATCGAGGGTTACTTAACGATACATTCGAGGGTTAATGAATGATACATTCGAGGGTTCGAGGGGTTACCGAACAATACATTCGAGGGTTACCGAAGGATACATTTAAGGGTTACGAAGATAAAGGATACATTTGAGGGTTACGAACGATACATCGAGGGTACAGACGATACATTCGAGGGTTACTGAACGATACATTCGAGGTTAACTGAACGATACATTCGAGGGTTTACGAACGATACATCGAGGGTTACTGAACGATACATTCGAGGGTTAATTGAACAATACATTCGGGGTTACCGAACGACACATTCGAGGGGACCGAACGACACATTCGAGGGTAACCGAACGAACATTCGAGGGTTACCGAAGAGGACACTTCGAGGGTTACCGAACGACACATTCGAGGGTTACCGAACGATACATTCGAGGGTTACCGAACGATACATTCGAGGGTTACCGAACGATACATTCGAGGGTTCGACATACATTGGGGTTACCGACGATACATGAGGGTTTACGACCGAAACATTTGAGGGGTACGAACGATACATTCGAGGGTTACCGAACGATACATTCGAGGGTTACCGAACGCTAACATTCGAGGGGACCGAACGATACATTCTAGGGTTAGCGAACGATACATTCGAGAGTTACCGAACGATACATTCGAGGGTACGAACGATCATTCTAGGGTTACCGAAGATCATTCTAGGTTAGCGAACAATACATTCGAGGTTTACTGAACGATACTTCTAGGGTTACGAACGATACATCTAGGGTTGAGAACATTACATTCGAGGTTACCCGAACGATACATTCGAGGGTTACTGAACGATACATTCGAGGTTTACTGAACGATACATTCGAGGGTTACCGAACGATAACAGGTACTAACGTACATCAAAGGGTTATGAACATACATCGAGGTTGACGAACGACATTCGAGGGTTACCGAACGGACACATTCGAGGGTACCGAACGACACATTCGAGGGTTACCGAACGACATTCGAGGGTTACCGAACGACACATTCGAGGGTTACCGAACGATACATTCGAGGGTTACCGAAGATACATTCGAGGGTTACCGAACGATACATTCGAGGGTTACCAAACGATACATTTGAGGGTTACCGAACGATACATTCGAGGGTTACTGGAACGATATTTTGTAGGGCTACCGAACGATACATTTGAGGGTTACCGAACGATACATTCAAGAGGGTAACGAACGATACATTCGAGGGTTACCGAACGATACATTCTAGGGTTACGAACGATACATTCGAGGGTTACCGAACGTACATTCGAGGGTACCGAACGATACATCTAGGGTTACCGAACGATACATTCTAGGGTTAGCGAACGATACATTAGGGTTAGCGAACGATACATTCGAGGGTTACCGAACGATACATTCTAGGGTTAGCGAACGATACATTCTAGGTTAGCGAACGATACATTCGAGGTACCGACGATAACATTTAGGGGTTACGAACGATACATTCTAGGGTTAGCGAACGATACATTTCGAGGGTTACCGAACGATACATTTGAGGGTTACCGAACGATACATTCGAGGGTTATACCGAACAATACATCGAGGGTAACCGAACGATACATTCGAGGGTTACCGACGATACATTGAGGGTACGAACGATACATTTGAGGGTTACCGAACGATACATTTGAGGGTTACCGAACGATACATTCGAGGGTTACTGAACGATACATTTGAGGGTAACCGAACAACACATTCGAGGGTTTATCCGAACGACATTCGAGGGGTCGAACGATACATTGAGGGTTACCGAACGATACATTTAAGGGTTATCGCCGAATTCAAGGATTACTAAACGATTTTCAAGGGTTATAGCCGAACGCTACGGCGAGGGTTAATGCTGAAACGCTACATTCAAGGGTATGACCGAAAAACGAGGGTTAGTGAAGGTACATTCAAGGGTTATCGATTCAATCGTGCCTTATTATTATGTAGAGAAGAGTTCACCTGTAGCAATCGTATGGCAGCTCTGCATGTTGCCCTGTAGAATTGTCATGGACTTACCTTCCTCTACCCCAGGACAATGGAGGCAAGTGTGTCATCTAAAAGTATCATGTCAGCAGCTGTTTGAGACATCGGACCCTGCAACCCCATGGCAACCCCAATATCTGCTTTTCAGAGCTGGCGAGTCGTTTACTCCATCCCCTGTCACAGCGACAATTGCGCCCTGCCGAGAGATGTTATACTGTATATTACTAGATATACAATATAATCAACAATACATTAATTCCAAATGTCCATTTTTTACATATACAGAATATTTATTGACTATAACACACTGTGGAAGTTATTACCACGTATTTCTACTATACCACGTATGCTATTTTAACCATTATGCCAAACCCTTCTGATTGGAGACATATCTCCATAGACTACAAGAACACTGCCACTTTAGGAATCAATAGCTGCACCCATAACACATATAAATATTTGATAACTGTTCAAAATCATTAAAGTATATGCAAAAGTACACAGCATCGCACTTTACAAATTTACTTTAAATCACTGTAGATGCCCTTTAAGTAAAGTTCAGGTAATTCCCCTCCTATTTTTTTATATCCCCGACTAACCTAAACTATGACCTAACAATGGCAAACCGAAAACCGTCACCTTCCATAGTCTCCACTGTGTTTGTGAATTACATCACAAGCCACAGGGAACCATGGAGAGGACATTTTAAAAAAATAAAATAAAAACAAAAAAACCCACGACTTTCAGGTAGAGCTTTTAGGATTTAAGTTCGATAAAGTATATATATATTATATATAATATTATATATATATGTGGGGGTGTGTTATGTATATATCTATATATATTATGTGTGTATATACAGTATATTAATATCTATTGGATTGTTACCTGTCTCTGACAGCCTTCAACAATAATAAGCTTCTGTTGGAGGAGAGGTTCGGGCAAACACTATCTCTGTGTGGTTCTTCAAGATGTCATCGAGTTGTTCTGGGTCATATCTTCAGATCTGAGCCGTGGACCACACAAGCTTTCGCCTCTCTCTAAAACATGAATGAAAAAAATAATAGATTCTGATGTGTGACAATGTGTTTAATGTCAAAAAACATTATAACTTGACGATAATTAAAGTGATGTATAACCTTTCTTTAAGTGATTTACTAAAAATACATACATGAAGTTAAGTCACATTTGGCACCCTTCCTTCCTCCAAAGCCAAAGCCACCGGTTCAGACACGCTCAGTAGGCTTGACCCAGGAGAATGCTAAGGAGAGGGAAAGTGACACTGACTTTGATTAGGAAATGCTTAAAAATATAGGTGTAACTGGGATTTGAATAAAAACAGGCAAAATCTTTTCCTTTAATTCAATAAAGAAAAAGCCAAATGCAAAAAACAAAGGATGATTATACTGTAAATGCAAACTTACATATCTTTATTATAAACAAATCTAAATCCTGCCACATAAATGGAGAATTTCTGTAACTTACTATGTCTATTTCTTGGATTCCATTTGAAATATCTAATTATCCGGGAGTGCCCTTTGTCAGTGTTACGGGTTTCGGTTACCACCAATGCTACAATGCTGGTTGACATCAATGTTGGTTCTATTTAACTGACATATCCTGCAGTTGTTTGAGCCAATAAAATTCAATAGAAGAAGAGATTTATTCTGGTTGTAGGTTTTATTTATGATTGTATTTAGTTGTGTTCACCATTGTATATCAATCTATATCTTGTATATCCAGCATTAATGGCACTGTAAATATACCATGGGCTTTTAAAACTACGTTAGGATAAGACTTTAACCATTCAAGGCATACAAGGCTATGGCCATCCTGTCACTCTCGGTGTGATGCATACACAGGTCTAGACACCCACAACTACCTTAAAAGTGATACCAATTGTAGACCTTTAGAAAACAACTTACCTTGGGTTGACTGATTGACAGGTATGTCAGACGGTCTGCTATATCCTCCACAGTCTCGTTTCCTCAGAGATAATCCAACACTTTGGCTATGGCTTCGCAGTGATGGGTGGTACCAGTGACCATAATAACTAAGAATGGTGAGAAGATGGGGTGATGGAATCCATGGCAATTTAACGTGCATTGGACTATTTGTACATGAAACACGATTGGATAATTAGACTGGAATTTGTACCGGTTTGACGCTTTATAATTCCCAACAAGGTTAAAAGGGTATGTTCCACCCTAAAAATCTATTTTTTATATATGATTCCTCCTGTCCCACGCCCAACCGCTCTATTTATACTCTTAGAAAGTGCCCAAACTTTACTTACCTACATCTTTTCCTCTGCCGCGCTGCCGGCCCTCTGCTTGTGAGAAAATGCAAGCAGAGGGGCGGGACCGGCAGTCGCGCTGTGATGTGTGGAGCGGCAGCCATCAGGACGCGGCTGCGGTCATTCAGTGTGAGGAAAGAGAGTATAAATATAGCGGTTGGGGCTGGGGGGACAGGGGGAATCCTATATCTTAGGGTTTTAACGCTAGGGGAGGGAATCCTGAGAGGGAGGGAGAGGAGGGAGAGGGAGGGGAGAGGGGAGAAGGCTGCAGTACGCATGCAAACTTCTCCCGGAGACCAGGTAGGAGGCAGAGCCCTATATGGACCTGCTATCCTCCTGGTGGAAAGTTTTGGACTTTGGGGGGACTATAGGAGAACCATATGGAGCTGGGATGTGAGGTAAGGATTAAACTACACTACATAGTGGGACCATAGTTGGGGGGGATATAGGTTTGGGGGTGGACATGCCCTATTAATCAAAGACACAGGAGGAATGGAATTTATTAAAAAGGGTAAATACTATTTGGGCGCAGAAAATCCCAAATGTATTTATGGGATGAATACAACGGATAGACACGTATCCCCATGTGAGCACGATCAGGTTTGATGGGGATCCCTGTAATCCGGGTCTCCGTGAACCGTTACCTTGTTCCCGCACTGCGGCATTTTCCTACGCATCCGGCACTGCCGCCGGGGGGTCGATCATGGACATTAGGCCTATGAACACATGTTGGTGATAGGAAAGTTTGTCTCATCTGTGTGCAAATTTGAACCCAGCGCGATACTTTGTCGGCAGGTAGGGAACGTGACAGAATCCTAACAGAAGGACAGGAGAGAGAGGTAGTACCAGCTGATTAGGAAGAAAGTCTTGCAATAGAAAGTATTGGCAGGGGAACAGTGAACTGCCCATGAAAACCATTTGGAAATATCGCCCTGGGATTATTGCCAGAGCTCAGTACTATGGATATTAGTACAATTAAAGTGTTATTTGTTTATTATTATTATGTAAATAGGATTAGCCCAGAGCTCCTAGGTGACCTGTTTTACGTTAAATCTACTGTTGGCTCCATGGGACTCACCCAGCACTCTCTTCCGAGCCGCCCAGTTCGAAGTAGGCATTCGGAAGGCGTCCTTCTCTCCTCGTCCAATGGGTTCTCCTCACCATGCAGCATTATAGTGGAAAAGCGATCCAGGATCTCTTCTGGCGCCCCTTCATCACCAGTATGTGACTGTCTGGTTTGTCTTCCCGCTCATGGATAGACAGCTGGGAAACGGAAAATGATCGTATAAGGCAAAGCAAATATTGCCCTATGTACTACACATGTAATGTATTTAATACCGAGATGAACATAGTTACAATGCAACAAGCCCCAAGAGCTTGCAATTTTCCCATTACATGGTTAAATGGTTGGGTATGTCACGCCAAAAGGAGATTTGGTGACAATTCATGTATGTAATGCTTCAAAGCTCCAGTAGATGGCAGGCTTGTGTAAGGAGCTGATTAGAATTTATTTTGAATTTTCCCAGAAGGTAAATGAACCTAAATGCATTCTATTGTCCAGACAGGGATGTTTCTGTCTGCAGTCGGCTCTTCTGTGCCCCCTATCTAAATTGTGCCTTTTTAATACTATAAGAGAAATATGCTTGTGAAGGTTCCATTATCCAGGTCATGGTATATCTGTTGTATTCAATAGATCAACTGGACTTGAAATGTAGTTCTTGAAAACGTTTCGCTAGTATTCGATGGCTTTCTCAATTCAGAATGGACTGTAAAGAATGTTGGCAATTATGTACCTGGAAAATCCCATTCAGCATATCACAGCAGGTGTTAAGGGGTTGTGATTAGATAGTGGCAAGAGGTGTTATAGGAACGCCCAGAGTAAGGTGTTTATTTTAAAACAGCATTGTACATGGGCAGCAGTTGGTGTCGAACCCCCACCTCTATTAGGCTTGGTTCTTATTTACATAAATGGCTCTTACACCTCTTTGAACCAGGTCAGTTCCTTGCACAGTATGATGAAAAAACATTACAATCTTATCAGAGGTTGTTCCTTTATCCTTAAGATGCAGATTACACGGCTGGTCCTGACCGAGGAATTGGCTTCTGTGACTGGGCCATACGTGATGCAGTTGCTGTTGGTCTCCCCCACATACAAATCAGAGCATTCTCAACTGCACTGCACCGCATATATGATGTCGCTTTCTTGTGATTTTGGAATTGGGTCTTACATCCAAAAGACACCAATACCAAAACCACAGAAAAGCGACATCATATATGCGGTGCAGTGCAGTGAAGAAGCTCTGATTTGTTGTGGGGGAGACCAAACAGCAACTGCATAACGTATGGCCCGCACGTAGGGAGGGCAATGGGATAAATGTACGGTGTAGTAAATGGATGTTTCATAGAACTATCCCGCCAAGTAACTAGAAACAAAGCCATTAAAGCAGGCAGGACTTTGAGCTTTAAAATCAAGGTATACACAATCAGGGGCCCTCTCCCTCGACAGTACCAAGATTGTTTGTACAGACTGACTGCTAACCAAACGGTCTTTTAGGCAAAATTTTTGAATTAGGTGTTCGGCAACTACAGCAATCTGTTACTTGACCTTTATTGAAGTAATGCAGGGTATTATATTTTGTTTCCCTTTTAATGAAAAAGGCAGAGAGAAAGCAGCCACCCAGAATGTCCTTACCTGGAAAATTATTTGTAGAATTGAACGGGATGTCCGCCACTTTGGATTCCTGTCTCGTTAGTTTCCTACCGAACCACAGGAAAGTCGTATACATTTTTAGCAGAGCAGATTCAGGAGGCGTCTCCGCCGTGTCTCTCTATGTAACAGGGGCCGATAGTTATAACATGTCCAACATCAGTAGGGAAAACCTGATTATTGGCTGTTACCTATAATGGTTATGTGTACTTGCCCCCTCCTTATATTTATATATATCCCAGATAGTTGTCTGTTGCCCACATTTCTGTTTGTTACTTGCCCCCCCATATTTATATATATCCCAGATTATGTCTGTTGCCCACATACTTGTGTATGCCCCTCCCATATTTATATATTATCCCAGATATTGGCTGTTGCCCACATATCTATTTTTACTGCCCCTCCTTATATTTATATATACCCCAGATTATTGTCTGTTGCCTGCATATGTTGACTGCCCCTCCATATTTATATATATCCCAGATTATGTCTGTGCCCACATACTGTTTTACTGCCCTCCCATATTATATAATCCCAGATTATGGCTGTTGCCCACATTACTGTTGTTTGCCCCTCCTATATAATTTATATATACCCTAGATTATTGTCTGTTGCCCACATACTGTTGTTACTGCCCCTCCTATATTTATATATATCCAGATTATTGTTGTTGCCCACATACTTTTGGGTGCCCCTCCCATATTATATATATCCATATTATTGTCTGTTGCCCACATACTGTTGTTACTGCCCCTCCTTATTTATATATACCCCAGATTATTGTCTGTGCCCACATACTGGTGTTACTGCCCTCCTATATGTTATATATCCCAGATTATTGTCTGTTTGCCCACATACTGTTGTTACTGCCCCTCCTATATTATATATATCCAGTTATTGTCTGTTGCCCACATATGTTGTTACTGCCCCTCCCATATTTATATATACCCCAGATATTGTCTGTTGCCCACATACTATTGTTACTGCCCCTCCTATATATTTATATATAACCCAGATTATTGTCTGTTGCCTGCATACTGTTGTTACTGCCCCTCCATATTTATATATATCCCAGATTATTGTTGCTGCCCATTACGTTGTTACTGCCCCTCCTATATTTATAGTATATCCCAGATATTGTCTGTTGCTCACATACTGTTGTAGGACAGACATTATGGGTAGGGTATATAAAGTGTGTGGACTAGATGGATGTATGTCTTATACAACCTCCAATACTATGTTACTATGTAACTGTTAGACAGACAATGGGTAGGGTATAAAGGTTGTACTAGATGGACGTATGTCTTTATACAACCTCCAATACTATGTTATTATGTAACTGTTATCAGACATGTGGGGTAGGATAAAGGTTGGACTAGATGGACGTTAGTCTTTATACAACCTCCAATGCTATGTTACTATGTAATGTTATACAGACATTATGGTAGGATATAAAGGTTGGACTAGATGGACGTATGTCTTTATACAACCTCCAATGCTATGTTACTATGTACTGTTTAGACAGACATTATGGGTAGGGTATTAAAGGTTGGACTAGATGAATGTATATCTTTTACAACTCCCAATACTTTGTTTATATGTAACTGGTATTACAGACATTATGGGTAGGGTTTATCAAGGTTGGACTAGATGGACTAGTCTTTATATAACCTCCAATCTATGGTACTGTGTAACTGGTTAACAGACATTATGGGAGGTATGAAGGTTGGACCTAGATGGAGTATGTCTTTATACAACCCCAATACTATGTTACTATGTAACTGTAGACAGACATTATGTGTAGGGCATAAAGGTGGACTAGATGGACAGATGTCTTTATACAACCTCCATACTATGTACTATGTAACTGTTGACAAGACTTATGGGTAGGGTATAAAGGTTGGACTAGATGGATTATGTCTTTATATAACCTCCAATACTATGGTACTATGTAATGTTTAGACAGGACATTATGGGTAGGGTATAAGGTTGGACTAGAGGACGTATGTCTTTTATACAACCTGCAATACTATGTTACTATGTAACTGTTTATCAGACATTATGGGGTAGGTATAAAGGTTGGACTAGATGGACGTATGTCTTATACAAAACTCCAATACAAGTAACTATGTAACTGTTATACAGACATTATGGTAGGGTAAAAAGGTGGACTAGATGGACTTATGTCTTTATAATACCTCCATACTATGTACTATGTAACTGTATACAGACATTATGGGTAGGATATAAAGGTTGGACTAGATGGACGTATGTCTTTATACAACCTCCAATACTAAGTTACTATGTAACTGGTTAGACAGACATTATGGGTAGGGTATAAAGGTTGACTAGATGGACGATGATCTTTATACAACCTCCAATACTATGTTACTATGTAACTGTTATACAGGACATTATGGGTTAGGGTATAAAGGTTGACTAGATGGACGTTTAGTCTTTATACAACCTCCATACTATGTTACTATGTAACTGTTTACAGACATATGGGTAGGGTATAAAGGTTGGACTAGATGGACGTAGTCTTTATACAAACCTCCAATCATATTACTATGTAACTGTTATACAGTATTATGGGTAGGGGATAAAGGTTGGACTAGTAGGACGTATATCTTTATAACATCTCAATACTATGTTACTATGTAACTGTTCTACAGACATTATGGGGAGGGTATAAAGGTGGACTAGATGGACGTATGTCTTTCATACAACCTCCAATACTATGTTACTATGTAACGTGATACAGACATTATGGGTAGGGTATAAAGGTTGGACTAGATGACGTATATCTTTATACAACCTACCTAAAACTATGTTACTATGTAACTGTTATACAGACATTATGGGTAGGGTAGAAGGTTGGGACTAGATGGACGTATGTTCTTATACAACCTCCAATACTAGTTACTATGTGAATGTTAGACAGAGACATTATGGCAGGGGATAAAGGTTTGAACTAGATGGACGTATGTCTTTATACAACCCTCCAATACTATGTTACTATGTAACTGTTATACAGACTATGGGTAGGGTAATAAAGGTGGGACTAGATGGACGTATTGTCTTTGATACAACCTCCAATACTATGTTACTATGTAACTGTTAGACAGACATTATGGGTAGGGTTATATAACTGTTGGACTAGATGGACGTAGTCTGTTACAACCTCCAAAATGTTACCGATGTTATGTTACAGACATTATGGGTAGGGTATAAAGGTTGGACTAGAGACGTATGTCTTTATACAACCTCCAAACTAGTTATATGTAAATGTTAATACCAGACATATGGGTAGGGTATAAAGGTGAACAGATGTACATTTCATACAACCTCCAATTTACTAAGTTTACTAGTAACTGTTTAGACAGACATTTATACTCGTGATTCACCTTTGAGATGGCATTTTTGGTGCCTATTTTGAAAACAGCGCGATTACACGTGACGGATCCGAGAAATGCAGGCAAGTGGGGATCGCTGTCGAATGTGGTGCCTGAAACACAGAGAACAAATTGATATTAATCAATAGACAAAATAGAATAAACTCCAAATACCATTAACCAATTAGTAAATGAAACTTTACTTTGTTTAACAACACAGCAGTGAAATTCATATATGAAAATGGAATCCATGATACAAAATTGATTTTAACCACTATAGATGAGCACTTTAAATTCCTTGGGAAGAGACTTACAATTTAACACAGGGGGGTGGGGGGTGGGCAGGGGGAGACAAAATACCCCCAATCTGTTTTTAGATTTTGTACTAAATACTAAACCTGTCTTAAAGGTCATGTCCACCCTTAAAACAAAAAAATTGGTGACTTGTAGGGAATGGCCGGTTCAGAACCGACCCGGATCCGCCCGGATTTATCCCGTTCGCAAACGGCGGATTTTCCGGATTTCCGCCTTGCGAACTTCCGAAAACCAGGATTTCTCGTATTTTTGAAAATACAAGGATTTCTCTTATTTCCGTACATACGTATTTTAGAAAATTTACGAAAATTACGAGGATTACTTGTATTTTCGAAAATACGTATATGTACGGAAATAAGAGAAATCTTGTATTTCGAAAATTTTCGAAATATTCGAGAAAACATTTATTTTTGAAAATTTTCGAAAATGCGAGAAATCTCGTAATTTCAAGGATATTTTCTTTAACGGGTCCGCTCGCGGATTTTAGATTTTCACATTTTTTAGAAAATTCGCGGATCCTCGAGCGGACCGGATTTTGCGAAGTTCGGACATCTCTCAGTGACTTGTCATTTCTCTACATGTAACTAGTAACATAGTAATAAGGTTGAATAAGACATCGTCCATCAAGTCCAACCTATTCACTTTTTTTTTTTTTTTTTTTAACCCTACCTAACAGTTGATCCAGAGGAAGGCAAAAAACCCAGCTAAAAAAGGGGGGGAAAATTCCTTCTGACTCCAAACGGCAACGGAAAGTATCCCGGATCAACAGATCTATATGCATTAATACCAGTATCTCAAATTTTTTTAGTTTTAGAAAACTTATCCAGGCCTTTTTAAAGTTATTCAATGAACTTGCCATTACCCACCGCTGCTGGAAGACAGTTCCACCAGTTTCACCGTTCTCACTGTAAAGAAACCTCTCCTAACTTGAAGATGAAACTTCTTTTCTTCCACTTAAAGGATGTCCACGAGCTCTGATATGACCTATATAGTGAACAATGCACCAGAGAGTTCACTGTAGGGCGCATTAATATATTTGTATAAGGTTATCATGTCCCCACGCAACCGCCGTTCCATGTAAAAACAGCCCTAACTTGTCTAATCTGCCTGCATATTCAAGCCCCTCCATTCCCCTTATTATTAGTTTGCCCTTCTGAACTGCCTCAATTTCCAAGATGTCCTTTTGTATATGGGATTCCAAAACTGCACCGCATATTCCAAATGTGGCCTACCCGTGCCTTGTAAAGAGGGAGAATAATATTTTCTCTTGATTCCATTCCCTCTTTATACAGACAATATCTTGCAGCTCTAGCTGTTGCTACCTGGCATTGTTTGCTACAGCTAAGTCGGTATCTACCAGAACCCCCCAAATCTTTTTCCATTTCAGATGCACTTAACACAGGTTATTTATGGTGTAGGTGGCACAGGGATTATTAAATCCCCAAATGCATCACCTTCATTTATCAACATTGAATCTCATCTGCCATTCTGCTGCCATTGATAATCTATCTAGGTCTGCTTGCAGCACTTGCACATCATTGGAAGTTTCCAAAGCTCTGCATTAATTTAGTGTCATCAGCACAACACCAGAGACCTGCTCTCAATGCCCCCTTCTAAGTTTATTATAACAGTTAAACAGAAAGGCCCCCCAGTACAGAACCCTGAGGAACTCCGTTAGAAACTTTAGCCACATAGATGTAGCCCCATTAACCACCACTCTCTGTTTGCGGTCCAATAACCAGTTCTCTATCCATGAACAAATGTTTTCTTCAAGGCCAAAAGCTCCAGTTTTATACATTAGTCGCCTATGGGCACAGTATCAAAGGCTTTGCAAAAATCCAAATATACCACATCCACAGCTGTGCCTGAATCTAACTTCTTACTCACTTCTTCATAAAAACCAATTAAATTTGTCTGGCATGATCTATTTCTCATAAATCCATGGTGACTAATACTAATAAGATGATCTATGGAACAAAGTCAAGGATTAATCCCCTTAACAAAGTTTCCACACCTTCCCTACCACTGTGTTAGGCTTACAGGTCTATAGTTACCAGGTTGTGAACGATACCTTTTTTGAATATTGGTATTACATTGGCTTTTTTCCCAATCCAGCGGCACATCCCAGACAAAAGCGAATCTGAAAAGATGAGACACAGTGGTCTTGCTAGAACTGAAACTAAAGCTCTTTTAAAAATCCTAGGATGCAATCCATCTGGTCCTGGCGCTTATTGATATAACTTTGTCTAATTGATTCGTACCAATCCTTTATCCAATGTGAAACTCTTCATTTCCTCCCTGCACATTGTACAATCCCTATGTAAGGACTCAACAGTAAAAAACCGATTGTAAAAAAACGGTTTAAGCAGATTAGCCTTTTCTTCGGCATCCTCTACAACCACCTAGCTCCATTATTAATGGTCCCACATTTAGTCCTCATTTTTGTACCATTTATATACTTAAAAAACATCTTGGGGTTGGACTGCTTTGTTCGGCAATCCGTGTTTCATTTTCTATTTTAGCTGTATTAATTGCTTTCTTGCACCTCTTATTACAACTTTTGAAGTCCCTGTAAGCTGTTCTGTGCTTCTGCTTTCAAAATTTATAAAGCCCTTTTCTTTTTTCCATTTCCCTTTTTACCTGAGCATTAAGCCATGCCAGGAGTGGACCTAATTTTTACACTTGTTTCCTAAAGGTACCGATTTGGAAATGTTATAGTTTAATATCCTTTAAAAAGTGGTCCACATCTGCTAGTATCTTTACCTAGAAACAGTTCCCCCCAGTCTATGAGCAGGAGCGATTCCTTTAAAAGCTAAAAAATTAGCTTTCCTACAAGTTTAAAAGTTTGTGTTAAGCCAGTGCACTTTAGTTTTCTGCAACCCATATAAATGACCTATATCTGGTCACTATTACTAAGTTCCCATTACCTTCATCTTCACAAAATGAGGATCTGGGTTATATGATATCACCAGATCCAACAAGCATTCTTCTAGTAGGAACTTTCACCATCTGTGAAAGAAATGCTCATATAGGAAATTTAAGAACTTTTACCTTGAGGTGCTGGCAGTTCCATTACTCCAATCTATTTCAGGGTAGTTAAAATCCCATAACCAGAACAGCCCCATCCCAGCAGCCTTCGCCAACTGCATATGGAGATTCATTCCACCTCTCCGGCATTTGGCGGCTTATAACACACTCAACAATTATTTTACCTACCTTCTGCTTCCTGTCACAGTTTCCACCCATAATGTTTTGCCCGCAACGTTTGCCCCCATCTATTCCATCTTTTAAATTTGTGGCTTCAATTCCTGTTTAAAATACATACATACTCCCTCCTTTCTTATAACTCGGTCATGTCTAAATAAGGGTACCCTTCAATATTTACTGTCCAGTCGTTCGGGAATCATTAAGCCATGATTCTGTTACCAATTACATCATACTTTCCTTTAACGCTATTATTTCAAGTTCGCCGTTTTCCAGCCAGACTCTTGCATTTGAAACATACATTTTAGTATTATCAATTGATTACTTCCAACTGGTCGTACATGCTCCTTATCTCTATGCTCCCCCCTCCTCCTTCCCTCCTCGTTGTGTTACTAGCCCCCAGATCCCTAACTCTCTATCTACCCCTGTGTAGTTAAATGTTCCCTCCCCCCCCATACCTAGTTAAAATCTCCTCCAACCCCCTAGCCATCTCTCCCCCCAAACAGTTGCACACCCACCATTGAGGTGCAATCCGTCACTACTAAAGAGCCTGTAGCCAACAGAAAAGTCAGCCCAGTTCTCTAAAAACCCAACCCCATCTCCTTACACCACTCTCTTAGCCACGCATTATTATCCTGAGCTCCCGTTGCCTCCATACGAGTAGCACGTGGCTGCTGGTAGTATTTCTGAAATCACTACCCTGGAGGTCCTGCTTTAACTTGGCCCCTAATTCTCGGAAATCATTTTTAAGGACCTCACCTCCACCTTAATTTGTCAATGGCACCAATGTGAACCAGACCGCCGGGCCACTCCCAGCCCCCACCCAATAATCTGTCTACACCGATCCACCACATGTCGAACCCTAGCACCAGGCAAGACAACACACTGTTCGGCATGCAGGGTCCTGGCGACAGATTACCCTATCTACCCGTCTAATAAAGAATACCCTACCACTACCACCTGGATCCTTCCTAGCCCCAGTTTCCCTCCCTTGTATTGGAGATGGCGTCCCCTGGGTGCTCAAGGGAAAGGCCCGCTCACATGCTGCTCCGAGCCATCGTCTCCACATCTTCACCTAAAATGGCAAATCTGTTGGGATCGACCAGCTGGGAAGAAGCCCCCCTTACTCCGTCCCTATTCCCCTGGTGACCCTACAAATCTATCTGTCCTCTCCACCTATCTGCCCCATCTCCACCCACCAGTTTTACTGGCCCCTGCCGTAGTACCTGCATTTCCCCAGGTTTGCCAAGTCTGCAATGCTGCAAGTTTACCCTTAGACTCTGTTACCTCAGATTCCAAATGGGAACCCAACTCACACCTACCTTTAACCTAACTGATATTTTTCCCACTTTATTAAATGCATTTGTAACCAGATATTTAATGAAAAGTTCTCTTTCATTCTGAAAAAGGGATCTGCCTCCTCCCTCTATGATGAGCTTTTTAACTTGAGCATGTGCAGAGGAGGCAGAAGGGGAACCCCCATTCAATCACAGCTTTGATTGACAGCATTGGAGGGAGGAGCCAGCTTACTTTGTCAGAATGGAGGCAATAATTATCATTAAATAGTTGGTACAAATACATGATAAAAAAAATGTTTAAAAAATAGCAGATGTGGTGTGGACAGATACTGACAAGTCATCCGCGTTCTGTTTTAAGGGTGGACATCCAATTACAGAGCAGCTATTGAAAGGCTCATCTCATTGTAAAGACCTCTGGTGGTCCAATATAAAACCTTGACTGAATTATGCAATGTAGACTTAACTGCTATGGGAGCAGCCGATTGGATAAAAATAAAAAACCTGTGTGACTGATCAAAGGCAGCCATTGTATATTTCATTCAGTGATATACTAAACCTGTTGTCCTCTAGTGTCAGCCTCCATGGATCTGGTTGTCAAACCACATATGGGAACAGTATCCGGTTCTGGTTAGAGTCCCGTTCTATCGGAGCAGATGGTTGAGGTTGAGCCAAGGGTCTCCACAGCCTCTAGGTTCTTCACCAGGCAGTTTTTCCGGGCCATTTTTTGGCAGTGAGGGTCAGACACACCTAAAGGAAAAAGAAAGATAATTCAAGACTCCATTAAATCACCATACAAAGGTTCTTATTAAAATAACCCACTCTCCACAGTTCAATATCGTTAGGGTATACCTACCGAAAGTGGTAAGAGACCTCAGGAACATTGGCAACATGATGCCGATGAGGAGATCACTGCTTCTAACCAACTGTATCCAGGATGAGGGACGAGGACAAAGAACGGAGACGCCCAGGATACGGCCACCCCAGTGATAATATGAATGAATGTGTTCGTTTCCGCAGCAATTGGCGTGCGTCCAACTTCAAGCTGAGGCCAGGGTGGCAATGCGTCCCATCACGTGACGGTCTCCTTAGAGATGACAATGCCCCGGGGGGTAACGGACCTGCAAACCATTAATATAAAGTCAATGCAAACATTTCCCAGGCCCTGTTTAAAGGAAATATAATAGCTTAATATGAAAAAGGACTGTTAACTCCACAAAAACCTTAAAATACACAAAAGACAAAAAAGAACTGTTAGCACCTATCTAAGTTCTGGGATGTGGGCTCGCCGGATTGATCATACCAAAGATTATTTGTTGGATCAGGACCTTTCCCTTTAGCATATGGAATTGGATTTGGAGAATTCATCTTTCCCTGGGTGATGGAAACTGAGCATGTCTGAGGTCACTGAGCTAAAGAAAGCAGCAGAAGATGCAGGATTTTCATACTGGATATTTTAGGGTATATCTTGAATGGAATTGCATAGAAATAACAAAAAAAAACATTATTTTAATAAGCAGATTTAGACCTGTAAGTGAGGGAACGCGTTGTTTAGGCTGAACTCTTCAAGCTTCTAAACAAACATTCATAAAATAACAAATTTTTAATTTTAGCGTTACTGACCTTTAAGAATAAATTTGCTCTAGCCTGCTTGTGTTCCTGCCAGACATCACAAAACTAAGATTCGCACAAGGTAGTAAACTCACACTCTCCAATTTTATTTGCACCCCGATCACTGCTCCCTCCTCCATGGTTAATCCACATCAGTCCACGTTAATATCCACCCCTGTAAAACACGTTTCAGCAGTGTTTTCCATTTGACTCACTTCTAAAATTTCAAACAGCTTTGAAACTTCTGGCAGTGAATCGGACAAAGATTAAAAGCCACCAACTGTGTTGCTAAGCAGAGGAGGACAAAAGAACGAGATTTTAATGTTCCTCTGTGACAGCTCTGGAGCCAAAATAACATCCTCTTCTCGGCATGCAATGGGGAGAACTTTGACCCCCTTGATTAGATTGGAGGTATGTAAACCCTCCTCCGGCTTCAACGTGTATAAGATGGATCTTCATGACAAAGGCCCACATATTCCTTAAAATCCATAAACCACAAAACTAAAACAACCTTTCTTTTTTTTTATTGGAATATGAATATACAGGAAACCTCACGTCAATCAAAGGACATTTAAAGTGTTGTTTATTTCTACAAACTGCAATAATTTCCCAAATTGTTGGATCGCGTGTTTGCAATCCCTCTAGCAGATCTCCTGGCTTAAGCTGTAGTCACGGCTGAGAAAAATGATTGTCACAGCCAATGGACTGCAGAGTCTACCCAGGGATTCTACCTCTGAGGAAAATGGTGAAGCTTTTGAGTCTCACACAAGGAGGTAGTGAACACTGAAGATAATAACTTATTTTATAGATGCTTGGGGTAAGTGTGAAATTTTGGTTAACATTTAAAATGGAGACATGGGGAGGAGAAGAGTATTGTGGGAAAAAACTAATTATTCACTCCCCGCACACACATAAAAAACACAAACAAACACACCACCCTAGTTGAAAATGTTCCTGTAATGTTAGTTCAAGATTCTCAAATTTAAGACATTATATGTTTTTAAAGAAAAAGAAATACAGAGGTGTGAAATAAATCAACTTTCATTACAAAGGGGGGGGGAGGACAAATATCTCATGGACAGCTCCTCCATTGACATCTACTGGAAGCTCCTCACCCCCCCTGCCTCCAGTGAAACGCACTGAGCAGTCGGAGTCAGTGATTTGAAAGGTAGGAGGAGGGTTTTTTAAAGTGACTTGGGGTGTAGCTTTCAATATATATTTCGAAGTATGTGGCACATTGATTTATTAACATTAAGGGCTAAAAGCCAGGCATCTAAATTATAACAGTTTACACAGTTGTGGTGTGTTGAATCTACCCTTCAACACCAGTTAGTGGAGGAAGAAGGAAATATTTTGGTTTCAAGTGGATTCTCGTGGGTGAAATCCGTGGAGCGGGTTGTGGCTCGGACTCTCCTGTTAGTGAGGAATTGTCACTGCCAGAAAACAAAATCAAATAGAGTAAGCATAAGGTTGACAGGAAAGAATTAATTATGTTGCGAAAGCGTGGTAAAAAGCCCGACCAACCAACATTTCAGTGTTTCGGTCAGTTGGGCTGGAATTATTGTATGGGTTGGCTCCGACTGATCGGCGATGTTCCTTCGTCCAAATCGGATAAAAAGCACATCAGACAGCAGGATTGGTCGCAGCTAACTGTCAACGAGATTGCTTTTGCTGTGATCACAGTCCACAGTCCTTCCTCTAGCCGACATGGTCGGAAGCCTCGATCGGTCGGCCAGGAGGAAGATTGTATGGTGTGTACCCACTTAAGCCTGGGTGACAAAAATGTGATTTTATCATTATCTTTAATTGCAGTTTTGTTGCTGGTAGGACATTGGATCTCTTGTGTTGTAATTGTGGATGTTTAGATTCAATCCATTAGTTTCCCTTCATTGGGATAATTTTGAACCTTACATTCCCTTGCCCAGAAGGATCGGCCACTGAATTGGTGGAGGAAATGCCTCCAAGCGAGTTCAGAAAGGAAGCAACATGGGGAACTGAAGTAAAGAGGAGCTAAGCTCTGGAGAGATGCCCAATAGTATTAGGTGTGAGGATACAACACAAATATTTTCAAGGAAGGGAAGATATAAGTGTAGGCTGGCTTGACACAAGTGCTCACCTTGCATCCATGGGCTGAAATAATCCTGATGTCAGCAGGTATATTCTGTCTCCTCCTTTAACTTCCACTAGATCCCCGACGACCACATCCTCTGCGTGTATCTGAATCTTTCTCCTTCACGGATGACCAGGGCTTGCTAAATTCATGGAAAACAAAGATGGATGTTTTAGAGAAGAGTGACCATATGAGTCACACATTTAAATCAGCGTTCTGGTTATTCACAAACAACGAGAATCTCAACCCCCATGTTCATAACTAACTTTATTTTATAACCTAAAAAAATCTCCCTCTCTTTCCCACAGTTTTGTTTTGCTGTTCGGGAAAACACCTTCTGTTCTTGCCAAATCTTAATTTGGCATAACCTTAGACTACACCAGGGCAGGACATCAGTGCACCATGGTAAACAGGAAGAGCAGAGGTATTAATGGTTTTTTAATGTTAATGTTTTGTGCAATTGGTTTGCAAATTTTGAAAAATTGTTTTGGCCAATAAAGTTGAAACTACACAAAATTGTTATTATATTAGACTTTAGTTCTCTTCAATGATGCCTTACTAACCAAGTGCATTCATCTTTCTCTTCTATCCTCGACTGACACAAGCATCAATGAGTCTTTACCTGGGGCACCATGTTCTTGAAGGAATCCATGATCTTGGAACTCTTTGCCTCTTGGTAATAAGAGAAACATCCGGGTGGACGATTACGCCAGCAGCATAAGACGACCCCAAGGTACAACTGAGAAAGGAAACATCATTGAATGTAAATTAATTGTACACAAAGGACATAACGATTTGATGGATTGTCATCTTCAACTTACATTGTCGTTGATGGCTCATCTCATTGCTATTGAATTTTCCAGAGGCCAGAAAGCAGAGGATAGCTACAATCCAAAGCAAATGGGAAAATTCTCCCGAAGAGATGTCTACAAAACTTCACCCACTCTGGAGTGGTTGGTGGTGGGGTGTAAGGGCATTGGTCCATCCTGGCCAATATTCTTGATGCACGGGGAATTAGTCAAACCCTAAGTAAATAGAACACCCAAGATCAATTTATTTGATTACAGTCAACTCTTCTCTGATTTGGGCTAAAATATGTTAAATTATGATCAATTTGTGGCTCTTTTGAATTGATGGTGGAGTAGTTAGAGTACCAGGAAGCAGTTCAGATGTTGTAAGAGTTTTCCCATCCAACCTTAATACCATACTTCACATAAATATCTTACCTTGGCAAGGTCTGTCCCATATTTCTGGCCAATTTTTCCAAGGTAATTTTGGTCGTCCTGTGGGAGAGGGCTGGTTAGTACAATAACAAAATACACAAAAAAACTAATAGGAGTGGAACTAAATCTATAGTGATCCCTCAGCCTCCCAGGAAAAAACTGACAGTTTTACCCTCTCGGATCCATAAACCAGGAAAATTGAATGTTGTTCTACATACAGTCATTACCAATGGTGATGTATTTAGGAAATGCAGAGAACTCCATGTTATTATATCATACAATGCAGGTAGAAGCCGGAATATCTGTATTAAATGGCTTTCAGTATGTCACAACAGACTAATAGGCCGTGGGAGGACATTTAGGGAAACCCAGTAGCCAGACATGTACCATGAGATTCTGTTTGTGAGTTACCAAATTCAACACTTTCATTAAATTAGAAACAGACTCAAAACTTTTGGGTAAACAGTCGGCACACGGCTTTTATTATATAACTTAATTTATATGGCCTTAGCATATTAACATCATGGTACACCCTTGCGTTCCATAACCTAAATGTTGTAACCATCTTAGCCGTAGTATCTCAGCTTGAAGTGCCAACTCTCTGTGTTGCCAGAGGGCATGTAATGCTCATAAATATTCCGCCAGGACAGGAATCCCAACATAAACTCTAGCAACAAGACATAAAACACGGTAGGATTTAGGAGATGTCCCAGGTCACTGGCAACAGAAAATGGCGTGTCTACGAAGATCTCCAGGGCGCTAGAGCAGGTAAGAGAAGAAAACCGCTGGTTGCTGCCTGGTAGAATTAACTGTTCCCCCCGCGCGTGTGGAAGCGTCCCAATCCCGCTATGCATGGCAGGGTCGCAAATTCCACATTCAAAGGACAGGGGCCAAAACGTTTCTTCTATTGAAAATAACATAGGACGAGTCACCTATAGCTCGATTGGTCGTTATATCAGCACTTAGCTAGGTCAACGCTATATCAGCACTTAGTCAGGCAATCAATTAATTCAGTGTTTAGCTATGTCATCACTTATAATCAGTGTTTAGCCTAGCATCAGTTATGATCAGTGTTTAGCTAGTTCCAGTTATATCAGTGACTTAGCTATGGCATCAGTTATAATCGGCACTTAGCTATGTCATCATATTAATCAGCCACTTAGCTACTGTATTAGTTATAATCAGCATTAGCTATGTCTACAGTTAATAATCAGTGATTCACTATGTAATTAGTTATATCAGTGTTTAGCTAGCAATCAGTTTAATCAGTGTTTAGGTTATGTCATAAGTGATAATCAGTGCTAGCTACGTAATCAAGTGATAATCTGCCCTTAGCTATGTCATTAGTTATAATCAGACACTTAGCTATGTCATAAGGATTAATCCGGCATTTACCGGTAGCTATGTCACTGTTATAATCAGCACCTATAGCTGATGCATCGGGTGTCACCATGGTTCCACATCCTTACATTACAGAAAAATAAGTCAGAAATAATATGAGATGTTGCTGGGAGTTAAAGACTTGCACTTTGTAGCAGTTTGATGTTGTAATTCAGCCTGTAGTTCTCACCATGGCAACTTCTTTCTTCAGCTCGTCCATCCCTGGCTTTTGCTCCTCTTCCTCCTCCATTGTCTAGCGTTGGTCGCCGGCTGGCGAAATACTCAGTCCTTCCTAAATAACGAGAAGGGGTGGGGTAAAATCTCATCATTAGTTTTGGCATGATTCATTAAAGAGAAAATATGGGTAATGCCCAGATAATGGCTAATCTCCCAAACAAGATAAGATATAACATTAAAGATATCTACTTTATTATAAGCAGTTACGGTTATACTAATACTAGAAGTCATTATTCTGGATTGGGTAAAAAACATAATTGTGTAATAGTCTTTAAATTCTACTAAATTTAAAGGGTGGAAACTGAAAATATGTCGTTTGCTCACAGACCAACGATTCTCCAGGATGCACGACTACTTTACAACCACCTCCTTTCTCGTTACGAGCAAGGATGGACTGGACGGGTGGGTTGGGGTAGCGGGCAGTGTGGGGAATGTGTAGAAGGGTGTGTGTTGTTGTATCTCCAAAGGACAATCTTTGACAGATTGTAATGTCACCAATCTTAGAAAATGAACAGGGATGTGATTTGTCAGAGAAGTGTCAAGAAGGTCAGTTATGTGAAAAGAAAGGTATACCAAGCATGAATAACAGGCGGCGGGGGGGTTGACGGCAACTGTCAGCCATGTTACAGGGACAATGCTGTTTTTGACACCTTACTGTGGGGCAGTGTTCAATAACACATCTTGCTCCAACACCTGCATTAGAAGGTCCCTAAACCTGGCTGTGATATGCTTAATTGGGACTTCCAGCGGTACTAATTCCAACAGATTTCTTTTATGCGCAAAGCTTCGAATGGAGAATCAGTCGGATGACTAGCGACACATCGTCAGAACTAAACTTTATGTCCAGTTGATTCTGAACAAATCCACAGTATACCATGACCTAGGATGAAATATGAGATATTACAGATATACCATGGACTGGATGAATGAATATTACAGAGTATACCATTGACCTGATGATGAATATACCAGATATACCATGACCGGATGGACATGAATATTACAGATATACCATGGACATGGATGGCTATGAATAGTAAAGAATTATCATGACCTGGATGAGATGAATATCCAGATATAACAGTGACCGGGATGAATAAATATGACAGATTACATGACTGGATGAAGAAATTACAGATTATACGTTGCCTGCGTATGGAGAAATTTACAAATATACAATGACCTGGATGAATGATATTACAGATATACCATGACCTGGTATGGATGAATATTACCAGAATACCGATGACCTGGATGGGGATGAATATTAAAGATGTACAGACCGGATGAAGGAATATACAGATATTACAATGACCTGGAGAAGGAATATACAATATACCATGACCTGGTATGAATGAATATTACAGATTCTAAACTGATGCACTAGTTATGACGTTGTTAATTTTATTAAAGGGAATTTAGGTCCAGAGGATCTGTTATATTACGGGAACCTGGTTGTTCAAAGTATACTTCTTACCTGGGATCGATCATGGTCTTGTATCTGCTCGTCTTTTTGCATGATCTTGCTATTGAGGGACAAAACCTCATGACTTAATGGGAGAGATTTGCAGCCAAGAAGAAGAGGGCATATGAAGAAATAAACTAGACAAGGCATGTAGGAGCTTGGGGAGAGGGGAGTGAAAAGGATGAAAAAAAGCCCTAACTGAGCATAAAATGGGAAGAAACAACCTCTTAAATAAGAAGGGCATTCTTGCAGTTTCAGCTATATGATAGCTTGTCCATCAAAATCTAAGAAACAAGAAGTGCATCTTTTCTTATTCCCAGGTTCCCAGAGAGGTAAGGGGTTGGGAGATTGCAAAATACTCATTTATGTCCCTTAGCTATGCATTGTGGTCCAGAACCGCTGGCTTAATAACATGCATGTCTAGCCTCTTGTATAGAGCCAAATCAATTGGACTGGCAGACATGGACACGTTTCGAATCTTGTTACGATCTCATCAGTGCAAGATCAAGATGGTAATGGTGTAGGACTTGGGCGACCGTGACAATGAAGCTAGAAGCTTAGGGAAGAGGTGGACCCAAAAAGGAGCCAAAAAGCCCTCCACTGAGCATAAAACTAAGGGCTCCATGGTAACGATAAGATGTGTGTATGCAAAAATAGATAAATTAGTAAATATAGAGGCGGGTACCAAATGCACTTGATGTTGACTTCTGTTTATCAATATTTGTTACAAGTGTTACAGGGTATTCAATAAAAGTTCTTATGTTAAAATGGGCTAATTTCCCCAACCAATCAGATGTTAGCTTTCAAATGTTAAATAGATCTGATGGTTTGCGCAAAAGTAGCACCATTTAAATGTAAGAACATTATTGAACTCCCTGTCAGTTGGTATTGCATACTTAGTTATAACATATTCTTCAGTTTTGACAAATCAGTTGATGCTATACCCTGTGATATTCCCTGCTGTTAACATTAGTGACATTTCAGGGTCGAATGGTCCTTAGTTTCCCAGGATGCACCACATCCTTGGGAATGTTTACTAACGTTATTCTCTGATTGGCTCTTGGATGGGTCAACATGCTCAGATCTCTACGGAGCAACTAAATCAACCCAGGAGTTGAACCAGCGCTGAGTCAAGGGCAAAACCTAACGGTCTCTATTTAGGGGCCTGCAAACAGGGAACTCAGTATTGCGGTTGCAATTATTTATAACATAGACTTAAAAATGCTGAATTAGCAGATACAGGGAACACTGTGGTTCTACAAAACAACAAGTTTAATGAAAGGAGCAGTTTCCTCCTTCTTTAATACGAGCCATCAACCACCTTCTAGGTGTCCACAGCCCCAAGAATACAGAATTACTGCCCAGAAAGTAATGGGTGGGAGGCAAGACTTGTGACATTCCTGAGGCTTTTCCTGCACAGTTGGACGAAGCGAGCACAGTCTCAGGACTCCCTCAGTGGTGTGAGGGAGCAGGATAGTCCCTCCTCCTCTCTGCCTGTGGAAGTCATGACAGGAAGGTTAGAGGGGGGGGGTCGAGTAGCCCCACGGCAGGGGCCACATGGCGGTCCCGAGTTGGGGGGACAGGAGGGCTGCAAAGGGGAGAGCCCAAAGGACAGATGACTGACAGTTCAGAGCAGGAAGGAAGCGCAGGGGACATGTAATGGTGCTGCATATTCAACACCAAAATGAAAATATCGTCAAAATGATGCAAAATTAAGAACAATGGAAATAATTTGCAAAAATTCTCAGGGGAGCAATTCCTATCAATTTACCTAAAGTTATTTTTGGACCACCAGTTCCCCTGTTAAACGGGTCATTGGGATTGAAAAAATACTGATTTTTTTATGAAAAAGATATGTATTTGAACCAGAACTTCCCCTTAATAAATATCAATCCATAAAATGCTTACGCATAACATCTGTGTTAACTTTTCCCACTATTGTGCCACAAAACTGAGCCTGTAGGTCACATGCCTGCTCTCTGTCCTTGTCCCTGCATTCCAGCCATAGCCACCGCTCTGTCAGTGGGTTCTGTGCCATAACTAGGACCCCAGAGAGACCAGATCTGGCTATGAACGTGAGAAAAGTTAAAACCACCGGTTTTCACATATAAGAGAGATTCTGCATAGGTCTGGGATTCAGGGTGAGCGCCACAACCTGCAACGCACAGGAAGCCGACAAAATCAGCCGAGCGTTATCGCACGCGTTGCGGCGCGATTCTTGCGCGTTTCACGCTCGCGTTTTGCGCATGCGTTTCCGCCTTTTCGCGTTATGGACACGATGCGTAAGCACCAAAAAATGGTGAAGCATGCGTACCAAAACGCGAACTGGGCACGCGCAATAGCGATGCGCATCGGAAATCTTCGAGTACTTCCCCGATTTCCATCTTTAGCGAAAACGGGCGCGGGCGCAAACGCCGGAGAGCGAAGCGTGCGCAAACGCGCGAAAAACGCCGCTAGTGTGGCATAGCCCTAAGACTTGGACGGTTTTGTCCATAGGGAGGACTACATAACTCCTAGAACGTAAATGTCAACTTCTCAGTTAGCTCCGCGGAAAAGTACAAAACCACAACATAAACCTATATATTTTTCGCTCTTATAAACAGGAACTAAAAACTAATTTTGATGATTTGAGTTTGTCACCTCTCACTTAAGACACGACTGTTTTTTGAAATCTGGAAACAAAATGGCAGCTGGTTGGTTAGATTTCCGTTACAGTCTGCATTGATTTCAGCGTGTGACCATACTGTATGATTGTGAAGGTTATCATCATCCAGGGTATGGTAAATGTATGTATTACATAAGGCACTTAGCATTGCAGCTTGTAGTTTCAATGCCTTAAAAAGGAAGGTGCAACCCTAGATCGGGTCATCATTATATTATGCTTAAGGATATTACAATAGTGGTTACCCCGTAATTTAGGTTTAGGGTCCTTGGAAAATTAAAGAAATCTATTTTTGTTTGTACAATTTTTTGTTTGTTGCCTTTTAGCACATGGAGCCCAACTTTCTGGCTCCCACAGGATAAGGGTGGTTGGCAAGCAGGATTTATATATATCCCAGATTATTGTCTGTTGCCCACATACTGTTGTTGCTGCCCCTCCCATATTTATATATATCCCATATTATTGTCTGTTGCCCACATACTGTTGTTACTGCCCCTCCTATATTTATATATATACCAGATTATTGTCTGTTGCCCACATACTGTTGTTACTGCCCCTCCTATATTTATATATATCCCAGATTATTGTCTGTTGCCCACATACTGTTGTTACTGCCCCTCCTATATTATTTATATATATCCCAGATTATTGTCTGTTGCCCACATACTGTTGTTACTGCCCCTCCTATATTTATATATATCCCAGATTATTGTCTGTTGCCCACATACTGTTGTTACTGCCCCTCCCATATTTATATATATCCCAGATTATTGTCTGTTGCCCACATACTGTTGTTACTGCCCCTCCTATATT
>CM033476.1:319590792-319756177 GCA_019447015.1 Hymenochirus boettgeri
TCCCATATTTATATATATCCCAGATTATTGTCTGTTGCCCACATACTATTGTTACTGCCCCTCCTATATATTTATATATACCCCAGATTATTGTCTGTTGCCTGCATACTGTTGTTACTGCCCCTCCCATATTTATATATATCCCAGATTATTGTCTGTTGCCCACATACTGTTGTTTACCATGTTATATGTAAATGTTATACAGACATTATGGGTAGGGTATAAAGGTTGGACTAGATGGAGTATGTCTTTATAAACCCAATACTATGTTACTATGTAACGTTAGACAGACATATGTGGTAGGGTATAAAGGTGGACTAGATGGACGGATGTCTTTATACAACCTCAATACTATGTTAATGTAAGTTATACAGACATTATGGGTAGGGATATAAGGTTGGACTAGATGGACGTATGTCTTTATACAACCTCCAATACTAGTACATATGTAACTGTTATACAGACATTATGGGTAGGGTAGTAAAGGTTGGACTAGATGGACGTATGTCTTTATAAACCTCCAATACTATGTACTATGTAACTGTTATACAGACTTATGGGTAGGTATAAAGGTTGGACTAGATGGACGTATTCTTATACAACCTCCAATACTAAGTACTATGTAACTGTTAGACAGACATTATGGGTAGGGTATAAAGGTTGGACTAGATGGACGTATGTCTTTATACAACCTCAATACTATGTTACTATGTAACTGTTATACAGACATTATGGGTAGGGTATAAAGGTTGGACTAGATGGCGTATGTCTTTAGACAAGATATCCCAGATTATTGTCGTGTTGCTCACATACTGTTGTAGACAGACATTATGGGTAGGGTATAAAGTTGGACTAGATGGATGTATGTCTTATACAACCTCCAATACTATGTTACTATGTAACTGTTAGACAGACATTATGGGTAGGGTATAAAGGTTGTACTAGATGGACGTATGTCTTTATACAACCTCCAATACTATGTTATTATGTAACTGTTATACAGACATTATGGGTAGGATATAAAGGTTGGACTAGATGGACGTATGTCTTTATACAACCTCCAATGCTATGTTACTATGTAACTGTTTACAGACATTAGGGTAGGATTAAAGGTTGGACTAGATGGACGTATGTCTTTATACAACCTCCAATGCTATGTTACTATGTAACTGTTTAGACAGACATTATGGGTAGGGTATAAAGGTTGGACTAGAGGAATGTATATCTTTATACAACTCCAATACTATGTTACTATGTAAATGTTATACAGACATTATGTGGGTAGGGTATAAGGTTGGACTAGATGGACGTATGTCTTTAATAACCTCCAATTACTATGGTACTGTGTATGTTATACAGACATTATGGGGAGGTTGAAGGTTGGACTAGATGGACGTATGCTTTATACAACCTCAATACTATGGTACTATGTAACTGTTAGACAGACATTTGTGTAGGGCTATAAAGGTTGGACTAGATGGGACTATGTTTTATACAACCTCCAATACTATGTTACTATGTAACTGTTAGACAGACATTATGGGTAGGGTGTAAAGGTTGGACTAGATGGATGTATGTCTTTATATAACCTCCAATACTATGTTACTATGTAAACGTTTAGACAGAATTATTGGTAGGGTATAAAGGTTGGACTAGATGGACGTATGTCTTATACAACCTGCAAAACTATGTTACTATGTAACTGTTATACAGACATTATGGGGTAGGATATAAGGTTGGACTAGATGGACGTATGTCTTTATACAACCTCCAATACTAAGTAACTATGTAACATGTTATACAGACATTATGGGTAGGGTAAAAAGGTGGACTAGATGGACTTATGTCTTATATAACCTCCAATACTATGTACTATGTAACTGTTATACAGACATTATGGGTAGGATATAAAGGTTGGACTAGATGGACGTATGTCTTATACAACCTCCAATACTAAGTTACATGTAACTGTTAGACAGACATTATGGGTAGGGTATAAAGGTTGGACTAGATGGACGTAGTTTTATACAACCTCCAATACTATGTTACTAGTAACTGTTATACAGACATTATGGGTAGGGTATAAAGGTGGACTAGATGGACGTATTGTCTTTATACAACCTCCAATACTATGTTACTATGTAACTGTTATACAGACATTATGGGTGTAGGGTATAAAGGTGGACTAGATGGACGTATGTTCTTTTATACCCTCCAATACTATGTTACTATGTAACTGTTATATAAGATATTATGGGTAGGGTTTATAAAGGTTGGACTAGATGGACGTATATCTTTATACCACCTCAATACTATGTTACTATGTAACTGTTTACAGACATTATGGGAGGGTAGTAAAGGTTGGACTAGATGGACGTATGTCTTTATAACAAACCTCCAATACTATGTTACTATGTAACTGTTATACAGACATTATGGGTAGGGTATAAAGGTTGGACTAGATGGACGTATATCTTTATACAACCTACCCTACAATCATATTGTTACTATGTAACTGTTATACAGACATATGGGTAGGGTATAAAGGGTGGACTAGATGGACGTATGTCTTTATACAACCTCCAATACTATGTTACTATTGAACTGTTAGACAGACATTATGGGCAGGGTATAAAGGTGAACTAGATGGACGTATGTCTTATACAACCTCCAATACTATGTTCACTATGTAACTGTATACAGACATTATGGGTAGGGTATAAAGGTTGGATTAGATGGACGTATGTCTTTATACAACCTCCAATACTATGTTACTATGTAACTGTTAGACAGACATTATGGGTAGGGTATAAATGTTGGACTAGATGGACGGATGTCTTTAACAACCTCCAATACTATGTTACTATGTAAGTGTTATACAGACATTATGGGTAGGGTATAAAGGTTGGACTAGTGGACGTATGTCTTTATACAACCTCCAATACTATGTACTATGTAACTGTTTATCAGACATATGGGTAGGTATAAAGGTTGGACTAGATGTACATATGTCATACAACTCACATACTAAGTACTATGTAACTGTTAGACAGACATTAATACTCGTGATTCACCCTTTGAGATGGACATTTTTTGTCCTATTGAAAACAGCGCGATTACACGGACCGGCGATCGAGAATGCAGCCAGTTGGGGTCGCTGTCGAATGTGTGGCATGACAGACACAAGTACAGGAAAAGAGAAACAATTAAACAGAAATGTGCCATACCATCTCAATAGTAAAATGATAACTTTACTTTGTTAAACACAAATCACAGTCAAGTAGAAATCTCCTAGATGATGAATAGGAATCCATTAGATACAAAATTTTGATTTTAACCACTAGATGGAGCACTACTTTTAATTCCTTGTGAGAGAACTTACAATTTATACACAGGGGGGTGGGGTGGAGGGGGGACAAAATACCCCAATCTTGTTTTAGATTTCTTGTACTAAAGTACTAAACCTGTCTTAAAGGTCATGTCCACCCTTAAACAAAACTGGTGACTTGTAGGGATGTGCCGGCAGAACCGAACCACACCGATCCGCCGCGGATTTATCCCGTTCGCAAACGGCGGATTTTTCCGGATTTTCGCCCTTGCGAACTTCCGAACCACGGATTTCTGATTTTTGAAAATACAAGGATTTCCTTATTTCGTCCGTACATACGTATTTTAGAAAATTTACGAAATACGAGGATTACTTGTATTTTCGAAAATACGTATATGTACGGAAATAAGAGAAATCCTTGTATTTCGAAAATTTTCGAAATACGAGAAAACATGTATTTTGAAAATTTTCGAAAATGCGAGAAATCTGTAATTTCAAGGATATTTTTCCTTTAACGGGTCCGCTCGCGGGATTTTCGAATTTTCACATTTTTTAGAAAATCGCGGATCTCGAGCGGACCGGATTTTTGCGAAGTTCGGACACTCTAGTGACTTGTCATTTCTACCATAGTAACATAGTAACATAGTAATTAAGGTTGAATAAAGACATTCGTCCATCAAGTCCAACCTATTCACTTTTTTTTTTTTTTTTTTTTTTAACCCTACCAACAGTTGATCCAGAGGAAGGCAAAAAACCCCAGCTAAAAAAGGGGGGGAAAATTCCTTCCTGACTCCAAACGGCAATCGGAAAGATCCCGGATCAACAGATCTATAGCATATTAATACCAGTAATTCTCAATATTTTTTAGTTTAGAACAAATTATCCAGGCCTTTTTAAAGTTATTCAATGAACTTGCCATTACCACCGCTGCTGGAAGACAGTTCCACAGTTTCCACCGTTCTCACTGTAAAGAAACCTCTCCTAACTTGAAGATGAAACTTCTTTTCTTCCAACTTAAAGGATGTCCACGAGTCCTCTGATATGACCTATTAGTGAACAATGCACAGAGAGTTCACTGTATGGGCCATTAATAATTTATAGTATAAGGTTATCATGTCCCCACGCAACGCCGCTTTCTCCAATGTAAACAGCCCTAACTTGTCTAATCGCCTGCATATCAAGCCCCTCCATTCCCCTTATTAATTTAGTTGCCCTTCTCTGAACTGCCTCAATTTCCAAGATGTCCCTTTTGTATATGGGATTCCAAAACTGCACCGCATATTCCAAATGTGGCCTTACCAGTGCCTTGTAAAGAGGGAGAATAATATTTCTCTCTTGATTCCATTCCCCTCTTTATACAAGACAATATCTTGCTAGCTCTAGCTGTTGCTACCTGGCATAGTTTGCTACAGCTAAGTCTGTATCTACCAGAACCCCCAAATCTTTTTCCATTTCAGATGCACTTAACACAGGTTATTTATGGTGTAGGTGGCACAGGGATTATTAAATCCCAAATGCATCACCTTCATTTATCAACATTGAACTCATCTGCCATTCTGCTGCCATTTGATAATCTATCTAGGTCTGCTTGCAGCACGTGCACATCATTGGAAGTTTCCAAAGCTCTGCTAATTTGTTCATCAGCAAACACAGAGACCTTGCTTCAATGCCCCTTCTAAGTCATTTATAAACAGATTAAACAGAAGCGGCCCCAGTACAGAACCCTGAGGAACTCCCGCTTAGAACTTTAGCCCACATAGATGTAGCCCATTAACCACCACTCTCTGTTTGCGGTCCAAAACCAGTTCTCTATCCATGAACAAATGTTTTCTCAAGGCCAACAGTCCTCAGTTTATACATTAGTCGCCTATGTGCACAGTATCAAAGGCTTTGCAAAATCCAAATATACCACATCCACAGCTGTGCCTGAATCTAACTTCTTACTCACTTCTTCATAAAAACCAATTAAATTTGTCTGGCTGATCTATTTCTCATAAATCCATGCTGACTACTACTAATAAGATGATTCTTGGAGACAAAGTCAAGGATATATCCTTAACAAAGTTTCCATCACCTTCCTACCACTGATGTTAGGCTTACAGGTCTATAGTTACCAGGCTGTGAACGACTACCTTTTTTGAATATTGGTATTACATTGGCTTTTTTCCAATCCAGCGGCCACATCCCCAGACAAAAGCGAATCTGAAAAGATGAGACACAGTGGTCTTGCTAGAACTGATAAGCCTTTTAAAATCCTAGAGGATGCAATCCATCTGTTCCTGGCGCTTATTGATATTAACTTGTCTAATTGATTCCGTACCATATCCTCTGTTATCCAATGTGAAGACTCTTCATTCCTCCCTGCACATTGTTACAATCCCTACTGTAAGGATTTCAACAGTAAAAACCGATGTAAAAAACGGTTAGCAGATTAGCCTTTCGGATCCTCTACAACCACCTCAGCTCCATATAAGGCCCATTCCAGTCCTCATTTTACCAAACAAAAAACCGGTTGGTTGGAATTGCTTTGTTCGGCAATCCGTGTTTCATTTTCTATTTTAGCTAGTTTAATTGCTTTCTTGCACTCTTTATTACAACTTTTGAATCCCTGTAAGCCTGTTCTGTGCCTTCTGCTTTCAAAATTTTAAAAGCCCTTTCTTTTTTTCCATTTCCCTTTTTACCTGAGCATTAAGCCATGCAGGAGTGGACCTAATTTTTTTACACTTGTTTCCTAAAGGTACCGATTTGGAAATGTTATAGTTTATATCCCTTTTTAAAGTGTGGTCCACATCGCTCAGTATCTTTACCTAAAACAGTTCCCCCAGTCTATGAGCAGGAGCGATTCCTTTAAAAGCATAAAATTAGCTTTCCTAAAGTTAAAAGTTTTTGTTAAGCAGTGCACTTTAGTTTTTCGCAACCATATTAAATGACACTATAATCTGGTCACATTCCCTAAGCTTCCCATTACCTTCATCCCCAAATGAGCTCTGGGTTATTAGATATCACCGACCAACAAAGCATTTTCTAGTAGGAACTTCTACCATCTGTGAAAGAAAATGCTCATATAGGAAATTTAAGAACTTTATACCTTTTAGGGTGCTGGCAGTTCCATTACTCCAATCTATTTCAGGGTAGTTAAAATCCCCCATAACCAGAACATGCCCCATACCAGCAGCCTTCGCCAACTGCATATGGAGATTCATTTCCACCTCTTCCCCGGCATTTGGGGCGCTTATAACACACTCCAACAATTATTTACCTACCTTCTTGCTTCCTGTACACAGTTCCACCCATAATGTTTCTGCCGCATCGTTTGCTCCCCATCTATTCCATCTTTTAAATTTGGCTTCAATTCCTGTTTAACATACATACATACTCCTCCTCCTTTTTATTAACTCGGTCCATGTCTAAATAAGGAGTACCCTTCAATATTTCTGTCCGTCGTGTGAATCATTAAGCCATGATTCTGCTATACCAATTACATCATACCTTTCCTTTAACGCTATTATTTCAAGTTCGCCGGTTTTTCCAGCCAGACTCCTTGCATTTGTAAACATACATTTTTATTATCAATTGATTTACTTCCATAATGAGTCGTAATGCCTCCTTATCCTCTATGCTCCCCCCCCTCCTTCTCCCCCTCCGTGTGTGTTACTACCCCCAGATCCCTAACTTCTTCTATCTACCCTGTGTAGTTAAAGTTCCCTCCCCCCCCATACCTAGTTTTAAAATCTCCTCCAACCCCCTAGCCATTTCTCCCCCAAAACAGTTGCACCACCACCATTGAGGTGCAATCCGTCACTACTAAAGAGCCTGTAGCCAACAGAAAAGTCAGCCCAGTCTCTAAAAACCCAAACCCCATCTCCTTACACCACTCTCTTAGCCACGCATTATACTCCTGATGCTCCGTTGCCTCCCTAGCGTAGCACGTGGCTGCGGTAGTATTTCTGAAATCACTACCCTGGAGGTCCTTGCTTTTAACTTGGCCCCTAATTCTCGGAAATCATTTTAAGGACCTCACCTCCACCTCTAACTTTGTCATTGGCACCAATGTGAACCAAGACCGCCGGGTCACTCCCAGCCCCACCCAATAATCTGTCTACACGATCACCACATGTCGAACCCTAGCACCAGGCAGACAACACACTGTTCGGCATGCAGGGTCCTGGCGACAGATTACATCTACCCTCTCTAATAATAGAATCCCCTACCACTACCACCTGTCTATCCTTCCTAGCCCCCAGTTCTCCCTCCCTTGTATTGGAGATGGCGCGTCCCCTGGGTGCTCAAGGGAAAGGCCGCTCCATACATGCTGCTTCCGAGCCATCGTCCTCCACATCTTCACCTAAAATGGCAAATCTGTTGGGATCGACCAGCTGGGAAGAACGCCCCCCTATCCTTCCGTCCCCTACTTCCCCTGGTGACCCTTACCAATCTATCTTCCTTCTCCACCTTATCTGCCCCATCTCCACCCACCAGTTTACTGGCCCCTGCCAGTACCTGCATTTCCCCCAGGTTTGCCAAGTCCTGCAATGCTGCAAGTTTACCCCTTAGACTCTGTACCTCAGATTCCAAATGGGCAACCCACTCACACCTACCCTTTAACCTAACTGATATTTTTCCCACTTTATTACATGCATTTGTAACCAGATATTAATGAAAAGTTCTCTTTCATTCTGAAAAAGGGATCTGCCTCCTCCCTCTATTGAATGAGCTTTTTATAAGCTTGAGCATGTGCAGAGAGGGCAGAAGGGGAACCCCCATTCAATCCACAGCTTTGATTGACAGCATGGAGGGAGGAGCCAGCTTACTTTGTCAGAATGGAGGCAATAATTATCATAAATAGTTGGTACAAATACATGTAAAAAAAATGTTAAAAATAGCAGAGTGGTTGTGGACAGAAACTGACAAGTCATCCGCGTTCTGTTTTAGGGTGGACATGCCCTATACAGAGCAGCTATTGAAAGGCCATCTCCTATGTAAAGACCTCTGTTGGTCCAATAAAAACCTTGACTGAATTATGCAATGTAGACTTTTAACTGCTATGGAGCAGCCGATTGGATAAAAATAAAAACTGTGTGACTGATCAAAGGCAGCCCATTGATATTTCATTCAGTGATATACTAAACCTGATTGGTCCTCTGTAGTGTCGCCTCATGGATCTGGTTGTCAAACCACATATGGGCCACAGTCATCCGGTTCTGCGTTAGAGTCCCTGTCTTATCTGAGCAGATGGTTGAGGTTGAGACAAGGGTCTCCACAGCCTCAGGTTCTTCACCAGGCAGTTTTTCCGGGCCATTCTTTTGGCAGTGAGGGTCAGACACACCTTAAAGGGAAAAGAAAGTAATTCCAGACTCCATTAATCACCATAAAGTTCTTATAAAATAACCCACCTCTCCCACAGTTCAATATCGTTAGGGTACTACCTACCGTAACAGTGGCTAGAGACCCCCAGGAACATTGGCAACTTGATGCCGATGGAGGAAGATCACTGCTTCTAACCAACTGTATCCAAGGATGAGGGAGGAGGAGGAACAAAGAAGGAGACGCCCAGGAATACGGCCACCCCAGTGATAATATGAATGAAGTGTTCGTTTCCGCAGCAATTGGCGTGCGTCCAACTTCAGGCCTGAGGCCAGGGTGGCAATGCGTCCCATCACGTGACGGTCTCCTGTAGAGATGACAATGCCCCGGGAGGTACCTGCAAACCATAAATAAAAGTCAATGCAAACATTTCCCAGGCCTGTTTAAAGGAATATATAGCTTAATATGAAAAAGTGACTGTTAACCCACAAAAACCTTAAATACTACAAAAGACAAAAAAGAACTGTAGCACCTATCTAAGTTCTGGGATGTGGCCTCGCCGGATTGATCATACCAAAGATTATTTGTTGGATCAGGATCTTTCCCTTTAGCATATGGAATGGATTTGGAGAAATCTTTCCCCTGGGTGTGAATGAAACTGAGCATTGTCTGAGGTCACTGAGCTAAAGAAAGCAGCAAGAAGATGCAGGATTTTCATACTGGATATTTTAGTGTATATCTCTGAATAGGAATTGCATAGAAATACAAAAAAAAACATTATTTTAATAAGCAGATTTTAGACCTGTAAGTGAGGGAAAACGGCGTTTTAGGCTGAACTTCTTCAAGCTTTCAAACAAAACATTCAATAAATAACAAATTTTTAATTTTAGCGTTACTGATCCTTTAAGAATAAATTTGCTCCTAGCCTGCTTGTGTTCCTGCCAGACATCACCAAACTAAGATTCAGCACAAGGTAGTAAACTCACACTCTCTCAATTTATTTGCACCCCGATCACTGCTCCCTCCATCCATGTAATCCACATCAGTCCACGTTATATCCACCCTGTAATAACACGTTTCATGCAGATGTTTTTCCATTTGACTCACTTCTAAATTTCAAACAGCTTTGAAACTTCTGGCAGTGAATCGAGACAAAGATTAAAAGCCACCAACTGTGTGTTGCTAAGCAGAGGGAGGACAAAGAACGAGATTTTAATTTCCTCTGTGACAGCTCCTGGAGCCAAAATAACATCCTCTTTCTGGCATGCAATGGGGAGAACTTTGCCCCCTTGATTGAATGGAGGTATGTAAACCCTCCTCCGGCTTCACGTTATAAGATGGATCTTCATGACAAAGGCCACATTATTCCTTTAAAATCCATAAACAATCAAAACTTAAAACAACTTTCTTTTTTTTTATGGAATATGAATAATATACAGGAAACCTTTCACGTCAATCAAAGGAACATTCTAAAGGTTGTTATTTTTTTACAAACTGGCAATAATTTCCCAAATTGTTGGATCCGGTGTTTGCAATCCCTCTAGCAGATCTCCTGGCTTAAGCTGTAAGTCACGGCTGAGAAAATGATGTCACAGCCAATGACTGCAGAGTCTACCCAGGGATTCTACCTCTGAGAAGTGTGTGAAGCTCTTTGAGCTCAACACAAGGAGGTGAGTGAACACTGAAGATAATAACTTATTTATAGATGCTTGGGGTAAGTGTGAAAATTTTGGTTACATTTAAAACTGGAGACATGGGGACGGGAAGAGTATTGTGGGAAAAAACTAATTTTCACTCCCGCACACACATACACAAACAACACCCACACCTAGTTGAAATGTTCCTGTAATGTTAGTTCAAGATTTCTCAAATTTAAGACATTATAGTTTTTTAAATGAAAAAGAAATACAGAGGTGTGAATAAAACAACTTTATTACAAGGGGGGGGGAGACAAATATCTCACTGGACAGCTCCTCCATTGACACTCACTGGACAGCTCCTCACCCCCCTGCCTCCAGGGAAACGCACTGAGCATGTCGAGTCAGTGATTTGAAAGGGAGGAGGAGGGTTTTAAAGTGACTGGGTGTAGCTTTCAATATATATTTCTGAAGTATGTGGCACATTGATTTATTTAACATTAATGGGCTAAAAGCCAGGCTAAATTATAACAGTTTTACACAGTTGTGTGTTGTTGAATCTCACCTTCACACACAGTTAGTGGAGAAGAAGGAAATATTTCTGGTTTCAAGTGGATTCTCGTGGGGTGAATCCGGTGAGCGGGTCTGTGGCTCGGACTCTCCTGTTAGTGAGGGATTGTCTACCTGCCAGAAACAAATATCAATAGATTTAAGCATAAGGTTGACAAGGAAAGAATTAATTATGTTGCGGAAAGCTGGGGTAACAAGCCCGACCAACCAACATTTCAGTGTTTCGGTCAGTTGGGCTGAATTATTGTATGGTTGGCTCCGACTGATCGGCGATTGTTCCTTCGTCCAAATCGGATAAAAGCACGACAGACAGCAGATTGGGCCGCTAACTGTCAAACGAGATTGCTTTGTGTGATCCACAGTCCAACAGTCCTTCCTCCTAGCCGACTGGTCGGAAGCCTCGATCGGTCGGCCAGGAGGAAGAATTGTATGGTGTTGTACCCACCTTAAGCCTGGGTGACAAAAATGTGATTTTATCATTATCTTTATTGCAGTTTTGTTGCTGGTAGGACATTGGATTCTCTGCTGTTTTGTAATGTGGATGTTTAGATTCATCCCATTAGTTTCCCTTCATTGGATAATTTTTGAACACTTACATTCTATGCCCAGAAGGACGGCCACTGAATTGGTGGAGGAAATGCTCCACCGAGTTCAAGAAAGGAAGCAACATGGGGAACGAAGTAAAGAGGATCTAAGCTCTGGAGAGATGCCCATATAGTATTAGGTTGTGAGGATACACACAAATATTTTCAAGGAAGGAAGATATAAAGTGTATGGCTGGCTTGACACAAGTGCTCACCTTGCATCCATGGGCTGATAAATATCCTGATGTCAGCAGGTATTCTGTCTCCTCCTTTAACTTCCACTAGATCCCCGCACGACCACATCCCTGCGTTTATCTGAATCTTCTCTCCTTCACGGATGACCAGGGCTTGCTAAATTCATGGAAAACAAAGATGATGTTTTAGAGAAGAGTGACCATATTGAGTCACACATATATTCAGCGTTCTGGTTATTTCACAAACACGAGAATCTCAACCCCCATTGTTCATAACTAACTTTATTTTTTATAACCTAAAAAAATCTCCTCCTCTTTCCCACAGTTTTTGCTGTTGGAAACACCTTCTGTCTGCAAATCTTAATTTGGCATAACCTTAGACTACACCAGGGCAGACATCAGTGCACCATGGTAAACAGGAAGGGCAGAGGTATATTAATGGTTTAATGTATTAATGTTTTGTGCAATTGGTTTGCATAATTAGTTAAATTGTTTTGGCCAATAAATTGAACTACACAAATTGTATTTATAATAGACTTTAGTTCTCTTCAATGTATGCCTTACTAACCAGTGCATTCATCTTCTCTCTTCATCCTAGACTGACACAAGCATTCAATGAGTCTTTACCTGGGGCAACCATGTTCTTGAAGGAATCCATGATCTTGGAACTCTTGCCTCTTGGTAATAGAGAAAACATCCGGTGACGATTACGACAGCAGCTAAGACGACCCCAAGGTACAACTGAGAAAGGACATCATTGAATGTAAATAATTGTACACCAAGGAATAAACGATTTGATGGGATGTCATCTTCCACTTACATTGTCGTTGATTGGCTCATCCTCCATTGCTATTTGAATTCCATAGGCAGCAAAGCGAGAAGCAGGATAGCTCCAATCCAAAGCAAAATGGAAAATCCCCGAAGAGCTGTCTACAAAACTTCACCCACTCTGGAGTGGTTGGTGGTGGGGGTAAGGGCTTTGGGTCCATCCTGGGCCAATATCTTGATGCACGGGAATTAGTCAAACCCTAAGTAAATAGAACACCCAAGATCAATTTATTTGATACAGTCAACTCTTCTTCTGATTGGGCTAAAATATGTTAAATTATGATCAATTTGTGGCTTCTTTTGAATTGATGGTGGAGTGAGTAGAAGTACCAGGAAGCAGTTCAGATGTTGTAAGAGTTTTTCCTATCCACCTTATCTACCATACTCATAAAATCTTACCTTGGCAATGGTCTGTCCATATTCTGGCCAATTTCTTCCAAGGGTTAATGGTTGATGGTACTTGCCGTATATGGGTGGTGAGATTAGAGTATAGGAGGCGCTAGGTTCTGTTTTATGTACATACAAATAGTCAACATGATACTTTATACAAACATCTCAAATAGGACTAGTCGTTATTGATGACTAAACGCGTAAATCTAGTAAGATGCATCGCTCAGACTCTATCCGGCAGCTAGAGGATAAACTGACATTATTACAACAGCTCTGGATTTCATAATCCCGATTATGAACCTAGGGCCGCGTTGCGATTATTGATCATTGTAATATAATTCCTCGTTACAATATGTACTATCACTTAATGTCATTAGCATAACATGTATGTGATGTATGTTATTGGCTTTGATATACAGAACATCATGGGCATTGTCAGACAGAGATGTGACAGTACATCCCTATAGAGACCTCCAATGTTACTACGTATACTGTTAGAAAGTTTGCACTTATAGGTGTATAGGAATAAAGGTTGAGACTAGATGGACTGTATCACTAGAATATTAATGATGTACATACCATTCCCCTGCTTGAACTACCCATGCCCATGGCCAGCCTGATTCAATTCCCAATATGACCCCCCCTCCACATCCAAGTAAATTATGTGTATTTTCAGCTTTCTTATAGATCCTGAAACCTCGTGGTTTGTTAAAAGAGAAGCTTTCTGACTTACCTATCCTAACAGTGTGAACTCGTATGCGTGTGTAAGTATCAAATGGACTGTACATGTATTTACATCGTGTTATCGTTTGACTAGTAGTGTACACATTACAATACCCGTGAGCCATAACGCTCAATGGGCCTGCTGATGGTTTATAAACTGTATGCACTTGTAGCATGGCATGGCGCCACCAGGCTGCCACATATGCTAGGCGAAGCCAGTATGACATATGTGCCATTATGACATGTTTTTTGATCTATTTGCTCTAGGATGAGATTACATGTTAGATAAGATCGTGTACCTAAAAAATAACAGCTTTTATGATACTAAATTTACTATTGACATCCTACAGCGCTACAGAAGCACTTTTGGGGTAAACAGTCGCCACGGCCTTTTATTGATAACTTAATTATTATGGCCTATTAGCATATTATAACATATTCAATGCTATCACCCTGTGAAGTTCCAGTACCTTACAATGCAACAGCAGTTAAGATGGTAACCATGCTTAGCGTAGATTATTATGTGCCACTATGTCAGCTGAAAGTTGTATGAATAATGACCAATCCTACTCTCAGTAGTAAGCACTAATGAGGTGAGGAGAGAAAAAGCATAAGTAATAGCATCACGATAAATTTATATTGTCTCCTGCACTCAGACGTAGACAACGACACTCCTCGGAACTAAATTACGTATGCCATTACAAGACTCTTAGTCATCTTTCTTATTAATCTATAATCTAAGGCATCGTCTGTGTAGCTTTATTTCTAAAGATACACTGTTTAGGAGCCCCATGACTTCCACTAGTGGTCATCTGAATTTTTTTTGGCCGGCAACCAGAGCCATTCCATACAATAGACATGATATAAGCAGAGTTACAATGTCTAAGGAAACTCGTGTCCACGAGAATTCTTCCAGTGGACGGATGCCAGACTTTTTTTTATTATGCCTATGAACAGAGTACAGGGGTTCGTGGTGCTAAGGTAGATTTATCTGTAAAGATAAGGAAACAAGCTAGAGCCCAACAGATTTAGTTCATCCTGATAACAGCTAAAGTGCGCTGAACTGATACGTTGCGTGTATAGAATTAAGATGGATTACTATTTTTATGAATTATCCACTGTATTCCTCTGTCCAAAAGCCTAGTAGCCCGTTAGAGTCCAGCCGTGCCCATGTCCCCTATGCGATGCAATAGCAGGTTGCTGCCTCACGGCCATCATCTTCACAATCCTCATAAGTCGAGCTACAGCTAAGGAGGACAATATGCATTTAGATTAACTACTTAGAAATCTTGATTAGCACGAAAGGACAAAAATGACGTTCGTCGATGGTGCCATGGACGACCACCACAGACCGTAACAGTGGAGCGTACTTACTTAAATGCACTCTAGTTAGCTATGTGCTGGAGTACGAGTAAGAGCTATAGATCAGAGCTTACTTAGTCGGCTATGCACTGCAGACCTATTGATAATGTAACTGCACTTCCAGGACGACTACATGCTGTTATGTAGCGAGGGACTGCTAAGATACTCAATCAGTAGAGGTTAGTCGATGTCATCACTGTCTCATAGAATACACCGTGTTTCCTAAATAAAGTCAGCATGCGATGCCTTGAACACTACTACAAGGATGTGCCGTCAATGATCATGTAAGTACATGTTAGCTTAAGATACTATAATTAAAGATGCATATACCACGATAGCTATATGCTCGAGCTATATGCTTAGTATGCTCCTTTATGTATATGTTGCATCAGTACATTCAATGTAACTGCGAGGCACTTAGCTATGCGCTCCACTCAGATCTATAAGTCATCTGCACATTCCGGCAATAATAGATCATTAGTAATAATCGTTATTATATTATAATCGGGACATACGTTTAAATTTATGCAAGGGTAGGGTATATTCGGATTAGATTTATACATTACAGTCTACGAGTAGTCTAGCTTGCACTAGAGTATGGTCAATATTCAGTTACGTATATCTACTAAATCGATTGTGTTTAGTATACTACCTTCATGCTATACCTACTAGTTATAAATCTAGTACCAGATCGTTTATGAACTGTATTCATGTAATATCGCTCATGGGTTTATCTTTTTATTATCACGTAGAATACACTCTTAAGAGTATCTGTAAAAGCGATAGCTATAATCTAATTTGCAGTGTTCTAATAGTAGCTACTCCCGCATGGGTGTGCATTTAGTTATAATTCTTACAAGAAACATAAGATTGCCATTAAATATATTCAGACTTGAAGATTATCATATATATAAATATAGGAGGGGCAGTAACAACAGTATGTGGGCAACAGACAATAATCTAGGGTATATATAAATATATAGGAGGGGCAGTAACAACAGTATGTGGGCAACAGCCAATAATCTGGGATATATATAAATATGGGATCTATTTTTACTGCCCCCCTATATTTATATATACCCAGATTATTGTCTGTGCCTGCATATGTGTACTGCCCCTCCCATATTTATATATATCCCAGATTATGTCTGTTGCCCACATACTGTTGTACTGCCCCTTCCCATATTATATAATCCCAGATTATTGGCTGTTGCCCACATACTGTTGTTAATGCCCCTCCTATATATTTATATATACCCTAGATTATTGTCTGTTGCCCACATACTGTTGTTACTGCCCTCCTATATTTATATATATCCAGATTATTGTCTGGTGCCCACATACTTGTTGTGCCCCTCCCATATTTATATATATCCATATTATTGTCTGTTGCCCACATACTGTTGTTACTGCCCCTCCTATATTTATATATACCCCAGATTATTGTCTGTTGCCCACATACTGTGTTACTGCCCCTCCTATATTATATATATCCCAGATTATTGTCTGTTGCCCACATACTGTTGTTACTGCCCCTCCATATTTATATATATACCAGATTATTGTCTGTGTGCCCACATACTGTTGTTACTGCCCCTCCCATATTTATATATACCCAGATTATTGTCTGTTGCCCACATACTATTGTTACTGCCCCTCCTAATATTATATATACCCAGATTATTGTCTGTTGCCGCATACTGTTGTTACTGCCCCTCCATATTTATATATATCCCAGATTATTGTTGTGCCCACATTACGTGTGTTACTGCCCCTCCTATATTTATATATATCCCACATTATTGTCTGTTGCTCACATACTGTTGTAGACAGACATTATGGGTAGGGTATAAAGGTTGGACTAGATGGATGTATGTCTTTATACAACCTCCAATACTATGTTACTATGTAACTGTTAGACAGACATTATGGGTAGGGTATAAAGGTTGTACTAGATGGACGTATGTCTTTATACAACCTCCAATACTATGTTATTATGTAACTGTTATACAGACATTGGGTAGGATAAAGGTTGGACTAGATGGACGTAGTCTTTATACAACCTCCAATGCTATGTTACTATGTAACTGTTATACAGACATTATGGTAGGATATAAAGGTTGGACTAGATGGACGTATGTTTTATAAACCTCCAATGCTATGTTACTATGTAACTGTTAGACAGACATTATGGGTAGGGTATAAAGGTTGGACTAGATGAATGTATATCTTTATACAACCCCAATACTGTTACTATGTAACTGTTATTACAGACATTATGGGTAGGGTATCAAGGTTGGACTAGATGGACGTAGTCTTTATATAACCTCCAATACTATGGTACTGTGTAACTGTTATACAGACATTATGGGAAGTGTATGAAGGTTGGACTAGATGGAGTATGTCTTTATACAACCTCCAATACTATGTTACTATGTAACTGTTAGACAGACATTATGTGAGGGCATAAAGGTGGACTAGATGGACAATGTCTTTATACAACCTCCAATACTATGTTACTATGTAACTGTTAGACAAGACTTATGGGTAGGGTATAAAGGTTGGACTAGATGGATTTATGTCTTTATTAACCTCCAATACTATGGTACTATGTAACTGTTAGACAGACATTATGGTAGGGTATAAAGGTTGGACTAGATGGACGTATGTCTTTATACAACCTGCAATACTATGTTACTATGTAACTGTTATACAGACATTATGGGTAGGATATAAAGGTTGGACTAGATGGACGTATGTCTTATACAACAACTCCAATACAAGTAACTATGTAACTGTTATACAGACATTATGGGTAGGGTAAAAAGGTGGACTAGATGGACTTATGTCTTTATAACCTCCAATACTATGTACTATGTAACTGTTACAGACATTATGGGTAGGATATAAAGGTTGGACTAGATGGACGTATGTCTTTATACAACCTCCAATACTAAGTTACTATGTAACTGTGTAGACAGACATTATGGGTGGGGTATAAAGGTTGGACTAGATGGACGTATGTCTTTATACAACCTCCAATACTATGTTACTATGTAACTGTTATACAGACATTATGGGTAGGGTATAAAGGTTGACTAGATGGACGTATTGTCTTATACAACCTCCAATACTATGTTACTATGTAACTGTTTATCAGACATTATGGGTAGGGTATAAAGGTTGGACTAGATGGACGTATGTCTTTATAAAACCTCCAATACATTTACTATGTAACTGTTATACAGATATTATGGGTAGGGGATAAAGGTTGGACTAGATGGACGTATATCTTTATACAACTCTCAATACTAGTTACTATGTAACTGTTTACAGACATTATGGGTAGGGTATAAAGGTTGGACTAGATGGACGTATGTCTTTATACAACCTCCAATACTATGTTACTATGTAACGTTATACAGACATTATGGGTAGGGTATAAAGGTTGGACTAGATGGACGTATATCTTTATACAACCTACCTACAATACTATGTTACTATGTAACTGTTATACAGACATTATGGGTAGGGATAAAGGTTGGACTAGATGGACGTATGTCTTATACAACCTCCAATACTAGTTACTATGTAACTGTTAGACAAGACATTATGGCAGGGATAAAGGTTGAACTAGATGGACGTATGTCTTTATACACCTCCAATACTATTACTATGTAACTGTTATACAGACATTATGGGTAGGGTATAAAGGTGGATTAGATGGACGTATGTTATACAACCTCCAATACTATGTTACTATGTAACTGTTAGACAGACATTATGGGTAGGGTATAAATGTTGGACTAGATGGACGTAGTCTTATACAACCTCCAATAATGTTACATGTTATGTTACAGACATTATGGGTAGGGTTAAAGGTTGGACTAGATGGACGTATGTCTTTATACAACCTCCAATACTAGTTACTATGTAACTGTTTACAGACATTATGGGTAGGGTATAAAGGTGGACTAGATGTACATATGTCTTATACAACCTCCAATACTAAGTTACTATGTAACTGTTAGACAGACATTATATACTCGTGATTCACTTGAGATGGCCACTTTTTTTGTCCTATTTTGAAAACAGCGCGATTACACAGACCGGCGGATCCGAGAAATGCAGCAAGTTGGGGATCGCTTGTCGAATGTGGTGCCTGAAACACAGAGAAAAATTGATAATTAATCAATTAGAACAGAAATAGGAATAAACATTCCAAATACCAATTAAAACCAATTAGTAAAATGATAACTTTACTTTGTTTAAAACCACTATCAGCAGTAGAAATCTCCTATAGTGAAAAAGGAATCCATTGATACAAAATTGATTTTAACCATAGATGGAGCACTTGAAATTCCTTGTGGAAGAGACTTACAATTTAACACAGGGGGGTGGGGGTGGGCAGGGGGAGACAAAATACCCCAATCTGTTTTTAGATTTTGTACTAAAGTACTAAACCTGTCTTAAAGGTCATGTCCACCCTTAAAACAAAAAAACTGGTGACTTGTAGGGATGGCCGGTTCAGAAACCGACCCGGATCCGCCCGGATTTATCCCGTTCGCAAACGGCGGATTTTCCGGATTTCCGCCTTGCGAACTTCCGAACCAGGATTTCTCGTATTTTTGAAAATACAAGGATTTCTCTTATTTCCGTACATACGTATTTTAGAAAATTTACGAAATTACGAGGATTACTTGTATTTCGAAAATACGTATATGTACGGAAATAAGAGAAATCCTTGTATTTCGAAAATTTTCGAAATTTCGAGAAAACATGTATTTTTGAAAATTTTCGAAAATGCGAGAAATCTCGTAATTTCAAGGATATTTTCTTTAACGGGTCCGCTCGCGGATTTTAATTTTCACATTTTTTAGAAAATTCGCGGATCCTCGAGCGGACCGGATTTTGCGAAGTTCGGACATCTCTTAGTGACTTGTCATTTCTCTACATGTAACTAGTAACATAGTAATTAAGGTTGAATAAGACATATCGTCCATCAAGTCCAACCATTCACTTTTTTTTTTTTTTTTTTTAACCCTACCTAACAGTTGATCCAGAGGAAGGCAAAAAACCCCAGCTAAAAAAGGGGGGGGAAAATTCCTTCCTGACTCCAAACGGCAATCGGAAAGTATCCCGGATCAACAGATCTATATGCATTAATACCAGTAATCTCAAATTTTTTAGTTTTAGAAACTTATCCAGGCCTTTTTAAAGTTATTCAATGAACTTGCCATTACCACCGCTGCTGGAAGACAGTTCCACAGTTTCACCGTTCTCACTGTAAAGAAACCTCTCCTAACTTGAAGATGAAACTTCTTTTCTTCCAACCTTAAAGGATGTCCACGAGTCCTCTGATATGACCTATAGTGAACAATGCACCAGAGAGTTCACTGTATGGGCATTAATATATTTGTATAAGGTTATCATGTCCCCACGCAACCGCCGTTCTCCAATGTAAACAGCCCTAACTTGTCTAATCTGCCTGCATATTCAAGCCCCTCCATTTCCCTTATTAATTAGTTGCCTTCTTGAACTGCCTCAATTTCCAAGATGTCCCTTTTGTATATGGGATTCCAAAACTGCACCGCATATTCCAAATGTGGCCTTACCGTGCCTTGTAAAGAGGAGGAATAAATTTTTCTTGATTCCATTCCCTCTTATACAAGACAATATCTTGCTAGCTCTAGCTGTTGCTACCTGGCATTGTTTGCTACAGCTAAGTCGTATCTACCAGAACCCCCAAATCTTTTTCCATTTCAGATGCACTTAACACAGAGTTATTTATGGTGTAGGTGGCACAGGGATTATTAAATCCCAAATGCATCACCTTACATTTATCAACATTGAATCTCATCTGCCATTCTGCTGCCCATTTGATAATCTATCTAGGTCTGCTTGCAGCACTTGCACATCATTGGAAGTTTCCAAAGCTCTGCATTATTAGTGTCATCAGCCAACACAGAGACCTTGCTCTCAATGCCCCCTTCTAAGTTTATTATAAACAGATTAAACAGAACGGCCCCCAGTACAGAACCCTGAGGAACTCCGTTAGAAACTTTAGCCCACATAGATGTAGCCCCATTAACCACCACTCTCTGTTTGCGGTCCAATAACCAGTTCTCTATCCATGAACAAATGTTTTCTTCAAGGCCAAAAGCTCCAGTTTATACATTAGTCGCCTATGTGGCACAGTATCAAAGGCTTTGCAAAATCCAAATATACCACATCCACAGCTGTGCCTGAATCAACTTCTTACTCACTTCTTCATAAAAACCAATTAAATTTGTCTGGCATGATCTATTTCTCATAAATCCATGCTGACTATACTAATAGATGATCTCTGGAGACAAAGTCAAGGATTAATCCCTTAACAAAGTTTCCATCACCTTCCCTACCACTGTGTTAGGCTTACAGGTCTATAGTTACCAGGTGTGAACGACTACCTTTTTTGAATATTGGTATTACATTGGCTTTTTTCCAATCCAGCGGCACATCCCAGACAAAGCGAATCTGAAAAGATGAGACACAGTGGTCTTGCTAGAACTGAAACTAAGCTCTTTTAAAATCCTAGGATGCAATCCATCTGGTCCTGGCGCTTTATTGATATAACTTTGTCTAATGATTCGTACCATATCCTTTATCCAATGTGAAGACTCTTCATTTCCTCCCTGCACATTGTTACAATCCCTACTGTAAGGATTTCAACAGTAAAAACCGATGTAAAAAAACGGTTTAGCAGATTAGCCTTTTCGGCATCCTCTACAACCACCTAGCTCCATTATTTAATGGTCCCACATTCTCAGTCCTCATTTTTTACCATTTATATACTTAAAAAACATCTTGGGGTTTGGACTTGCTTTGTTCGGCAATCCGTGTTTCATTTCTATTTTAGCTAGTTTAATTGCTTTCTTGCACTCTTATTACAACTTTTGAAGTCCCTGTAAGCCTGTTCTGTGCCTTCTGCTTTCAAAATTTTAAAGCCCTTTTCTTTTTTCCATTTCCCTTTTTACCTGAGCATTAAGCCATGCAGGAGTGGACCTAATTTTTACAATTGTTTCCTAAAGGTACCGATTTGGAAATGTTATAGTTTAATATCCTTTAAAAAGTGGTCCACATCTGCTCAGTATCTTTACCTAGAAACAGTTCCCCCCAGTCTATGAGCAGGAGCGATTCCTTTAAAAGCATAAAAATTAGCTTTCCTAAAGTTAAAAGTTTTGTTAAGCCAGTGCACTTTAGTTTTCTGCAACCCATATAAATGACACTATATCATGGTCACTATTCTAAGCTTCCCATTACCTTCATCTCCAAAATGAGGTCTGGGTTATTAGATATCACCAGATCCAACAAGCATTCTTTCTAGTAGGAACTTTACCATCTGTGAAAGAAAATGTCATATAGGAAATTTAAGAACTTTTACCTTGAGGTGCTGGCAGTTCCATTACTCCAATCTATTTCAGGGTAGTTAAAATCCCCATAACCAGAACAGCCCCATCCAGCAGCCTCGCCAACTGCATATGGAGATTCATTCCACCTCTCCGGCATTGGCGGCTTATAAACACACTCCAACAATTATTTACCTACCTTCTTGCTTCCTGTACACAGTTCCACCCATAATGTTTTGCCGCATCGTTTGCTCCCCATCTATTCCATCTTTTAAATTGGCTTCAATTCCTGTTTAAAATACATACATACTCCTCCTCCTTTCTATTAACTCGGTCATGTCTAAATAAGGGTACCCTTCAATATTTACTGTCCAGTCGTTCGTGAATCATAAGCCATGATTCTGTATACCAATTACATCATACTTTCCTTTAACGCTATTATTTCAAGTTCGCCGGTTTTTCCAGCCAGACTCCTTGCATTTGAAACATACATTTTAGATTATCAATTGATTTACTTCCAACTGGTCGTACATGCTCCTTATCTCTATGCTCCCCCCTCCTCCTTCCTCCTCGTTGTGTTACTAGCCCCCAGATCCCTAACTCTCTATCTACCCCTGTGTAGTTAAATGTTCCCTCCCCCCCCATACCTAGTTTAAAATCTCCTCCAACCCCCTAGCCATCTCTCCCCCCAAACAGTTGCACACCCACCATTGAGGTGCAATCCGTCACTACTAAAGAGCCTGTAGCCAACAGAAAAGTCAGCCCAGTTCTCTAAAAACCCAAACCCCATCTCCTTACACCACTCTCTTAGCCACGCATTTTATCCTGAGCTCCCGTTGCCTCCTAGCAGTAGCACGTGGCTGCGGTAGTATTTCTGAAATCACTACCCTGGAGGTCCTTGCTTTTAACTTGGCCCCTAATTCTCGGAAATCATTTTTAAGGACCTCACCTCCACCTTAACTTTGTCATATGGCACCAATGTGAACCAAGACCGCCGGGGCACTCCCAGCCCCACCCAATAATCTGTCTACACGATCCACCACATGTCGAACCCTAGCACCAGGCAGACAACACCACTGTTCGGCATGCAGGGTCCTGGCGACAGATTACCCTATCTACCCGTCTAATAAAGAATCCCTACCACTACCACCTGGATCCTTCCTAGCCCCAGTTTCCCTCCCTTGTATTGGAGATGGCGTCCCCTGGGTGCTCAAGGGAAAGGCCCGCTCCATCATGCTGCTCCGAGCCATCGTCTCCACATCTTCACCTAAAATGGCAAATCTGTTGGGTCGACCAGCTGGGAAGAAGCCCCCCTTACTCCGTCCCTACTTCCCCTGGTGACCCTACAAATTATCTTCCTTCTCCACCTATCTGCCCCATCTCCACCCACCAGTTTACTGGGCCCTGCCAGTACCTGCATTTCCCCAGGTTTGCCAAGTCCTGCAATGCTGCAAGTTTACCCTTAGACTCTGTACCTCAGATTCCAAATGGGAACCCCACTCACACTACCTTTAACCTAACTGATATTTTTCCCACTTTATTAACATGCATTTGTAACCAGATATTTAATGAAAAGTTCTCTTTCATTCTGAAAAAGGGATCTGCCTCCTCCCTCTATGATGAGCTTTTTAGCTTGAGCATGTGCAGAGGAGGCAGAAGGGGAACCCCCATTCAATCACAGCTTTGATTGACAGCATGGAGGGAGGAGCCAGCTTACTTTGTCAGAATGGAGGCAATAATTATCATTAAATAGTTGGTTACAAATACATGTTAAAAAAAATGTTAAAAATAGCAGATGTGGTGTGGACAGATAACTGACAAGTCATCCGCGTTCTGTTTAAGGGTGGACATGCCATATACAGAGCAGCTATTGAAAGGCCATCTCTATGTAAAGAACTCTGTGGTCCAATATAAAACCTTGACTGAATAGCAATGTAGACTTAACTGCTATGGGAGCAGCCGATGGATAAAAATAAAAAACCTGTGTGACTGATCAAGGCAGCCATTGATATTTCATTCAGTGATATACTAAACCTGATTGGTCCTCGTAGTGTCAGCCTCATGGATCTGGTTGTCAAACCACATATGGGCCACAGTATCCGGTTCTGGTTAGAGTCCCTGTCTATACGAGCAGATGGTTGAGGTTGAGCCAAGGGTCTCCACAGCCTCTAGGTTCTTCACCAGGCAGTTTTTCCGGGCCATTTTTGGCAGTGAGGGTCAGACACACCTAAAGGAAAAAGAAAGATAATTCAATGACTCCATTAAATCACCATACAAAGGTTCTTATTAAAATAACCCACTCTCCACAGTTCATATATCGTTAGGGTATACCTACCGTAAAAGTGGTAAGAGACCTCAGGAACATTGGCAACTATGATGCCGATGAGGAGATCACTGCTTCTAACCAACTGTATCCAAGGATGAGGGAGAGGACAAAGAAGGAGACGCCCAGGAACGGCCACCCCAGTGATAATATGAATGAAGTGTTCGATTTCCGCAGCAATTGGCGTGCGTCCAACTTCAAGCTGAGGCCAGGGTGGCAATGCGTCCCATCACGGTACGGTCTCCTGTAGAGATGACAATGCCCCGGGAGGGTAGGTACCTGCAAACCATTAATATAAAGTCAATGCAAAACATTTCCAGGCCCGTTTAAAGGAAATATAATAGCTTAATATGAAAAAGGACTGTTAACTCCACAAAAACTTAAAATACACAAAAGACAAAAAGAACTGTAGCACCTATCAAGTTCTGGGATGTGGCTCGCCGGATTGATCATACCAAAGATTATTTGTTGGATCAGGACCTTTCCCTTTAGCATATGGAATTGGATTTGGAGAATTCATCTTTCCCTGGGTGATGAAACTGAGCATGTTGAGGTCACTGAGCTAAAGAAAGCAGCAGAAGATGCAGGATTTTCATACTGGATATTTTAGTGATATCTTGAATGGAATTGCATAGAAATAACAAAAAAAACATTATTTTATAAGCAGATTTAGACCTGTAAGTGAGGGAAACGCGTTTGTTTAGGCTGAACTTCTTCAAGCTTCAAACAAACATTCAAAAATAACAAATTTTTAATTTTAGCGTTACTGATCCTTTAAGAATAAATTTGCTCTAGCCTGCTTGTGTTCCTGCCAGGACATCACAAAACTAAGATTCAGCACAAAGGTAGTAAACTCACACTCTCTCAATTTTATTTGCACCCCGATCACTGCTCCCTCCTCCATGTTAATCCACATCAGTCCACGTTAATATCCACCCTGTAAAACACGTTTCATGCAGTGTTTTCCATTTGACTCACTTTAAAATTTCAAACAGCTTTGAAACTTCTGGCAGTGAATCGGACAAAGATTAAAAGCCACCAACTGTGTTGCTAAGCAGAGGAGGACAAAGAACGAGATTTTAATGTTCCTCGTGACAGCTCTGGAGCCAAAATAACATCCCTTCTCGGCATGCAATGGGGAGAACTTTGACCCCCTTGATTAGAATTGGAGGTATGTAAACCCTCCTCCGGCTTCAACGTTATAAGATGGATCTTCATGACAAAGGCCACATATTCCTTAAAATCCATAAACCATCAAAACTAAAACAACTTTCTTTTTTTTTATTGGAATATGAATATACAGGAAACCTCACGTCAATCAAAGGAACATTTCAAAGTGTGTTTATTTCTACAAACTGGCAATAATTTCCCAAATTGTTGGATCGCGTGTTTGCAATCCCTCTAGCAGATCTCCTGGCTTAAGCTGTTAGTCACGGCTGAGAAAATGATGTCACAGCCAATGACTGCAGAGTCTACCCAGGGATTCTACCTCTGAGAATGTGTGAAGCTCTTTGAGTCTCAACACAAGGAGGTAGTGAACACTGAAGATAATAACTTATTTTATAGATGCTTGGGGTAAGTGTGAAATTTTGGTTAAATTTAAAAATGGAGACATGGGGACGGAGAAGAGTATTGTGGGAAAAAACTAATTTTCACTCCCCGCACACACATAAACACAAACAAACACACCACCCTAGTTGAAAATGTTCCTGTAATGTTAGTTCAAGATTTCTCAAATTTAAGACATTATATGTTTTTAAATGAAAAAGAATACAGAGGGTTGTGAAATAAATCAACTTTCATTACAAAGGGGGGGGGAGACAAATATCTCATGGACAGCTCCTCCATTGACATCTCACTGGACAGCTCCTCACCCCCCCTGCTCTCCAGTGAAACGCACTGAGCAGTCGGAGTCAGTGATTTGAAAGGTAGGAGGAGGGTTTTTTAAGTGACTGGGGTGTAGCTTTCAATATATATTTCGAAGTATGTGGCACATTGATTTATTAACATTAAGGGCTAAAAGCCAGGCTAAATTATAACGTTTACACAGTTGTGGTGTGTTGAATCTCACCCTTCAACACAGTTAGTGGAGAAGAAGGAAATATTTCTGGTTTCAAGTGGATTCTCGTGGGTGAAATCCGTGGAGCGGGTCTGTGGCTCGGACTCTCCTGTTAGTGAGGAATTGTCACCTGCCAGAAAACAAATCAAATAGAGTAAGCATAAGGTTGACAGGAAAGAATTAATTATGTTGCGAAAGCGGTGGTAAACAAGCCCGACCAACCAACATTTCAGTGTTTCGGTCAGTTGGGCTGGAATTATTGTATGGTGTTGGCTCCGACTGATCGGCGATGTTCCTTCGTCCAAATCGGATAAAAGCACGATCAGACAGCATGATTGGTCGCAGCTAACTGTCAACGAGATTGCTTTTGCTGTGATCACAGTCCAACAGTCCTTCCTCCTAGCCGAATGGTCGGAAGCCTCGATCGGTCGGCCAGGAGGAAGATTGTATGGTGTGTACCCACTTAAGCCTGGGTGACAAAAATGTGATTTTATCATTATCTTTAATTGCAGTTTTGTTGCTGGTAGGACATTGGATCTCTTGTGTTGTAATTGTGGATGTTTAGATTCAATCCATTAGTTTCCCTTCATTGGATAATTTTGAACCTTACATTCCCTGCCCAGAAGGATCGGCCACTGAATTGGTGGAGGAAATGCCTCCAAGCGAGTTCAGAAAGGAAGCAACATGGGGAACTGAAGTAAAGAGGACTAAGCTCTGGAGAGATGCCCATATAGTATTAGGTTGTGAGGATACAACACAAAATTTTCAAGGAAGGGAAGATATAAAGTGTAGGCTGCTTGACACAAGTGCTCACCTTGCATCCATGGGCTGAAATAATCCTGATGTCAGCAGTATTCTGTCTCCTCCTTTAACTTCCACTAGATCCCCGACGACCACATCCTCTGCGGTTATCTGAATCTTTCTCCTTCACGGATGACCAGGGCTTGCTAAATCATGGAAAACAAAGATGGATGTTTTGAGAAGAGTGACCATATGAGTCACACATTTAAATCAGCGTTCTGGTTATTCCAAAAACGAGAATCTCAACCCCCATGTTCATAACTAACTTTATTTTATAACCTAAAAAAATCTCCCTCTCTTTCCCACAGTTTGTTTTGCTGTTGGAAACACCTTCTGTCTGCCAAATCTTAATTTGGCATAACCTTAGACTACACCAGGGCAGACATCAGTGCACCATGGTAAACAGGAAGAGCAGAGGTATTAATGGTTTAATGTATAATGTTTTGTGCAATTGGTTTGCATTGAAAAATTGTTTTGGCCAATAAAGTTGAACTACACAAATTGTTATTATATTAGACTTTAGTTCTCTTCAATGATTGCCTTACTAACCAGAGTGCATTCATCTTATCTCTTCTATCCTCGACTGACACAAGCATCAATGAGTCTTTACCTGGGGCACCATGTTCTTGAAGGAATCCATGATCTTGGAACTCTTTGCCTCTTGGTAATAAGAGAAACATCCGGTGACGATTACGCAGCAGCTAAGACGACCCCAAGGTACAACTGAGAAAGGAAACATCATTGAATGTAAATAATTGTACACAAAGGACATAACGATTTGATGGATTGTCATCTTCCACTTACATTGTCGTTGATGGCTCATCTCCATTGCTATTGAATTTTCCAAGGCCAGAAAGCAGAGGATAGCTCCAATCCAAAGCAAATGGAAAATCCCCCGAAGAGTGTCTACAAAACTTCACCCACTCTGGAGTGGTTGGTGGTGGGGTGTAAGGGCATTGGTCCATCCTGGCCAATATTCTTGATGCACGGGAATTAGTCAAACCCTAAGTAAATAGAACACCCAAGATCAATTTATTGATTACAGTCAACTACTTCTTTATTTGGGCTAAAATATGTTAAATTATGATCAATTTGTGGCTCTTTTGAATTGATGGTGGAGTAGTAGAGTACCAGGAAGCAGTTCAGATGTTGTAAGAGTTTTCCCATCCAACCTTAATACCATACTTCACATAAATATCTTACCTTGGCAAGGTCTGTCCCATATTTCTGGCCAATTTCTTCCAAGGATATTTATGGTCTCCTGTGGGAGATGGGCTGGTTAGTACAATAACAAAATACAACAAAAAAACTAAATAGGAGTGGCAACTAAATCATAGTGATCCCTCGCCTCCCAGAAAAAACTGACATTTTACCCCTGGATCCATAAACCAGGAAATGAATTTGTTCTACATTACAGTCATTACCAATGGTGATGTATTTATGGAATATGCATGAGATCCTGTTCATTATACATTCACAATGCAAGTAGAGAGCCGAATATCTTTATAAATGGCTTCAGTTATGTCACATACTAGACTAAGTAGGCCGTGGGGGACATTTAGGGAACCCAGTAAGCCATGACATGTACTGAGATTCTGTTTAGTGATGTTACCAAATTAACACTTTCATTAAATTAAGACACAGACTCAAAACTTTTGGGTAAAACAGTCGGCCACGCTTTTATTATATAACTTAATTTATGGCCCTTAGCATATTAACATCATGTACACCCTTGCGTTCCATAACCACATGTTGTAACCATCTTAGCCGTTAGATCTCAGCTCTGAATGCCAACCTCTGTGTTGCCAGAGGGCATGTATGCTCCATAAATATATCGCCAGACAGGATCCCAACTAACTCTATGCAAACAGAACATAAAACACGAGTAGGAGATGTCCCAGGTCACTGGCAACAGAAAATGGCGTGTCTACGAGATTCTCCAGGGCGGCTAGAGCAGGTAAGGAAGAAAACCCGCTGGTGCTGCCTGGTAGAATTAACATGTTCCCCCCGCGGTGTGGAAGCCGTCCCATCCCCTATGCATGGCAGGGCCGCAAATCCACATTCAAAGGACAGGGGGCAAAACGTTTCTTTATGAAAATAACATGTGACAGAGTCACCTATTATGTGGTCGTTATAATCAGCACTTAGCTATGTTATCGCTATAATCAGCACTTAGTCAGGCATCAAGTATAATCAGTGTTTAGCTATGTCATCACTTATAATCAGTGTTTAGCTATGCAATCATTATGATCAGTGTTGAGCTAGTTCCAGTTATACTCAGTGCTTAGCTATGGCATCAGTTATAATCGGCACTTAGCTATGTCATCATATCTAATCAGCACTTAGCTTGTCATTAGTTTAATCAGCATTAGCATGTCATCAGTAATAATCAGTGCTTCACTATGTCATTAGTTATAATCAGTGTTTAGCTATGCAATCAGTTTAATCAGTGTTTAGTTATGTCAAGTATAATCAGGCTGCTACGTAATCAAGCTGATAATCTGCTTAGCTATGTCATTAGTTATAATCAGCACTTAGCTATGTCATAAGATCTAATCCGGCATTTACCGTAGCTATGTCACTGTTATAATCAGCACTTAGCTATGTCATCGGTGTCACATGGTTCCACATCCTTACATTACAGAAAATAATGTCAGAAATGAATATGAGATGTTGCCTGGGGTTAGACTTGCACTTTTGTAGCAGTTTTGTTGTAATTCAGCCTGTTAGTTTCTCACCATGGCAACTTCTTTCTTCAGCTCGTCCATCTCCTGCTTTTGCTCTCTCTTCCTCCTCCATGTCAGCGTTGGTCGCCGGCTGGCGAATACTCAGTCCTTCCTAATAACGAGAAGTGGGGTAAAATCTCATCCATTAGTTTGGATATTCATTAAAGAGAAAATTGGGTAATGCCCAGATAATGGCTATCTCCAAACAAGATAAGATATAACATATAAAGATATCTACTTTATTATAAGCAGTACGGTTATACTATACTAGAATGTATTATTCTGGATTGGGTAAAAACATAATTGTGTAATAGTCTTTAAATTCTACTAAATTTAAAGGGTGCGTAAACTGAAAATATGTCTTTCTCACAGACCAAGATTCCTCCAGATGCCGACTACTTTACACACCTCCTTCTCGTACGAGATAGTGATGGACTGGACGGGTGGTCTGTTGGGGTGCGGGCATGTGTGGGAATTGTAGAAGGGTGTGTGTTGTTGTATCTCCAAAGGACAATCTTTGACAGATTGTAATGTCACAGATCTTAGAAAATGAACGGATTTGTTCAAGAGAAGTGTCAAGAAGGTCATTATGTGAAAGAAAGGTATACCAAGCTGAATAAAGGCGGCGGGGGGTGTTGACGCAACTGTCAGCCATGTACAGACAATGCTGTTTTGACACCTTACTGTGGGGCAGTTTCAATAACACATCTTGCATCCAACACCTGCATTCAGAAGGTCCCTAAAACCTGGCTGTTGATATGCTAATTGGGACGTTCCAGGTTTTAGATTCTTTTTAAGCTTCGATGAGAATCAGTGATGACTAGCGACACATCTCAGAATAAACTTATGTCCATTGATCTAACAATCACAGTATACATGACCTAGATGAATGAGATATTACAGATATACCAGGACTGGATGAATGAATATTACAGATATACCATTGACCTGATGATGAATATACCGATATACCATGACCGGATGGAATGAATATTACAGATAACCATGACATGGATGCATGATTAAGAATTATCATGACCTGGATGAATGAATATCAGATATAACATGACCGGGAGATAATATACAGATTACATGACTGGATGAGAAATTACAGATATACCGTGACCTGGATGAGAAATATTACAAATATACAATGACCTGGATGAATGATATTACAGATATACCATGACCTGGTATGGATGAATATTACCAGAATACCGATTGACCTGGATGGGGATGAATATTAAGATTACCATGACCGGATGAATGAATATTACAGATATACACATGACCTGGAGAAGAATATACAGATATACCATGACCTGGATGATATGAATATTACAGATTCTAACTGTGCACTAGTTATGACGTTGTTAATTTATTAAATGGGAATTTAGTCCAGAGGATCTGTCTATATTACGGGACCTGGTTGTTCAAAGTATACTTCTTACCTGATCGATTCATGGTCTTGTATCTGCCGTCTTTTTGCATGATCCTTGCTATTGAGGGACAAAACCTCATGACTTAAATGGGAGAGATTTGCAGCCAAGAAGAAGGGGCATGAAGAAAAAACTAGACAAGGCAGCTAGGAGCTTGGGAGAGGGGAGTGAAAAGGAGAAAAAAGCCCTAACTGAGCTAAAATGGGAAGAAACACCTCTTAATAAGAAGGCATCTTGCAGTTTCAGGCTATATGATAGCTTGTCCACAAAATCTAAGAAACAAGAATGCATCGTTCTTATTCCCAGGTTCCCAGAGGTAAGGGGTGGAGATATGCAAAATACTCATTTATGTCCCTTAGCTATGCATGTGTCCAGAACCGGCTGGCTTAATAACATGCAATTTAGCCTTTGTATAGAGCCAATCATTGGACTGGCAGACATGGACACGTTTTCGATCTTGTTAGATCTCATCAGTGCAAGATAAGATGGCTATGGTGTAGACTTGGGCGTACCGTGACAATGAGCTAGAAAGCTTAGGGGAGGTGGACCAAAAGGAGCAAAAAGCCCTCCACTGAGCATAAAACTAAGGGCTCCATGGTAAGATAAGATGTGTGGTATGCAAAAATAATAAATTATAAATATAGCAGAGCGGGATCACCAAATGCACTTTGATGTTGACTTTGATTTATCAATATTTGTTAAAGTGTTACAGGGTATTCAATAAAAGTTCTTATTTAAAATGGGCTAATTTTCCCCAACCAATCAGATGTTAGCTTTCAAATGTTAAAATAGATCTGATTGGTTTGGCAAAAGTAGCACCATTTAAATGTAAGAACTTATTTGAACTCCCTGTCAGTTGTATATGCATACTTAGTTATAACATATCTCTTCAGTTTTGACAAATCAGTTGATCTATACCCTTGAATTCCCTGCTGTTAACATTAGTGACATTTCAGGTCAATGGTCCTTATTTCCCAGGATGCACCACATCCTTGGAATGTTTCTAACGTTATTCTCTGATTGGCTCTTGGATGGGTCAAACATGCTCAGATCTCTACGGAGCAACTAAATCAACCAGGGTTGAACCAGCGCTGAGTCAGGGCAAAACCTAAACGGTCTCTATTAGGGGTCCTGCAAACAGGAACTCAGTATTCGGTTGCATTATTTATAACATAGACAAAATGCTGAATTAGCAGATACAGGGACACTGTGGTTCCTACAACAACAACTTAAGTTTAATGAGAAGGCAGTTTCCTCCCTTTAATACGAGCCATCAACCACCTCTCTAGGTGCTCCACAGCCCAAGATATACAGAAATTACTGCCAGAAAGTAATGGGTGGGAGGCATGACTTGTGACATTCCTAGGCTTTTCCTGCACAGTGCGAGCGAGCACAGTCTCAGACTCCCTCAGTGTGTGAGGGAGCAGGAAGTCCCTCCTCCTCTCTGCCTGTGGAAGTCTGACAGAGAAGGTAGAGGGGGGGTGGTCGAGTAGCCCACGGCAGGGGCCACATGGGGTCCCGAGTTGGGGGGCACAGGAGGGCTGCAAAGGGGAGGAGCCAGGACAGATGACTGACAGTTCAGAGCAGGAGCGCAGGGGACATGGTAATGGTGCTGCCATATCACACACCAAAATGAAAATATCTCAAAACTATGCAAAATAAAACATGGAAATAATTTGCAAAAATTCTCAGGGGAGCAATTCCTATCAATTTACCTAAAGTTATTTTTGGACCACCGTTCCCCTTTAAGGTCATTGGGATGAAAAAATACTTTTTTTTATGAAAAGCATATGTATTTGCAACAGAACTTCCCCTTAATAATATATCAATCCAAAATGCTACGCATAACATCTGTGTTAACTTTCCCACTATTGTGCACAAAACTGAGCCTGTAGGTCACTGCCGCTCTCTGTCCTTGTCCTGATTCCAGCCATAGACCACCGCTCTGTCAGTGGGTTCTGTGCCACTAGGACCCCAGAGAGACCAGATCTGCTAGTGAACGTGAGAAAAGTTAAACCACCGTTTTCACATATAAAGAGATCTGCATATGGCTGGGATTCAGGGTGAGGCCACACTGCAACGCACAGGAAGCGCGACAAAATCGCGAGCGTATCGCACGCGTTGGTGCGCGATTCTTGCGCGTTTCACGCTCGCGTTTTGCGCATGCGTTTCCGCCTTTTCGCGTTATGGACACGAGGTAACGCACCAAAAATGGTGAACGCATGCGTTACCAAAACGCGAACGGGACGCGCAATGCGATGCGCATCGGAAATCTTCGAGTCTTCCCCGATTTCCATTTTAGCGAAATACGCGGCGCAAACGCGGAGAGCGAATGCGTGCGCAAACGCGCGAAAAACGCGCTAGTGTGGCTTAGGCCGAAGACATTGGACCGGTTTTTTGTCCATAGGAGGACTACATAACTCCTAGGAAGCTAAATGCAACTTCTCATTTAGCTCCTGGGATAATACAAAACACCAACCTAACCTATTATTTTTCGTTCTCTTATAAACAGGAACTAAAAACTAATTTTGTGATTGAGTTTTCACCTCTCACTCCTTTAAGACCCCGATGTTTTTTGAAATCTGAACAATGCACATGGTCTGGTTAGATTTCCTTTACGTGGCTGCATTGATTTCAGTGTGACCATACTGTATGCTTGTGACGGTATCCATCATCAGGGTCTGTAAACTGTAGTGTATTACATATGGCACTTAGCATTGGGCAGCGTGTAGTTTCATATGCCTTAAAAAGGAAGTGTGCAACCCTAGTCGGGTCATCATATATTATGATTCAGATATTTACAATAGTGGTTACTCTATTTTAGGTTTAGGTGATCCCTTGGAAAATTAAAGAAATCTGTTTTTGTTTTGTACAATCTTTTTGTTTGTTTGCCTTTTTCAGCACATGGAGCCCAACTTTCTGGCTCCCACAGGATAAGGGTGGTTGGCAAGCAGGATAAAGGTTGGACTAGATGGACATATGTCTTTATACAACCTCCAATACTATGTTACTATGTAACTGTTAGACAGACATTATGGGTAGGGTATAAAGGTTGGACTAGATGGATGTATGTCTTTATATAACCTCCAATACTATGTTACTATGTAACTGTTAGACAGACATTATGGGTAGGGTATAAAGTTTGGTCTAGATGGATGTATGTCTTTATACAACCTCCAATACTATGTTACTATGTAACTGTTAGACAGACATTATGGTTAGGGTATAAAGGTAGGACTAGATGGACATATGTCTTTATACAACCTCCAATACTATGTTACTATGTAACTGTTATACAGACATTATGGGTAGGATATAAAGGTTGGACTAGATGGACGCATGTCTTTATACAACCTCCAATACTATGTTACTATGTAACTGTTATACAGACATTATGGGTAGGGTATAAAGGTTGGACTAGATGGACATATGTATTTATACAACCTCCAATACTATGTTACTATGTAACTGTTAGACAGACATTATGGGTAGGGTATAAAGGTTGGACTAGATGGATGTATGTCTTTATATAACCTCCAATACTATGTTACTATGTAACCGTTAGACAGACATTATGGGTAGGGTATAAAGTTTGGTCTAGATGGATGTATGTCTTTATACAACCTCCAATACTATGTTACTATGTAACTGTTAGACAGACATTATGGGTAGGTATAAAATGTTGGATAGATGACTAGATGGTCTTTATACACCTCCAAATACTATGTTACTATGTAAGTGTTATACAGACATTATGGGTAGGGTATAAAGGTTGGACTAGATGGACGTATGTCTTTATACAACCTCCAATACTATGTTACTATGTAACTGTTATACAGACATTATGGGTAGGGTATAAAGGTTGGACTAGATGTACATATGTCTTTATACAACCTCCAATACTAAGTTACTATGTAACTGTTAGACAGACATTATATACTCGTGATTCACCTTTGAGATGGCCACTTTTTCTTGTCCTATTTTGAAAACAGCGCGATTACACAGACCGGCGATCCGAGACAATGCAGTCCAAGTTGGGGATCGCTTGTCGAATGTGGTGCCTGAAACACAGAGAAAAATTTGATAATTAATCAATTAGAACAGAAATAGGTAATAACATTCCAAATACCAATTAAAACCAATTAGTAAAATGATAACTTTACTTTGTTTAAAACCCACTATCAGCAGTAGAAATCTCCTATAGTGAAAATAGGAATCCATTAGATACAAAATTTTGATTTTAACCACTAGATGGAGCACTTGTTAAATTCCTTGTGAAGAGACTTACAATTTATACACAGGGGGGTGGGGGTGGGCAGGGGGAGACAAAATACCCCAATCTTGTTTTTAGATTTCTTGTACTAAAGTACTAAACCTGTCTTAAAGGTCATGTCCACCCTTAAAACAAAAAACTGGTGACTTGTAGGGATGGCCGGTTCGCAGAACCGAACCCGGATCCGCCGCGGATTTATCCCGTTCGCAAACGGCGGATTTTTCCGGATTTTCCGCCTTGCGAACTTCCGAACCACGGATTTCTCGTATTTTTGAAAATACAAGGATTTCTCTTATTTCCGTACATACGTATTTTAGAAAATTTACGAAATTACGAGGATTACTTGTATTTTCGAAAATACGTATATGTACGGAAATAAGAGAAATCCTTGTATTTTCGAAAATTTTCGAAATTACGAGAAAACATGTATTTTTGAAAATTTTCGAAAATGCGAGAAATCTCGTAATTTCAAGGATATTTTTCCTTTAACGGGTCCGCTCGCGGATTTTCGAATTTTCACATTTTTTAGAAAATTCGCGGATCCTCGAGCGGACCGGATTTTGCGAAGTTCGGACATCTCTAGTGACTTGTCATTTCTCTACATAGTAACATAGTAACATAGTAATTAAGGTTGAATAAAGACATTCGTCCATCAAGTCCAACCTATTCACTTTTTTTTTTTTTTTTTTTTTTAACCCTACCTAACAGTTGATCCAGAGGAAGGCAAAAAACCCCAGCTAAAAAAGGGGGGAAAAAATTCCTTCCTGACTCCAAACGGCAATCGGAAAGTATCCCTGGATCAACCAGATCTATATGCATTAATACCAGTAATTCTCAATATTTTTTAGTTTTAGAAACTTATCCAGGCCTTTTTTAAAGTTATTCAATGAACTTGCCATTACCACCGCTGCTGGAAGACAGTTCCACAGTTTCACCGTTCTCACTGTAAAGAAACCTCTCCTAACTTGAAGATGAAACTTCTTTTCTTCCAACCTTAAAGGATGTCCACGAGTCCTCTGATATGACCTATTAGTGAACAATGCACCAGAGAGTTCACTGTATGGGCCATTAATATATTTGTATAAGGTTATCATGTCCCCACGCAACCGCCGCTTCTCCAATGTAAACAGCCCTAACTTGTCTAATCTGCCTGCATATTCAAGCCCCTCCATTCCCCTTATTAATTTAGTTGCCCTTCTCTGAACTGCCTCAATTTCCAAGATGTCCCTTTTGTATATGGGATTCCAAAACTGCACCGCATATTCCAAATGTGGCCTTACCAGTGCCTTGTAAAGAGGGAGAATAATATTTTTCTCTCTTGATTCCATTCCCCTCTTTATACAAGACAATATCTTGCTAGCTCTAGCTGTTGCTACCTGGCATTGTTTGCTACAGCTAAGTCTGTTATCTACCAGAACCCCCAAATCTTTTTCCATTTCAGATGCACTTAACACAGAGTTATTTATGGTGTAGGTGGCACAGGGATTATTAAATCCCAAATGCATCACCTTACATTTATCAACATTGAATCTCATCTGCCATTCTGCTGCCCATTTTGATAATCTATCTAGGTCTGCTTGCAGCACTTGCACATCATTGGAAGTTTCCAAAGCTCTGCATAATTTAGTGTCATCAGCAAACACAGAGACCTTGCTCTCAATGCCCCCTTCTAAGTCATTTATAAACAGATTAAACAGAAGCGGCCCCAGTACAGAACCCTGAGGAACTCCGCTTAGAACTTTAGCCCACATAGATGTAGCTCCATTAACCACCACTCTCTGTTTGCGGTCCAATAACCAGTTCTCTATCCATGAACAAATGTTTTCTTCAAGGCCAACAGTCCTCAGTTTATACATTAGTCGCCTATGTGGCACAGTATCAAAGGCTTTTGCAAAATCCAAATATACCACATCCACAGCTGTGCCTGAATCTAACTTCTTACTCACTTCTTCATAAAAACCAATTAAATTTGTCTGGCATGATCTATTTCTCATAAATCCATGCTGACTACTACTAATAAGATGATCTCTGGAGACAAAGTCAAGGATATAATCCCTTAACAAAGTTTCCATCACCTTCCCTACCACTGATGTTAGGCTTACAGGTCTATAGTTACCAGGCTGTGAACGACTACCTTTTTTGAATATTGGTATTACATTGGCTTTTTTCCAATCCAGCGGCACATCCCCAGACAAAAGCGAATCTGAAAAGATGAGACACAGTGGTCTTGCTAGAACTGAACTAAGCTCTTTTAAAATCCTAGGATGCAATCCATCTGGTCCTGGCGCTTTATTGATATTAACTTTGTCTAATTGATTCCGTACCATATCCTCTGTTATCCAATGTGAAGACTCTTCATTTCCTCCCTGCACATTGTTACAATCCCTACTGTAAGGATTCTCAACAGTAAAAACCGATGTAAAAAAACGGTTTAGCAGATTAGCCTTTTCGGCATCCTCTACAACCACCTCAGCTCCATTATTTAATGGTCCCACATTCTCAGTCCTCATTTTTTTACCATTTATATACTTAAAAAACATCTTGGGGTTGGACTTGCTTTGTTCGGCAATCCGTATTTCATTTTCTATTTTAGCTAGTTTAATTGCTTTCTTGCACTCTTTATTACAACTTTTGAAGTCCCTGTAAGCCTGTTCTGTGCCTTCTGCTTTCAAAATTTTAAAAGCCCTTTTCTTTTTTTCCATTTCCCTTTTTACCTGAGCATTAAGCCATGCAGGAGTGGACCTAATTTTTTTACACTTGTTTCCTAAAGGTACCGATTTGGAAATGTTATAGTTTAATATCCCTTTAAAAGTGGTCCACATCTGCTCAGTATCTTTACCTAGAAACAGTTCCCCCCAGTCTATGAGCAGGAGCGATTCCTTTAAAAGCATAAAATTAGCTTTCCTAAAGTTAAAAGTTTTTGTTAAGCCAGTGCACTTTAGTTTTCTGCAACCTATATTAAATGACACTATATCATGGTCACTATTCCCTAAGCTTCCCATTACCTTCATCTCCAAAATGAGCTCTGGGTTATTAGATATCACCAGATCCAACAACGCATTCTTTCTAGTAGGAACTTCTACCATCTGTGAAAGAAAATGCTCATATAGGAAATTTAAGAACTTTATACCTTTTGAGGTGCTGGCAGTTCCATTACTCCAATCTATTTCAGGGTAGTTAAAATCCCCCATAACCAGAACATGCCCCATACCAGCAGCCTTCGCCAACTGCATATGGAGATTCATTTCCACCTCTTCCCCGGCATTTGGCGGCTTATAACACACTCCAACAATTAATTTACCTACCTTCTTGCTTCCTGTACACAGTTCCACCCATAATGTTTCTGCCGCATCGTTTGCTCCCCCATCTATTCCATCTTTTAAATTTGGCTTCAATTCCTGTTTAACATACATACATACTCCTCCTCCTTTCTTATTAACTCGGTCATGTCTAAATAAGGAGTACCCTTCAATATTTACTGTCCAGTCGTGTGAATCATTAAGCCATGATTCTGCTATACCAATTACATCATACCTTTCCTTTAACGCTATTATTTCAAGTTCGCCGGTTTTTCCAGCCAGACTCCTTGCATTTGTAAACATACATTTTAGATTATCAATTGATTTACTTCCATACATGGTCGTACATGCCTCCTTATCCTCTATGCTCCCCCCTCCTCCTTCTCCTCCCTCCGTTGTGTTACTAGCCCCCAGATCCCTAACTTCTCTATCTACCCCTGTGTAGTTAAACGTTCCCTCCCCCCCCATACCTAGTTTAAAATCTCCTCCAACCCCCTAGCCATCTCTCCCCCAAAACAGTTGCACACCACCATTGAGGTGCAGTCACTACTAAAGAGCCTGTAGCCAACAGAAAAGTCAGCCCAGTTCTCTAAAAACCCAAACCCCATCTCCTTACACCACTCTCTTAGCCACGCATTTATACTCCTGAGCTCCCGTTGCCTCCCTAGCGTAGCACGTGGCTGCGGTAGTATTTCTGAAATCACTACCCTGGAGGTCCTTGCTTTTAACTTGGCCCCTAATTCTCGGAAATCATTTTTAAGGACCTCACCTCCACCTCTAACTTTGTCATTGGCACCAATGTGAACCAAGACCGCCGGGTCACTCCCAGCCCCACCCAATAATCTGTCTACACGATCCACCACATGTCGAACCCTAGCACCAGGCAGACAACACACTGTTCGGCATGCAGGGTCCTGGCGACAGATTACCCTATCTACCCGTCTAATAATAGAATCCCCTACCACTACCACCTGTCTATCCTTCCTAGCCCCCAGTTCTCCCTCCCTTGTATTGGAGATGGCCGTCCCCTGGGTGCTCAAGGGAAAGGCCCGCTCCATACATGCTGCTTCCGAGCCATCGTCCTCCACATCTTCACCTAAAATGGCAAATCTGTTGGGATCGACCAGCTGGGAAGAAGCCCCCCTATCCTTCCGTCCCCTACTTCCCCTGGTGACCCTTACAAATCTATCTTCCTTCTCCACCTTATCTGCCCCATCTCCACCCACCAGTTTACTGGCCCCTGCCAGTACCTGCATTTCCCCCAGGTTTGCCAAGTCCTGCAATGCTGCAAGTTTACCCCTTAGACTCTGTACCTCAGATTCCAAATGGGCAACCCACTCACACCTACCCTTTAACCTAACTGATATTTTTCCCACTTTATTACATGCATTTGTAACCAGATATTTAATGAAAAGTTCTCTTTCATTCTGAAAAAGGGATCTGCCTCCTCCCTCTATTGAATGAGCTTTTTATAAGCTTGAGCATGTGCAGAGGAGGCAGAAGGGGAACCCCCATTCAATCACAGCTTTGATTGACAGCATGGAGGGAGGAGCCAGCTTACTTTGTCAGAATGGAGGCAATAATTATCATTAAATAGTTGGTTACAAATACATGTAAAAAAAATGTTAAAAATAGCAGATGTGGTTGTGGACAGATAACTGACAAGTCATCCGCGTTCTGTTTTAAGGGTGGACATGCCCTATACAGAGCAGCTATTGAAAGGCCATCTCCTATGTAAAGACCTCTGTTGGTCCAATATAAAACCTTGACTGAATTATGCAATGTAGACTTTTAACTGCTATGGGAGCAGCCGATTGGATAAAAATAAAAACCTGTGTGACTGATCAAAGGCAGCCCATTGATATTTCATTCAGTGATATACTAAACCTGATTGGTCCTCTGTAGTGTCAGCCTCATGGATCTGGTTGTCAAACCACATATGGGCCACAGTCATCCGGTTCTGCGTTAGAGTCCCTGTCTTATCTGAGCAGATGGTTGAGGTTGAGCCAAGGGTCTCCACAGCCTCTAGGTTCTTCACCAGGCAGTTTTTCCGGGCCATTCTTTTGGCAGTGAGGGTCAGACACACCTTAAAGGGAAAAGAAAGATAATTCAATGACTCCATTAAATCACCATACAAAGGTTCTTATTAAAATAACCCACCTCTCCCACAGTTCATATATCGTTAGGGTATACCTACCGTAACAGTGGCTAAGAGACCCTCAGGAACATTGGCAACTATAATGCCGATGAGGAAGATCACTGCTTCTAACCAACTGTATCCAAGGATGAGGGAGAGGACAAAGAAGGAGACGCCCAGGAATACGGCCACCCCAGTGATAATATGAATGAAGTGTTCGATTTCCGCAGCAATTGGCGTGCGTCCAACTTCAAGGCCTGAGGCCAGGGTGGCAATGCGTCCCATCACGGTACGGTCTCCTGTAGAGATGACAATGCCCCGGGAGGTACCTGCAAACCATTAATATAAAGTCAATGCAAAACATTTCCCAGGCCTGTTTAAAGGAAATATAATAGCTTAATATGAAAAAGTGACTGTTAACTCCACAAAAACCTTAAATACTACAAAAGACAAAAAAGAACTGTAGCACCTATCTAAGTTCTGGGATGTGGCCTCGCCGGATTGATCATACCAAAGATTATTTGTTGGATCAGGACTCTTTCCCTTTAGCATATGGAATTGGATTTGGAGAATTCATCTTTCTCCCTGGGTGAATGAAACTGAGCATGTCTGAGGTCACTGAGCTAAAGAAAGCAGCAGAAGATGCAGGATTTTCATACTGGATATTTTAGTGTATATCTCTGAATAGGAATTGCATAGAAATACAAAAAAAAACATTATTTTAATAAGCAGATTTAGACCTGTAAGTGAGGGAAAACGCGTTTTAGGCTGAACTTCTTCAAGCTTTCAAACAAAACATTCAATAAAATAACAAATTTTTAATTTTAGCGTTACTGATCCTTTAAGAATAAATTTGCTCCTAGCCTGCTTGTGTTTCCTGCCAGACATCACCAAAACTAAGATTCAGCACAAGGTAGTAAACTCTACACTCTCTCAATTTTATTTGCACCCCGATCACTGCTCCCTCCATCCATGTTAATCCACATCAGTCCACGTTAATATCCACCCTGTAATAACACGTTTCATGCAGTGTTTTTCCATTTGACTCACTTCTAAAATTTCAAACAGCTTTGAAACTTCTGGCAGTGAATCGGACAAAAGATTAAAAGCCACCAACTGTGTTGCTAAGCAGAGGGAGGACAAAGAACGAGATTTTAATGTTCCTCTGTGACAGCTCCTGGAGCCAAAATAACATCCTCTTCTCGGCATGCAATGGGGAGAACTTTGACCCCCTTGATTAGAATTGGAGGTATGTAAACCCTCCTTCCGGCTTCACGTTATAAGATGGATCTTCATGACAAAGGCCACATTATTCCTTTAAAATCCATAAACCAATCAAAACTAAAACAACTTTCTTTTTTTTTTATTGGAATATGAATATACAGGAAACCTTTCACGTCAATCAAAGGAACATTTCTAAAGTGTTGTTTATTTCTACAAACTGGCAATAATTTCCCAAATTGTTGGATCCGGTGTTTGCAATCCCTCTAGCAGATCTCCTGGCTTAAGCTGTAAGTCACGGCTGAGAAAAATGATGTCACAGCCAATGACTGCAGAGTCTACCCAGGGATTCTACCTCTGAGAATGTGTGAAGCTCTTTGAGCTCAACACAAGGAGGTAGTGAACACTGAAGATAATAACTTATTTTATAGATGCTTGGGGTAAGTGTGAAAATTTTGGTTACATTTAAAACTGGAGACATGGGGACGGAGAAGAGTATTGTGGGAAAAAACTAATTTTCACTCCCCGCACACACATACACAAACAAACACACACACCCTAGTTGAAAATGTTCCTGTAATGTTAGTTCAAGATTTCTCAAATTTAAGACATTATATGTTTTTAAATGAAAAAGAAATACAGAGGTGTGAAATAAATACAACTTTCATTACAAGGGGGGGGGAGACAAATATCTCACTGGACAGCTCCTCCATTGACATCTCACTGGACAGCTCCTCACCCCCCCTGCTCTCCAGTGAAACGCACTGAGCATGTCGGAGTCAGTGATTTGAAAGGTAGGAGGAGGGTTTAAAGTGACTTGGGGTGTAGCTTTCAATATATATTTCGAAGTATGTGGCACATTGATTTATTTAACATTAATGGGCTAAAAGCCAGGCTAAATTATAACAGTTTTACACAGTTGTGTGTGTTGAATCTCACCTTCAACACAGTTAGTGGAGAAGAAGGAAATATTTCTGGTTTCAAGTGGATTCTCGTGGGTGAAATCCGGTGAGCGGGTCTGTGGCTCGGACTCTCCTGTTAGTGAGGAATTGTCTACCTGCCAGAAACAAATCAAATAGATTAAGCATAAGGTTGACAGGAAAGAATTAATTATGTTGCGAAAGCTGGGTAAACAAGCCCGACCAACCAACATTTCAGTGTTTCGGTCAGTTGGGCTGAATTATTGTATGGTGGCTCCGACTGATCGGCGATTGTTCCTTCGTCCAAATCGGATAAAAGCACGATCAGACAGCATGATTGGTCGCAGCTAACTGTCAAACGAGATTGCTTTTGCTGTGATCCACAGTCCAACAGTCCTTCCTCCTAGCCGACTGGTCGGAAGCCTCGATCGGTCGGCCAGGAGGAAGAATTGTATGGTGTGTACCCACCTTTAAGCCTGGGTGACAAAAATGTGATTTTATCATTATCTTTAATTGCAGTTTTGTTGCTGGTAGGACATTGGATTCTCTGCTGTTTGTAATTGTGGATGTTTAGATTCAATCCCATTAGTTTCCCTTCATTGGATAATTTTTGAACCTTACATTCCATGCCCAGAAGGATCGGCCACTGAATTGGTGGAGGAAATGCTCCAAGCCGAGTTCAAGAAAGGAAGCAACATGGGGAACTGAAGTAAAGAGGATCTAAGCTCTGGAGAGATGCCCATATAGTATTAGGTTGTGAGGATACAACACAAATATTTTCAAGGAAGGGAAGATATAAAGTGTATGGCTGGCTTGACACAAGTGCTCACCTTGCATCCATGGGCTGAAATAATCCTGATGTCAGCAGGTATTCTGTCTCCTCCTTTAACTTCCACTAGATCCCCGACGACCACATCCTCTGCGTTTATCTGAATCTTCTCTCCTTCACGGATGACCAGGGCTTGCTAAATTCATGGAAAACAAAGATGGATGTTTTAGAGAAGAGTGACCATATTGAGTCACACATTTAATATTCAGCGTTCTGGTTATTTCACAAACAACGAGAATCTCAACCCCCATGTTCATAACTAACTTTATTTTATAACCTAAAAAAATCTCCTCCTCTTTTCCCACAGTTTTTTTGCTGTTGGAAACACCTTCTGTCTTGCCAAATCTTAATTTGGCATAACCTTAGACTACACCAGGGCAGACATCAGTGCACCATGGTAAACAGGAAGAGCAGAGGTATTAATGGTTTAATGTATTAATGTTTTGTGCAATTGGTTTGCATTAAAATTGTTTTTGGCCAATAAAGTTGAACTACACAAATTGTATTTATAATTAGACTTTAGTTCTCTTCAATGTATTGCCTTACTAACCAGTGCATTCATCTTTCTCTCTTCTATCCTCAGACTGACACAAGCATTCAATGAGTCTTTACCTGGGGCACCATGTTCTTGAAGGAATCCATGATCTTGGAACTCTTTGCCTCTTGGTAATAAGAGAAACATCCGGTGACGATTACGACAGCAGCTAAGACGACCCCAAGGTACAACTGAGAAAGGAAACATCATTGAATGTAAATAATTGTACACAAAGGACATAACGATTTGATGGGATGTCATCTTCCACTTACATTGTCGTTGATTGGCTCATCCTCCATTGCTATTTGAATTCCATAGGCCAGAAAGCAGAGGATAGCTCCAATCCAAAGCAAAATGGAAAATCCCCCGAAGAGCTGTCTACAAAACTTCACCCACTCTGGAGTGGTTGGTGGTGGGGTAAGGGCATTGGGTCCATCCTGGGCCAATATCTCTGATGCACGGGAATTAGTCAAACCCTAAGTAAATAGAACACCCAAGATCAATTTATTTGATTACAGTCAACTCTTCTTCTGATTGGGCTAAAATATGTTAAATTATGATCAATTTGTGGCTTCTTTTGAATTGATGGTGGAGTAGTAGAGTACCAGGAAGCAGTTCAGATGTTGTAAGAGTTTTCCCTATCCAACCTTAATCTACCATACTTCACATAAATATCTTACCTTGGCAAGGTCTGTCCCATATTTCTGGCCAATTTCTTCCAAGGATAATTTATGGTCTTCCTGTGGGAGATGGGCTGGTTAGTACAATAACAAAATACAACAAAAAAACTAAATAGGAGTGGCAACTAAATCCTATGTGATCCCTCAGCCTCCCAGAAAACTGACATTTTACACCTCTGGATCCAATAACCAGGAAAATGAATTTGTTCTACATTACAGTCATTACAATGGTGATGTATTTATTGGAATATGCATGAGAATCCTGTTCATTATATTCATACAATGCAGTAGAGCCGTGAATATCTTTATAAATGGCTTTCAGTTATGTCACATACTAGACATAAGTAGGCCGTGGTGGGACATTTAGGGAACCCAGTAAGCCATGACATGTACCTGAGATTCTGTTTAGTGATGTTACCAAATTAACACTTTTCATTAAATTAAGACACAGACTCAAAACTTTTGGGTAAACAGTCGGCCACGGCTTTTATTGATAACTTAATTTATATGGCCCTTAGCATATTAACATCATTGTACACCCTTGCGTTCCATAACCATACATGTTGTTAACCATCTTAGCCGTAGATCTCAGCTTGAATGCCAACCTCTGTGTTGCCAGAGGGCATGTAATGCTCCATAAATATATCCGCCAGACAGGACTCCCAACTAACTCTATGCAACAAGACATAAAACACGGTAGGAGATGCTCCCAGGTCACTGGCAAACAGAAAATGGCGTGTCTCACGAGATTCTTCCAGGGCGGCTAGAGCAGGTAAGGAAGAAACCGCTGGTGCTGCCTGGTAGAATTAACTGTTCCCCCCCGCGCGTGTGGTCAGCCGTCCCATCCCCTATGCATGGCAGGGCTCGCAAATCCACATTCAAAGGACAGGGGGCAAAAACGTTTCTTTATTGAAAATAACAGTGGACAGAGTCACCTATTAGCTATGTGGTCAGTTATAATCAGCACTTAGCTATGTCATCAGCTATAATCAGCACTTAGTCATGGCATCAGTTATAATCAGTGTTTAGCTATGTCATCACTTATAATCAGTGTTTAGCTATGCAATCAGTTATGATCAGTGTTTAGCTACGTTACCAGTTATACTCAGTGCTTAGCTATGGCATCAGTTATAATCGGCACTTAGCTATGTCATCAATTATAATCAGCACTTAGCTATGTCATTAGTTATAATCAGCATTTAGCTATGTCATCAGTAATAATCAGTGCTTCACTATGTCATTAGTTATAATCAGTGTTTAGCTATGCAATCAGTTATAATCAGTGTTTAGTTATGTCATCAGTTATAATCAGTGCTTAGCTACGTCATCAGTTATAATCTGCATTTAGCTATGTCATTAGTTATAATCAGCACTTAGCTATGTCATAAGTTATAATCGGCATTTACCGTAGCTATGTCATCGGTTATAATCAGCACTTAGCTATGTCATCGGTGTCACATGGTTTGCCACATCATTACATTACAGAAAATAATGTCAGAAATAATATTAGATGTTGCCTTGGGAGTTTAAGACTTGCACTTTTGTAGCAGTTTTATGTTGTAATTCAGCCTGTTAGTTTCTCACCATGGCAACTTCTTTCTTCAGCTCGTCCATCTCCTTGTCTTTTTGCTTCCTCTTTCCTCCTCCATTGTCAGCGTTGGTCGCCGCTGGCGAATACTCACGTCCTTCCTACATAACGAGAAGGGGTAAAATCTCATCCATTAGTTTTGGATTATTCATTAAAGAGAAAATCTGGTTAATGCCCAGATAATGGGCTAATCTCCAAACAAGATAAGATATAACATTATTATAGATATCTACTTTATTATAAGCAGTACGGTATACTAATACTAGAATGTATTATTCTGCATTGGGTAAAAACAATACATTGTGTAATAGTCTTTAATTCTACTTAAATTTAAAGGGTGTGTAAACTGAAAATATGTCTTTTCCTCACAGACACAAAGATTCCTCCATGATGCCCGACTCCTTACAACCCTCCTTCTCGTACGAGAATAGTGATGGACTGGACGGTTGGTTGTTGGTCGCGGGCATTGTGAAGGAATCTTGTAGAAGGGCTGTGTGTTGTATTCAAAAGGACATATCTTTGAAGATTGTAATGTCAAGATCTTAGAAAATGAACAGGATTTGTTCAAGAGAAGTGTCAAGAAGGTCATTTATGTGAAAAGAAAGATACCAAGCCTGAATAAAGGCGGCGGGGGGGTTTGACAGCAACTGTCAGCCATGTACAATGTACAATGCTGTTTTGACACCTTACTGTGGGCAGTTTCAATAACACCTCTTGCATCCACACCTTGCATTCAGAAGGTCCCTAACACCTGGCTGTGATATGCTAATTGGGACTTTCCAGGGTACTTAATTGCCAACAGATTCTTTTACAAATGCTTCTGAATTGAGAGATCCAGTCGGATGACTAGCGAAACATCTTCAAGAACTAAACTTTATGTCCAGTTGATCTAACAAAATACAACAGATATACCATGACCTAGATGAATGAATATTACAGATATACCATGACCTGGATGAATGAATATTACAGATATACCATGACCTGGATGAATGAATATTACAGATATAACTGATAGCACTAGTTATAGACGTTGTTAATTTATTAAATGGGAATTTAGTTCAGAGGATCTGTCTATATTAACGGGACCTGGTTGTTCAATTTATACTTCTACCTTGATCCGATTCATGGTTATTGTATCTGCCGTCTTTTGCATGATCCTCTGCTATTGAGGGACAAACCTCATAGACTTAAATGGGAGAGATATTGCCAGCCAAGAAGGGGCATGAAGAAAAACTAGACAAGGCAGCTAGAGAGCTTAGGGAGAGGGGAGTGAAAAGGAGAAAAAAGCCATTCACTGAGCATAAAAATGGAGAAACACCTTCTTATAAAAGAAGGCATCTTGCAGTTTCATGCTATATGAATAGCATTGTCCACAAAATCTAAGAAACAAGAAGTCATTTCTTATTCCCAGGTTCCCCAGAGTAAGGGGTGGAGATATGCAAAATACTCATTTATGTCCCTTAGCTTATGCATGTGTCCAGAACCGCTGGCTTAATAACATGCAATATAGCCTATTGTATAGAGCCAATCATTTGACTGGCAGACATGACATGTTTCGATCTTGTTAGATCTCATCAGTGCAAGATACAGATGGCTCTATGGTGTAGGACTTGGGCGTACAGTAGACAATGAAGCTAGAAAGCTTAGGGAGAGGTGGACCAAAAGGAGCAAAAAGCCCTCCACTGAGCATAAAACTAAGGGCTCCATGTAAGATAAGATTGTGTGGTATGCAAAAATATATAAATTATAAATATAGCAGGAGGGATCACCTAAACTGCACTTTGATGTTGACTTTGATGTTATCAATATTTGTTAAAGTGTTACAGGGTTATTCAATAAAAGTTCTTATTGTTTAAAATGGGGCTAATTTTTCCCCAACCAATCAGATGTTAGCTTTCAAATGTTAAATAAGATCTGATTGGTTTGGGCAAAAGTAGCACCATTTTAAATGATAAGAACTTTTATTGAATCTCCCTGTCAGTTTGTATTATGCATACTTAGTTATTATACATATTCTCTTCAGTTTTGACAAATCAGTTGATTTCATACCCTTTGATATTCCCTGCTGTTAACATTAGTGACATTTCAGGTTCTAATGGTCCTTATTTTCCCAGGATGCACCACATCCTTGGAATGTTCCTAACAGTTATTTCTACTGATTGGCTCTTGGATGGGTCAAACATGCTCAGATCTCTACTGAGCAACTAAATCAACCCAGGGTTGACCCAGCGCTGAGTCAAGGGCAAAACCATAACGGTCTCTATTAGGGGTCCTGCAAACAGGAAATCAGTATTTCGGTTGCATTTATTTATACATAGACAAAATGCTGAATTAGCAGATTACAGGGAAACTGTGGTCTCCAAACAACTTAAGTTTAAATGAAAGGCCAGTTTCCTACCTTTAATACGAGCCATCAACCACCTCTCTAGGTGCTCCACAGCCCAAGATATACAGAAATTACTGACCAGAAAGTTAATGGGTGGGAGGCTGACTTGTGACATTCCTGAGGCTTCTCCTGCACAGTGCCGCCAGCGAGCACAGTCTCAGACTCCCTCAGTGTGTGAGGGAGACAGGAAGTCCCTCCTCCTCTCTGCTGTGTGAAGTCCTGACAGAGAAGGTAGAGGGGGGGGGTCTGAGTAGCCCACGGCAGGGGCCACATGGGGTCCATGAGTGGGAGGGACCAGGAGGGCTGCAAAGGGGAGGAGACACAGGACAGATTGACTGACAGTTTCAGAGCAGGAAGCGCAGGGGACCTGGTAATGGTGCTGCCATATCACACACAAAAATGAAAATATCTTCAAAATTATGCAAAATAAACAATGGAAATAAATTGCAAAAATTCTCAGGGGAGCAATTCCTATCAATTTACCTAAAGTTATTTTTGGACCACAGTTCCCCTTTAAGGTCATTGGGATGAAAAAATACTGCTTTTTTTATTGAAAAGCATATGTATTTGCACAGAACTTCCCCTTTAATAAAATATTCAATCCAAAATGCTACGCATAACATCTGTGTTAACTTTCCCACTATTGTGCACAACTGAGCCTGTAGGTCACTGCCCTGCTCTCTGTCCTTTGTCCCTGAATTCCAGCCATAGACCACCCTCTGTCAGTGTGTTCTGTGCACACTAGGACCCCAGAGAGACCAGATCTGCTAGTGCACGTGAGAAAAGTTAAACCACCAGTTTCACATATAATGAGATCTGCATATTGGCTGGGATTCAGGGTGAGGCCACACTGCAACGCACAGGAATCGCGCACAAAATCGCGAGCGTTATCGCACGCGATTGTGTGCGCGATTCTTGCGCGTTTCACGCTCGCGTTTTGCGCATGCGTTTCCGCCTTTTCGCGTTATGGACACGCATGCGTTAACGCACCAAAAATGGTGAACGCATGCGTTACCAAAACGCGAACGGACGCGCAATCGCATGCGCATCGGAAATCTTCGCGTTCCCGCGATTTCCATTTTAGCGAACATCGCGGGCGCAAACGCGAGCGCGAAATGCGTGCGCAAACGCGCGAAAAACGCGCTAGTGTGGCCTAGCCCTAAGACTTGGACGGTTTTTCCATAGGGAGACTAATACCTCCCTAGGAACGCTAAATGCAATTACTCAGTTATGTCCTGGCTGGATATAGTACAAAACCCACAACCTAAACCTATATATTTTCTCTCTCTTATTAAACAGGAACTAAAAACTAATTTTGCTGATCTGAGTTTTTCACCTCTCCCTTTAAGACCCCGAATGTTTGAAATCTGGATAACAAATGGCTGGTTAGCATTCCGTTACAGGCTGCATTGATTTCAGTGTGACCATACTGTATGCTTGTGAAGGTTCTCATTCATCCAGGTCATGGTAATACTGTATGTATTTACATAATGGCACTTAGCATTGCAGCTTGTAGATTTCATATGCCTTAAAGGAAAGGTGGCAACCCTAGTCGTGGTCTATCATTATTGATTATGATTCAGGATATTACAATAGTGGTTACATCTTATTTTAGTGTTTAGTTGTCCTTGGAAATTAAATGAAATCTTCCTGGCTCCCACAGGGATACCTGGTGGTTGGCCCGCAAGGCTGCTTGGTCATTTAGTCACTATTACGGAATATAACACAAGGAAACCTCTTTCTGTTGTGTAAAATCAATTCAGAAGCTTAGATAATCACATGGGTGTTCCCTGAGTTCAGCCTCGTACACATGTATGATTTTGGAATGGACCCACAACCCCCAAGCGCATTCACAAGCGCCACGAATGAGCATTTCAGCATTTCCGTAGGGGGGCCTTTGCTGATCCACCATGGCCGTTCGTCTGATGATACTTACCCTTTAATATTTATTGTTATTAGATTAAATAAGTGAAATTTAAATTAAGTTAAAATTAGATTATGTTTGCACAGTTGCTCGCTGTTTGATTTAGGCATGCTACCGATGTAACAGATCCCGCAAGCCCCCTGCCTTGGACATGGGGGTGACATATAAGGAAAAAAATGCAAAGGACACTTTTTTAGCTTCCAATACCGGTCACTTTACTCTGCTGACCCAATTAAAGGGGAACTACATTCTTAAAAGAACTGAGTTGATTCACCACCCAAAAGAAAACCAAATCTCTATATTCAGATTCATTTTAAACCTTGTACTTAACTTAAACCACTAATTGTTTTTGTATTGTGCTCCTCCCTTTTTACCCATCCTCCTTTGCATCTGGAACACCCCTTTTCCCCAACATCATTGTATGGCCCTATAGAAGTAAATGTGGATAACACCAGAAAGAGATGGAAACCTCATCTTCCAATGGATGGGTGAGCAGAGATTGTGTGGTATCTTAGAGTTGGGATCACACCAAGGTCAGTTGGTAGATGCCAAGTTTGCTTTGCACTGCTAGGAAGCTCATAGAGTTCCCTTTGTCACTAGCAATAAGTATTTAACAACTTCCCCTGGAGGGTTCTTTCCAAATAGCCACTCTGGGTTCAAGTTAAAGTGGGATGACTTATTGCGTTGGTCACCTGTGATCTAACCCTCCCTGAAGACATAGGACTAGTGACATTATCCGTAGGGAATCTCCCATGGCTGTGTTGATGGATTCACTGCTGAGCAGTGAGACGTAGATGTAAAATGACAATGGTTTCACTAGGTATATAGATCAAACCAACCAGACATGGAAATACAAGGGAACAAGGCGAGTCTGACTCTAGGCACAATCATTTACTGTCACTTGGATAACTTAATGCGCTAGTCTGAGCGATCAGCAGGAGGGCACGTTCCTGGGTAACCTCACCAAAGGGTAAGATGCCCCCCCCAAGCTGGTAGACAATGCAATGCACCACACTTAGGTGTTGTAATTGTAAGTACAATTCCCATAATTGCCATCTTTATAACTGTCAACAGTCATAAAAGGGATGATGGGAGCTGTAGTTCAGAAAAAGGTGCCAGCATTAAAAAAAAAATGTTTCCAGAATTTAAAAATGAATCCCGAATCCAACATTATGGATTCAGTGAGACCACATTTACTGCTATTACACACTGTATAGACCTGTATGGCAACTCCCCAGCATATCATTACCTTAATTATTAATTACTGGGGACTTGTCTAGTTCTTCATTCAATTTATTATCTTAAAGGGGAACTGTGGTTTATTTTAAAAAGGCCAGGTTCATACCTTTAAAATGAGCCATCAACCACCTCTCTACGTGCTGCACAGCCCAAAATATAAAGAAATCACTGATCAGAAAGTTAAGGGGTGGGAGGTTCTGAATCTGCGGTCAGAAATACTATTTCCTCCTGGCACATGCTCAGTGCATGACTGAAGGGTAGGAGGGGGTGGGGAGAACAACACAGCCCACAGCACTGCTTTTTTTAATGCCTCCCACTTGCTGGCCCTTCCCAATCGTGGGCCCTTTGTCCCCTCCCCTTGCAGCCCCCTGTGGCCCCTCCCACTCATGGACTCTGGCTCCGCACACTCGCAGGTCCTGTGGCCCCTCAAGTGGGAGGGGCCCTGGGGCCCAAAAGAGGGAGGGGCCCGCAAGTGAGAGGGGCCCGGGGCCATGAGTGGGAGGGGCCACAGAGCCATGAGTGGGAGGGCCACAGAGCACAAGTGGGAGGGGCTACAGGAGGCTGCAAGGGAAAGGCCCAAGGGGCTGCAAGGGGAGGGGCCATGGGGGCTCACGAGGAGGTGGAAACACGGAAGATGGACTGTCACATGATTTCAGTGCAGGAAGAAGGAAGTGCAGGGGACCTGGTGATGCTGCAACCATATCACACATATAAATGTAAATATCTTCAAAACTGTGTAAAATAAATAATGAAAGTAAATTGCAAAAATCCTCAGGAAAGCAATTCCTGCCAATTTACCTAAAGTCATTTTTGGACCACAGTTACCCTTTAAGGGCGCCAAAGGGTAAATAAACCTTACTAATGATTCTGTATGGGGAGGGAAAATATCACAACGCTGGATATTCCTTTCACTCTGAATTTGCACCCTCACGTGGGAGCTGCCATATTGCTTAGCTGATTACAGGAAAAAAACGGCAATACCCCTTACGGTAATTGTTTCTGGCCTGCTCATCGTACATCGTATCCCTGTTGCTTTAAACCGAACAACACACACTGAGGCAGCAATTGGTACATCCAAAAGACCCAATACCAAAACACAAGAAAAGCGAAATCAATAGCGGTGCAGTGCAGTGAGAGATGCTCTGATTTGTATGTGGGGGGAGACCAAACAGCAACTGCATCAACGTATGGCCAGCACAGAAGAGCCAATTCCTGGGTCAGGACTCAGCCGTGTATCTGCTCTAAGGATAAAGGACATACCTTTGAAGATTGTAATGTTAACATACTGGCAGAAGGAACGTGACTGGTTCAAAAGAGGTGTTAAGGAGGCCATTTATGTGAAAATAAAGAAACCAAGCCTAAATAGAGGTGGGGGGGTTCGACACCAACTGTCTGCATGTACAATGCTGTTTAACACCTTACTCTGGGCGTTCCTATAACACCTCTTAGCCACTATCAATCCACCCTTAACACCTGCTGTGATATGCTAATTGGGATTTTCCAGGGTACATAATTGCCACGATTCTTGTACAAGTCATTCTGAATGAGAAAGCCATCGGATGACTAGTGAAAGTCTTCAAGAACTACATTTCAAGTCCAGTTGATCTAATTGAATACAACAGATACACTCATACACTTGAATCCAAAAAATAAAATACGCGATTTATTGGCACAAATCATACAAATACGACCCCTTCCAATATACTGAACCTCCTCCCCCCATCATAAAAACAAAAATAAAGCTAAATATCATGAAGCCGGGCGTCCCAAGCTAAATGAACCAGTGAAAAGTAATGGTAAAACAATGTCTCTTCTAAAGGCACAGGAACTTATGCTATGTGAAACAAAGTATCAAGTCCAGGTACAATGTTGCAATTAGGATACTAATGTGTAAAACCCATTAGTATCCTAATTGCAACATTGTACCTGGACTTGATACTTTGTGCATACTAGGACCCCAGAGAGACCAGTTCTGCTAGTGCACGTGAGAAAGGTTTAAACCACCAGTTTACATATAATGAGATCTGTTATTGTCTGGGATTAAGACTTGACAGTTTTTCCATAGCAGACTAATACCTCCCTAGGAACAGCTAAATGCAAATACTCAGTTATGTCCTGGCTGATATAGACAAAAACCCATAACCTAAACCTATATATTTCTCTTCTCTATTAAACAGGAACTAAAAACTAATTTGCTGACTGAGTTTTTAACCTCTCCCTTTAAGACCCGAATGTTTGAAATCTGGATAACAAATGGCTGGTTAGCATTCCGTTACAGGCTGCATTGATTTCAGTGTGACCATACTGTATGCTTGTGAAGGTTCTCATTCATCCAGGTCATGGTAATACTGTATGTTTTTACATAATGGCACTTAGCATTGCAGCTTGTAGATTTCATATGCCTTAAAGGAAAGGTGGCAACCCTAGTCGTGGTCTATCATTATTGATTATGATTATGATTCAGGATATTACAATAGTGGTTACATTATTTTAGTGTTTAGTTGTCCTTGGAAAAATAAATGAAATCTTCCGGCTCCACAGGATACCTGGTGGGTGGCCCGCAAGGCTGTGGTCATTTAGTCACTATTAGGGAATATAACACAAGGAAACCTCTTTCTGTTGTGTAAAATTAATGTTGCAATTAGGATACTAATGTGTAAAACACATTAGTATCCTAATTGCAACATTGTACCTGGACTTGATACTTTGTTTCACATAGCATAAGTTCCTGTGCCTTTGGAAGAGACATTGTTTTACCATTACTTTACACTGGTTCATTTAGCTGGGGACGCCCGGCTTCATGATATTTAGCTTTATTTTTGTTTTGATGATGGGGGGAGGGAGGTTCAGTATATTGGGAAGGGGTCATATTTTGTATTGATTTGTGCCAATAAATCGCGTATTTATATTTTTGGATTCAAGTGTATGAGTGCTTTGTAAGGATTCTTAGGGAGCTATCTCCTGATTTGTGTATATAAAACATTGGAAGTTTAAACTTTAATTCTGAGGTTTGCCATCAACTGTACTAAATGCATTTAAAGGGGATTTGTTTAATTTTATTTATTTTATTTTAAGGGGAAACTCACCTAAAAAGGATATTTCTGTATCTTGCAATCTGAATAAACTAAAGTAATTTTATCCAACCTCCATTTAAACTCCTATTCTGCCTTTCTGTGACCTAATGTACAAACAGGGCACTGTCATTACGCAGGGACACTCTACATAGTAACATAGTAATTGAGGTTGAATAAAGACATATGTCCATCAAGTCCAACCTATTCACCCTCTTTTTTTTAACTCTACCTAAAAAACCCCAGCTAAAAGGGGGAAAAATTCCTTCCTGACTCCAACCGGCAATTGGAAAGTATCCCTGGATCAACCACGTTACCATGCTCCGTGATGCAGTAACCATAGCCCAGCATACAGCTTCGCAAATGAAGGTCGGGTAAGTCGTGTTGAATTTCATGCTACATAATTCCTCGCAGTCGGTTTTCCGTTTCTTTTATAAAATTACCGGAAACCGTGCAGGCTCCGCAAAACCGCTAGAAAACTATGGCGCTATGGCTGAGGCCCCACTACTACGCACCAAAGCGCACATGTAATCAATAGCGTTGTCTGGTACGTTATTGCGCATTGTTCCGCGTTTGCGCATGCAGTTTTGCTAATTAACATGCATGCATTTGCGCAAAAAAATGCTGATCGCAAAACGGAAACAGATGCGTAATCGCATGCACATCGGAAATCACATGAATTTTTGCCTTCCCGCCATTTCCATTCTAACCAAAATCACATGCCCAATCGCAAGTGAAAACGCATGGCCCAGCCCATATCTCCTGGTGAGGTTAACCTGGATTTTTATGTCTCCCTCAAAATGTGCTTATTTTTTAGATTTGTTCTCAACAGATCTAATAGTTGTTCTATAAACTGACCCCACACAACAGATGGAGGTTAAAATTCCTTCACACGCAGAGGAAAATGTTTAACACACATGCATGCACTAGAAGTCCATTTTAAGGTTAACTTGCCCTTTAATCTAGCACTCCCAGAGGAGAAGGGCAGGGTAGGGCTTTACAAAGATCTGTTGTTAGAAGGGGCAATAGAGACTTGGGATTTCCATTAGAACAATCCTTCCTACTGTAACAAGCAGCTGAATATGTCCACATTTCATAAATTCAGCACCAGACACTGCCTGACCATAGGAAAAATAAAATGGAGACCCCCCCCTGAATTCTTTTTACCCTTTAATGTTTTCTATATGAGATGTGGTAATAAAGGATGAGGCCACACTAGGACGGATAGCAATCATGTGTGGGAAAAGCACGCGTGTTGCCGTCAGCTTGCGCTGTGATCGGCGGAATATTGCGCATTCAGAGCACGTGCGACTCGGAAAAAGTCATGAGCACGTGTGCTCTTATAACGGATCGCAAAGCATGCAATGTGGCCACCAACATCGACATGTTTCTCACGTGCAAACGAATCGCAAAGAGGGAAAAAAGCGCTAGTGTGGCCTTAGCCCTAAGTGACCCTATTCCAACCTATACGAGTCACAGACGCCTCCTACTGAACATGCTTTACTTTATCTATCTCTGCTGCTGCGTACACATGGACAATATGCAGACCATCTATTTCAGGGAACGACTATACTGACCATTTCCAACTGCAAGGGGGAGGGGCCCTCTGGTACAGATGTGCAATTTTTAGTACTTGTGCGAATAGTGAATCTCCCACAAGCGGACAATGTTACATATCAGTCAGACATATCCTGGACTGGGTCCAAGGCTCCAATGAACTATATTTAACCCCATAATTGCTGGAGTAAGCAGGGCACCCAGCAATGCAAGAGTTAAAACTACATGTGGGGTCACGCAGGGCATTTATACAAATAATGTAATAAATCAAGGTACCTGGGACCCTCCCGCTATCTTTAAACTACAACTCCCAGAAACCTCTAAGTGCCTCATGATAGTTGCAATTCAATAAACGCTGGAAAACAAACTGTAAAATGTACCTTTCCCCTGATCCAACACAGACACCCAATAGCTATAGACATATATATTGATAACGTGTCCTTACCCCTCTCCCCATCTTTCTTGGTTCCCAGTGGAATCCAATGAAAAAAATCCCTTCCAAAAATAATGAGAAATGAAATAATTCTTTCTTTAAATAGCCGCCCGGGTGTCTCTCCTTGTGTGGACAGAAGCACTTGTTGAAAGGAGAGCTGATTTGGGGACAGGCTCCTCCTACTGGGGAGTAGGGGGGGGGGGGATTGGGTCCTACCTTCACCCCAGCTGAGAAACTTTGTCCCAGGCAACTGTCCATTAGATGCTGGGCAATAGCCAAACTGCCCTCCCTCCCCCGTCTCTTCCCTCTCTCTCTTTTTGTGCCTTTCTATTTCTCTGTCACTCTGAATTTCCATTTTCCTCCTCATTCCCCCCACCCCCCATCTCTAGCCTGATTTATCTCTCGCTGCCATTTCTTTACATTTTCCCTCTAATTACCCATCCTTCCAAGTGTCTGTTCATTTGTGACACCCCCTGTATGTCCTACCCAATCCGTAACTTTCCACTCAGCTGTTCGACCCCAAATCTTTTCTTCTGCACATCAATCACCCCAAATGTCTCATTTTAATCAATATATGAATATAATCAGTGGCCCTGTAGTATTAAAAATATAATCAGTGACCCTGTAGTATTATAAATATAATCAGTGGCCCTGTAGTATTATAATCAATGGCCCTGTAGTATTATAAATGTAATCCGAGGCCCTGTAGTATTATAAATATAATCTGTGGCCCTGTGGTATTCTAAATATAATCAGTGACCCTGTGGTATTATAAATATAATCTGTGGCCCTGTAGTATTATAAATATTTAATCTGTGGCCCTGTAGTATTATTAATATAATCTGTGGCCCTGTGGTATTATAAATATAATCTGTGGCCCTGTGGTATTATGAATATAATCAGTGACCCTGTAGTATTAAAAATATAATCAGTGACCCTGTAGTATTATAAATATAATCTGTGGCCCTGTAGTATTATAAATATTTAATCTGTGGCCCTGTAGTATTATAAATATAATCCGTGGCCCTGTAGTATTATAAATATAATCCGTGGCCCTGTAGTATTATAAATATAATCTGTGGCCCTGTAGTATTGTAAATATAATTTGTGTCCTTGTAGTATTAAAATATAATCTGAGTATAATCCATGGTTTGTGTGGTATTATACATATTATCAGTGGCTCATGTAGTGGTTATCATGTGGTTTATATAGTTTTATATGTATAACCCATGGCCCATGTGGTTCACATGGTATAATAGAGATAATCCGTGGCTCACGTGGTCCAACATTCTTATGTATTTGGAATATTGCAGGATCTGAGTTTTTGCTATAACCCAAATAAACACAGCAAATAAATATCTGAAAAGGAATATTCAGCGTTCGGTCCAATAGGTAAATTCCTTAACTCAGCCACAGGGCTTTTCTTTACTAATGTGATGCTTTTCCAAACAGAAATCTGACAAACATTCCAAACCTGACCAATCTAGGGTACCCACCGATTCCACACTCTATATCAATGAGTGACTGAGGGAAAGGATTTCAAAGCAATCTGATTGAAAGGATTGAGTGATTTAACTGTTTACTAACCAGCCAATAACAGCCAAAAGCTGAGAATTATAGTTTCACAACAGCCGGAAGGACCAGGTTACTATCACAGTTAATACATCTGATTTTCCCTCCATCTTCCTCCCTCCTCTCCCTGTGTCTCTGTGCTGCCCCCAGGCTCCCTGCAGATCTCTGTGTCCTGGGTTCCTACTGCTTGGCTACAGCTGGGTAAACAGAATGTAACACAGCTCAGGCTAACAAAACACACAATAGATCAAAGGGATACAAATTACTGTATCTTCATTTGTAATCTCTCATCCACAGTTATTACCAGTCATCAGTCTATCAATGTATTTACATATATATGTATCAATATAAATCAATAATAATAATATATATACCGTATATATGTATCTTTATATATGCAAATTGGTTCTCTAGGTTGTGGTTTCACAAGGTTAAGAACTACAATTCCCAGCATTCCCAGTACTACTGCCCTGATAGTACTGAATAAAGTCCGCCAGGCAGCACTGACGGTTATAAAGAATGGATATAGCGGGACACTCACACACTAGGGAGCGCAAGGAATCCAACACGCTGCCAAGATTATATCTAATATCCCCTGACCCTCCCCCGTTCACACCAACCGCACATATCGGATCCCTGCAACCCAAGATAGGAGCAAACCAAAGATCGACTGAGTAGGGATCTGACCCTGATATTGACCACCCAAGACGGGCACTGCCAACAGGAATAAAGATACTGGTAATGCTATAGCCAAGTCTATGTCATGGGCCAATGTAATAATCTATCAATTCATTAATATTATCAGTTTAAATCCACAAACTGGTCCCAAAACTGACAAAGGAACCAGTGTGTACACTCAAATAAACATGTTATAATAGCTGTGTTAGTGTACAATATCATGATATACAATGTGTTAGTGTACAATATCATGATATACAATGTGTTATTGTACAATATCATGGTATACAATGTGTTATTGTACAATATCATGATATACAATGTGTTATTGTACAATATCATGGATATACAATGTGTTATTGTACAATATCATGGTAACAATGTGTATTGTACAATATCTGGTATACAATGTGTTAGTGTACAAATCATGGTATACAATGTGGTTTGTACAATATCATGTATAACATGTGTTAGTGTACAATATCATGAACAATGGTTATTGTACAATATCATGGTATACAATGTGTAGTACAATATCATGGGTATACAAGTGTTAGTGTACATATCATGATATACAATGTGTTATTGTACAATATCATGGTATACAATGTGTTATTGTACAATATCATGGTATACAATTGTGTTATTGTACAAATCATGGTATACAATGTGTTAGTGTACAATATCATGGTATACAATGTGTTATTGTACAATGATCATGGTATACAATGTGTTAGTGTACAATATCATGGTATACAATGTGTTATTGTACAATATCATGGTATACAATGTGTTAGTGTACAATATCATGATATACAATGTGTTATTGTACAATATCATGGTATACAATGTGTTATTGTACAATATATGTATACAAGGTTTATGGTACAATCATGGTATACAATGTGTTAGTGTACAATATCATGGTACAATGTGGATTGTACAATATCATGGTATACAATGTGTTAGTGTACAATATCATGGTATAAAATGTGTTATGGTACAATATAATGGTATACAAATGTGTTAGTGTTACAATATCATGGTATACCAATGTTGTTATTGTACAATATCATGGTATACAATGTGTTATAGTGTACAATATCATGGTATACAATGTGTTAGTGTACAATATGCATGGTATACAATGTGTTAGTGTACAATATAATGGTACAATATCATGGTATACAATGTGTTAGTGTACAATATCATGGTATACAATGTGTTATTGTACAATATAATGGTATACAATGTGTTATTGTACAATATCATGGTATACAATGTGTTAGTGTACAATATCATGGTATACAAATGTGTTAGTGTACATATAATGGTACAATATCATGGTATACAATGTGTTAGTGTACAATATAATGGCATACATGTATACAATGTTAGGTCATTCATGTATACAAGGTTAGTCATCATGGTATACATGTAGGTACATATATGGTATACAATGTGTTATTGTACAATATCATGGTATACAATGTGTTAGTGTAAAATATCATGGTATACAATGTGTACTGAACACTAACACATTGTATACTGACATATTGTACACTAACACTTGTATACCAATATATTGTACACTAACGCATTGTATGCCAACATATTGTACACTAACGCATTGTATACCGACATGTTCTACACTAACACATTGATACTGACATATGTACACTAACGCATTGTATACCGACATATTGTACAATAAGCATTGTATCCGACTATTGTACACTAAGCATTGTAATGCCGACAATTGTACACTAACGCATTGCGAATACACGACATATTGTACACATAACGATTGTATACCGACATATTGTACACTAAACGGATGTATACCAACATATTGTACACTAAGCATTGTATACTGACATATTGTACACTAACGCATTGTGTACTCGACATAGTACACTAACGCATTGTATACCGACATATTGTACACTAACGCAGTTATACTAATATTGTACACTAACACATGTATACCGACATATTGTACACTAACCGCATTGTTATACCGACATATTGTACACTAACGATGTTATACCAACATATTTCACAACGCATTGTATAAATTATTTGTACACTAACGCATTGTATACTGACATATTGTACACTAACGCATGTTTATACCGACCATATTGTTACACTAAAAATTGTTTATACGAAATATTGTACACTAATGCATTGTATATGACATATTGTACACTAACACATTGTATACCGATATATTGTACACTAAACGGATTGTATTATAACCGACATATTGTAAATTAACGCATGTTTATACCGACATATTGTACACTAACACATTGTATACGGACATATTGTACACTAAAGCATTTTATACGGAAATATTGTACACTAACACATTGTATACCGATATATTGTACACTAACGGATTGTATACCGACATATGTACATAACGCATGTATGCCGACAATTGTACACAACACATTGTATACCGACATATTGTACAACTAACGCATTGGTATACCGACATATTGTACACTAACGGATTGTATACGAAATATTGTACACTAATGCATTGTATACTGACATATTGTACACTAAAGCATGTATACTGACATATTGTACACTAACGCATTGTTATCCGACATATTGTACACTAACGCATTTATACCGACAATGTACATAACACATGTATACCGACATGTACACTAACGCATTGTATACCGACATATTGTACACTAACGGATGTGTATACCGAACCTATTGTACACAACGCATTGTATCCGACATATGTACACTAACGCATTGTATACGACAATTGTACACTAACGCATTGTATCCGAATATTGTACACTAATGCATTGTATGCCGACATATTGTACACTAATGCATTGTATACTGAAATAGACATAACGCATTGTATACTGACATATTGTACACTAACGCATTTGTATACCGCATATGTGTACATAACGCATTATATACCGACATATTGTTAAACTACACCTTGTATACCGACCTATTGTACACTAACGCATTGTATACCGACAATTGTACACAACGGATTGTATACCAACATATTGTACACTAACGCATTGTATACTGAATTATGTACACTAACGCATTGTATACGGACATATTGTACACTAACGCATTGTATACTGACATATTGTACACTAACGCATTGTATACCGACATATTGTACACTACAAATTGTTCTATACCGAAAATAGTACACTAATGCATTGTATACTGACATATGACACAACGCATTGTATACCGATATATTGTACACTAACGCATTTGTATACCGACATATTGTACCACTAAAGCTATAACAGACATATGACACTAACATGTATACCGAATATTGTACACTAAAGCATTTATACGGAACATATTGTACACAACACATTGTATACCATATATTGTACACTAACGGATTGTATACCGAAATATTGTAAACTAACGCATTGTATGCCGACAATTGTACACTAACACATTTGTATACCGACATATTGTACACTAACGATTGTATACCGACATATTGTACACTAAAGGATTGTTATACCAACATATTGTACACTAATGATGTATACTGACATATTGTACACTAAGCATTGTATACTGACATATTGTACACTAACATTGTATACCGACATATTGTACACTAACGCATTATTATACCGACATATTGTACACTAACACATTGTATACACCGTTTTACTATTGTACACTAATGCATGTTATACCGACATATTGTACACTAACGGATGTGTATACCAAACATATTGTACACTAACGCATTGTATACTGAATATTGGCACTAGCATTATATATAATATTGTACACTAACGCATTGTATACCGACATATTGTACACTAACGCATTATATACCGACATATTGTACACTAACACATTGTATACCGACATATTGTACACTAACGCATTGTATACCGACATATTGTACACTAACGGATTGTATACCAACATATTCTACACTAACGCATTGTATACTGAATTATTGTACACTAACGCATTGTATACTGACATATTGTACACTAACGCATTGTATACCGACATATTGTACACTAACACATTGTATACCGACATATTGTACACTAATGCATTGTATACTGACATATTTATACTGGACATATTGTACACTAACGCATTGTAACGTGTTTAAACTACGCCGTATACGAATGATTCTACACTAACAGCAGTCTACGACATATGTACACTAACGCATTGTATATACGACATATTGTACACTGCATATCCGACATTATTGTCATAACGCTGCGACATATTGATACATAAACGCTTGTATACCGACATATGTACAATAACGATTTGGTACCGAACAAGACAAACCAATTCTACCAACACAGGTTACACTTATGATTTGTTATAATTGTACACTAACGCTTGTATACATGACATATTGCTTCACAACATGTAACCGACATTGTATCACAACGCTAATACCGCATATTGTAATACACTTACCGACATATTGGAATAAAGCGACCCATATTGTAAACAAGTGACTTGTATACCATACAATTCGTACACTAAGCATCAGTGGATACTGATTATGGTTACACTAAGACGATTGTATACGCGACCATATTGAAACTAACGCATGTATACCGACATTGTACACTTAACATTTACGACTTATTATACTAAAGCATTTGTATATGCAGTTGAATTATTGACAACTAACACATTCGTTATACCGCCCTCGATATATGGTACACTAAGCTTGTAACGAATGTTACCATGTATACCGAATATTGTACATAACGAGTATAGGAAAATATTGTACACTGAACAACATTTATACGAAATATTGTACACTTAACGCATTTATATCCGATATATTGTACACTAAAGGATTTTGTTCACATATCGACATACATTGTATGCGCAATGTACACTAGACCACATTGATAGACATATTGTACACTAACGGCATTGTATATCCGACAATTGTAACTAAGGTTGTTACGACTTTTAACTGCTTATTGAATATGTACCTGAGTAGACATATTGTACACTAACGCATTATCACCGACCATATTGACTTACAATATACCCATATGTACATAAACACATTGTATACCAGACATATGTGTACATAAGCCTTGTGATACCGACATATTGTACACTAACGGATTGTTTTACGAATCAGATTGTACCACTAACGCATTGTATGCCGAAATTGGATCGCACTAACGCATGATACCGACATATGTACATAACGCAATTGTATGCCGATATATGGCTACAACGTAATAGCATTGTATGCCGACATATGTACACTAATGCATTGATACTGAAATATTGTACACTAACGCATGTATACTGACATATTGACACTAACGCATGGTGATACGACATATTGTAGTCATACTAAGCATATATACCGACATATTGTAAACTAACACATTGATACCGACATATGTACACTAACATGTATACCGAATTATTGTACACGAACGGATTGTTACCCAACATATTGTACACTAAAGCCGTGATACTGAAGTATTGTACACTAACGATTGTATACGGACATATTGTACATCAACGCATGGTTACTGACATATGTACATAACGCATTGATATCCGACATAGGTACACTAACAATTGTCATATACCGCATATGTACGCAAATGCATTGTATATGGACATATTGTGACCACTAACACAGGTAACGTATATTTGTCACTAACGCCATTGTATACCGACATATTGTAACCACTAACGCATTGTAGACCGACATACTTGTACACGAAACACATGTATACGCAATGCACATAATTTTACGGTTTTCCTAACACAGTATCAATATATGATCGTTTATACGAATGTAATAACCATGTAGCCACAATTATAACACATTGTATACACAATCATCGATTTCGGAGAATACACTAACGGATTGTATACCAAACATATTGTCACTTAATGCATGTATACTACATTTGTACACGAACGCATTGTATACTGACTATGTACACTAACGCATTTGGTATACCGACATATGTGTACACTAACGATTATATACCGACATATTGACACTAAAATTGTATACGACCATATGGTACACTAAGCATGATACCGACATATTGACTTACAATAACGGATGTTAACCAAACATTTATTGTACACGTAAGGCATGTTATACTGAATTATTGTTACACTAACGCATTATATACCGACATATTGTTACACGAACAAAAATTGTTATACGGACATATTGTACACGAATGCAGTGTATATGACATATTGTACACTAACACATTGTTATACCGATATATTGCTACACTACGGAGTGTATACCGACATATTGTACACTAACGCATTGTATACCGACATATTGTACACTAACACATTGTATACCGACATATTGTACACTAACACATTGTATACCGACATATTGTACACTAACGCATTTTATACCGACATATTGTACACTAACACATTGTATACTGACATATTGTACACTAATGTTAATGGGTTTAAATGGAACAATGACTGTAGTTTGGTATTTTATACACCAGGCCAGAGGGGCAGTAGGCCAGTATCTCTCTGGTGCTTCCCGAAATGCTCTGCCTGCCAGTAACGGTAATGTATAGGGAGGGACAGGGCTGAGCAGATACATGTGGTAAGATTCTCTCCTTAGAACTTAATCAAATTCCCCATCTGGTGGTCATTATCTCCAGGCTTCCCTGACCCTTAACCCTACCAATTGTCCTGTGGGGATGGAGAGGCAGGTAAAGATTCAGTATTGATTGAACATAAATTGCCCTGTATATTGATAGCTTTACATTGAGATACACAAAATATTGTTCAATATTAAACCAGGTAATTGCTGAATTACACTGAAAGGTCTTGTTAAGTTTATGGCTTCAGCAAAGTATCATTGAAAGATATTGTTATGTTCCTATTCAGGTTAATAGGCTAAATATTACCTACAGATTATAGTAAAACAGCGCCCTCCAGTGGTCAGGTAAAATGTATACTTAGCTTTACCAGGTGATCCTTTAAGAACTCTCAGACACAAATCTTCCCTTCTATAAAAGCCTGTTAATACTCACTAGTGACTAGCATTACACCCCTTTAAGTAGTCTCTTATCTTCAATGCCACATTACTGTTTACTTTCCCCCAGTCTGATTCAGCACTATTTAAAGCCATAGGACAGCCAGAATCAACTTATCTGCTTATGATAATTTTTAAGTGTCTACCGAGAAAGCCTCATCAACTACAACTCCCAGAATACACTGCCAGTCTTGGGATTTGTATTCCAGATGAGGTCCAGCTGATATTGCCAGAAATTCCTCATCGTAGAGCCAGTTCACTATCTTAATTTCCTCTGTCCATCTACCAGGGTAGAGGCGATGATAAATTGCTCGATCAATGGCTTTATCCTTTTGAAGCTGTTGTAGTAAATCTATGACCTTTTTCTTGTAACGGCTTCAAAAGGATAAAGTCATTGATCGAGCAATGTTTCATCGCCTCTACCCTGGTGAGGCACATCCATGCATATATGGACTCCTAAAGATACATAAGGAAGGGGCACCACTAAGACCTATAGACAGCAGCATCAACTTTGTAACATACAAGGTGGCAAAATACCTAGCCAACATCTTAGGACCATTGGTGGGAAGTTCTAAGCATCGCATTCAGAACTCTCGGGATTTCACCAACAAGATTGAAGATATAGTACTCAGTGCAGAAGAAACTATGGTGTCCTATGATGTGACATCTCTCTTCACCTGTATACCCACTAAGGAGGCTGTTGACATGGTGAGAAAACAGCTAGGCTAAGACAGCACTCTTACCAGCAGAACTGATCTCAACCCAGAACAGGTGTGTTCCTTACTGGACTTGTGCCGGAATACCACCTATTTCAAATACAGGGATAAGTTCTATAAGCAAAAACATGGATGTGCTATGGGATCTCCAGTTTCACCCATTGTGGCCAACCTTTACATGGAGGAGGTAGAAAAACAGGCGCTTAATACCTTTAAGGGCATAGCACCCAGCCACTGGTTCAGATATGTGGATGACACTTGGGTTAAAATCCACCAGAAGGAAGTACAAGCCTTCACAGAACACATTAATGCGGTGGACCAAAACATCAAATTTACCTATCTGGTAACCAGCACAGTATATAGTACCTATATATCTATATATGATAAATCTACCCTTACATCCTACCTATCTGGTAAAGCCACAGTATATGGTATCTATAATCTATAATGATAAATCTGCCCTTACATCCATCATCTGGTAACACACAGTTAATATAGTACCTATATCTATATTGATAAATTCTACCCTTACAATCCTACCTATCCAGTAACCAGAACGTATATGGTATCTATATATCTATATATTGATAACTCTACCCTTACATCCACCTATCTGGTAACCAGCACAGTATATGGTATCTATATATCTATATATATAAATCTACCCTTTACATCCTACCTATCGGATAACAGCACAGATATGTATCTATATATCTATATATGATAAATCTACCCTTACATCCTACCTATCCGTTAACCACAAGTATATGGTATCTATATATCTATATATGATAAATCTACCCTTACATCCTACCATCCGGTAACCAGACAGTATAATGGTATCTATATATCTATATATGATAAATCTACCCTACATCCTGACTATCGTAACCAGCACAGTATATTGGTATCTATAATATCTATTGATAAATCTACCCCTTACATCCTACCTATCCGGTAACCAGCACGTATAGGTATCTATAATCTATATATGATAAATCTACGCCTTACAATCTTGCCTATCCTGTACCAGCACAGTATATGTATTTCTATTATCTATATATGATAATCTACCCTTAATCCTACCTATCCGGTAACCGCACAGTATATGGTATCTATATATCTTTATAAAATCTACCCTTACATCCTACCTCCGGTAACACGCACAGTAATTGGTATCTATATATCTAATATGATAAATCTACCCTTACATCCTACCTATCAGGTACCAGCACAGTATATGTATCTATATCTATATATGATAATCACCCTTACATCCAACCTATCTGGATAACCCAGCAGCAGTATATGATATCTATATATCTAATATGAAAAATCTACCCTACATCCTACCTATCCGTAACCAGCACATTATATGATATCTATATATGTAAATCTACCCTTACATCTACCTACTAGCACAGTAATGGTATCTATATATCTATATTGATAAATCTACCCTACATCCTACTTACTGATACCACAGATATGATATCTATTAATCTATATATGATAACTCTACCCTTCCATCCAACCTATCCGGTAACCAGCAAAGTATATATCTATATATCTATGATATGATAATCTACCCTTACATCCTACCTATCTGTAACCAGCACAGTATATGGTATCTATATATCTATATATGATAAATCTACTATACATCCTACCTATCTGGTAACCAACCAGTATGATATCTATATATGATAAATCTACCCTTACATCCTACCTACCAGCCACAGTATATGGTATCTATATATCTATATGATATCTACCCTTACATCCTACCTATCTGGATAACCAGCACAGTATATGATCTCTATATATCTATATATGATAAATCTACCCTTCATCACCTACCGTAACCAGCAAAGTATTGATATCTATATATCTCTATTGAAAATCTACCCTACCCTACCTAATCTGGTAACCAGCACAGTATGTGGTATCTATATATCTATATATATAATCTACCCTACATCTACCTATCCGGTAACCAAGCACAGTATATGGTTCTATATATCTATATATGATAAATCTACCCTTACATCCTACCTATCTGGTAACCAGCCACAGTCATATGGTATCTATATATCTATAATGATAAATCTACCCTTACATCCTACCTATCTATAACCAGCACAGTATATGATATCTATATACTATATATGATAAATCTACCCTTTACATCCTACTATCGTAACCAGCACAGTATATGTATCTAATATCTAATATGATAAATCACCTTACATCTACCTCTGGTAACCAGCACAGTATATGATATCTATATATGTAAATCTACCCTTACATCCACCCCTAACCTACACAGTATATGGTATCTATATACTATATATGATAAAGCTACCCTTACATCCGTACCTATCTGTAACCACACATAGTTAGGATATCTCTATATCTATATATGATAAATCTACCCTTACCACCACCTATCCGGTAACCAGCAAAGTATATGAATCTATATATCTATGTATGATAAATCTACCCTTACATCCTACCTATCTGGTAACCAGCACAGTATATGTATCTATATTATATAATGATAATCACTATACTCCTACCAATCTGGTAACGCACACAGTATATTGATATTTATATATGATAAAATCTACCCTTACATTCCTACCATCGGTAAACCAGCACAGTATATGGTATCTATATATCTATATGTGATAAATCTACCCTTACATCCTACCTATCTGGTACCATCACAGAATGTTACTATATATCTATATATGAAAATCGACCCTACTACTACCTATCTGGTAACCAGCACAGTATATGATATCTATATATCTATATATGATAAATCTACTATTACATCCTACCTATCTGGTAACCAGCACAGTATATGATATCTATATATGATAAATCTACCCTTACATCCTACCTATCTGGTAACCAGCACAGTATATGGTATCTATATATCTATATATGATAAATCTACCCTTACATACTACCTATCCGGTACCAGACACAGTATATGTACTAAATATCTATTTATTGATAAATCTACCCCTACATCCTACATCTGGATAACCAGCACAGATATGATATCTTATATTATATAGAATAATCTACCCACATCCTAACATCTTGGTAACCAGTCACAGTATATGTATCAATCTATATATGATAAATCTACCCTTACATCCTACCTATCCGGTAACCAGCACAGTGTCATGGTTGATAGATATAATTATCAATGATAAATCTACCCTTACATCCTACCTATCTGGTAACCAGCACAGTATATGGTATCTATATATCTATATATGATAAATCTACCCTTACATCCTACCTATCTGGTAACCAGCACAATATGTGGTATCTATATATCTATATATGATAAATCTACCCTTACATACTACCTATCCGGTAACCAGCACAGTATATGATATCTATATATCTATATATGATAAATCTACCCTTACATCCTACCTATCTGGTAACCAGCACAGTATATGATATCTATATATGATAAATCTACCCTTACATCCTACCAATCTGGTAACCAGCACAGTATATGGTATCTATATATCTATATATGATAAATCGTAAACTACAACCCCAGAAACCTCTAAGTGAACTCATGATAGTTGCAATTCAATAAACGCTGGAAAACAAACTGTAAAAAGGTACCTTTCCCCGATCCATACAAGAAACCCAAAGTATAGACTATATATGATAAAGGGTCCTTACCCCTCTCCCATCTTCTTGTCCCAGGGAATCCAATGAAAAAAATTCCTTCCAAAAAACTAATGAGAAAATGAAATAATTCTTTCTTTAAATAGCCGCACGGTTGTCCTCCTTGTTGTGGACAGAAGCACTTGTTGAAAGGAGAGCTGATGGTGGACAGGTCCTACTACTGCGGGAGTAGGGGGGGGGGGGATGGGTCCTCCCTCTCACCCCAGTGAAGAAACTTTGTCCCAGGCAAACTGTCCATTAAGATGCGGGCAAATAGCCATAACCACTGCCCTACCTACACCGTCTCTTCCCCTCTTCTTGTTGTGCCTTTCTATTTCTCTGTCACTCTGAATTTCCATTATTTTCCTCATCATTCCCCCACCCCCCAATCTCTAGCCTGATTATCTCTCGATGCCATTTCTTTAACATTTTCCCCTCTAATTACATCCTTCCAAGTGTCCTGTCATTGTGGACACCCTTGTATGTCCTACCCAATCCGTGAACTTTCTCCACTCAGCTGTTCGACCCAAATCTTTCTTCTGCACATAATCACCCAAATGTATCATTAATCGCATATATGAAATAATCAGTGGCCCTTCGTATTAAAAATCTAATCAGTGACCCTGTAGTATTATAAATATAATCAGTGGCCCGAGTATTATAAGTCCAATGGGGGGGGGGCCCTTGTAGTATTATAAATGGTAAATCCGAAGGCCTGTAGTATTATAAGATATAATCCTGTTGACCGTGGTATTCTAAATATAATCAGTTGACCCGGTTGGTATTATCAATATAAATCTGGGCCCTTGTAGTATTATAAATATTAATCTGTGGCTGTAGTAATAATATAATCTGTGGCCTGTGGTATTCTAACTATAATCTGTGGCCCTGTAGTTATGAATATAATTCAGTGACCCTGTAGTATTAAAAATATATCAGGCCCCTGTTAGATCTATAAATATAATCTGTGGCCCCTGTAGTTATATAATTATTTAATCTGTGGCCCCTGTAGTATATAAATCTAATCCATGGCCCGCAGTATTATAACTATATCCGTTTTGGGGGGCCCTGTAGTATTATAAATATAATCTGTGGCCCTGTAGTATGTTAAATATAATTTGATGTCCTGTAGTATTAAAATCTATCTGCGTAAATCCTGGTTTGGGTGGATTAACACATATTATCAGTGGCTAATGTAGTGGTGTATCATGTTGGTTTATATAGTTTTAATGATATTAACCATGGCCCATGTGGTTCACATGGTATTAATAGAGATAAGCCGTGGCTCACGTGGTCCAAACATTCGTATGTATTTGGAATTGATGCGGATCTGAGTTTTGCTAGACCCAAAATAAACAGCAATAATATTCTGAAAAGGAAATCAGCGTTGGTCCAATAGGACATCCTTAAACTCAGCCAAGGGCTTTTCTACAAGTGTGCTTTTCCAAAGAAATTGACAAACAGTTCCAAACCTGACCAGTCTAGGGTCCCCCCCCCCCCCCCACCGATTCCACACTCTATATCAATGAGTGACTGAGGAAAGCGAGTTTCAAGCAATCTGATTGAAAGGATAGAGCGATTTAACTGTTTACTAAACGCCAATAACAGCCAAAGCTGAGAATTATAGCTTTCACAACCAGCCGGAAGGACCAGGTTTACTATAAAAGTTCAATAAAATCTGATTTCCCTCCATCTCCTCCTCATCTCCCGTGTCTCTGTGCTGCCCCCGGTCCCTGCCAGATCTCTGTGTCCTGGGTTCCTACTGCTTGGCTACAGCTGGGTGGTAAACAAATGAACCCACAGCTCAGGCTAACAAACCACCACAATAGATCAAAGGGATACAAATTATGTATCTTCATTGTAATCTCCTCATCCAAGTATTACCAGTTCGGCTATCAATGTATTTAAATATTATATGTATCATATAAATGCCATAATAAATATAATACAGTCTATATGATCTTTATAGATGCAATGGTTCTCTAGGTTGTGGTTCACAAGGTTAAGAAACTACAATCCCAGAATTCCCAGTACTACTGCCCTGATAGTACTGAATAAAGTCGCCAGGACAGCACAGACGGTTATAAAGAATGGATATAGCGGGAATGACACTCACCACAATAGGGAGCGCAAGGGAAGGAATCCAACACGCTGCCAAGATTATATATAATATCCCCTGACCCTCCCCCGTTCACACCCACGCCGCACATACGGATCCCTGCAACCCAAGATCGGAAGCAAAACAAAGATCGAACTGAGTAGGGGATTCTGACCTGATATTGACCACCCAAGCCAAGGGCCACTGCCAAAGGAATAAAGTCGGTTAAATGCTATAGCCCAAGTCTATGTCATGGGGCCAATGTCGAATCTATCATCATTAATATTATCAGTTTTTAACTCCACAAACTGGCCCAAATGACAAAGGAACCAGTCGGTACATCAAATAAACTGTTTAATAGCTGTGTTAGTTACAATATCATGATATCCATGCTGTTAGTGTACAATGTTCCCATATGGTACTACAATGTGTTATGTACAAATCATGGATACATGTTTATCTGTACAATATCATGATATACAATGGTATTGTTACACTATCATGCGTATACAATGTGTTATGGACAATATCATGGTTTACAAGTGTATTGGACAATATCATGTATACAATGTGTTTTAGTTCGTACCAGATCATGGTATACAATGGGTTATTGTACAATATCATGGTATACAATGTGTTAGTGTTACAATATCATGGTATACAATGTGTTTAGTGTTACCAATATCATGGTATACAACTGTGTTATTGTACATATCATGTATACAGGTGTTAGTGTCAAATCATGATATACAATTGTGTATTGGACACTATCAGGGACTACAATTGTTTAGTGTACAATATCATGATGACAATGGTTATTGCTACAATATCCTGGATACAACTGTGTTATTGTGACATATCATGATACCAATGTGTATTGTACCAAGTTCATGGTATACAATGGGTAGTGTACAATATCAAGTATACCATGTGTTATGATACAATATCAGGTATAAATGTGTTATTGTACACTATTCATGATATCACAATGTGTTATTCATAAATTATATCGGTATACCAATGTGTTAGGTACAATATCAGGTTATACAATGCTGTTAGTGTACAATATCATGTATACAATGTGTTATTGTCCAATATATGATATAAACTGTGTTATTGTACATATAGGGATACAATTGTGTGAGTGCAATATCATGGCATACAAGGGGTTATTGTACCATATCATGGTGATACAACTGTGTTAGTTGTCAATTAAAAATTTCATGGTATACAAGTGTTGGTAGTGTACAATATCATGGATACAATGTGTTTATTGTACAATATCCTGGTTTATACAATGTGTTTAGTGTAAATATCATGGTATACAATGATGTAGTGATACAATATCATGGTATACAGTGTTATTGTACAATAGCAGGTATACAATGTGTGTATTGTCCCAATATCATGGTATACAATGTGTTTAGTGTACAATATCTGGATAAAAGTGTATTGTACAATATCATGAGTATATAACTGTGTTAGTGATACAATATCATGGTACAATTCATGGTATACAAGTGTAGTGTACAATATCATGGTATACAATGTGTTTTGATACAATATACTGGTAGACAATGTGTTATTGGACAATCGCATGGTATACAAGGTGGTAGTGTACATATCTGGTATACAATGTGGTAGTGTCATATAATGGTACAATATCATGGTATAAATGTGTTAGTGTACAATATAATGGTACAATCATAATGGTATAAATGTGTTAGTGATACAATATCATGCTATACAATGTGTTCGTGTACAATATCATGGTATACAATGTGTTAGTTAAATATAATGGTATACAGGTGGTTATTGCACCAATATCATGGTCTACAATGTGTTAGTGCTAACATATCATGGTATACAATGTGTTAGTGACAATACATGGTATACAATGTGTTTAGTGTACCCTATCATGGTATACAATGCTGTACTGCACACTAACAAATTGTATACTGACATATTGCGACAATAACCATTGTATACAATATCTTGTACATAACGCAATTTGTATGCCAACATATTGTACACTAACGATTGTATACCGACATGTCTACACTAACCACAGTGATATGACATATGGTACACTAACGCATTTCTATACCGACATATCTGTACACTAACGCATGATGCGACTTATTGTACACTAACGCATTGTAGGCCGACATATTGTACACTAACGCCATTGTATACCGACATTATGTACTAACGCATTGTATACCGACATATTGTACACTAAGGATCGTATACCCAAATATGCTACACTAAGGCATGTATACTGACATCTTGTACACAAACGCCTTGTATACTGAATATTGTACACTAACGCATTGTATACCGAAATTATTGTACACGCAACGCATTATATATACCGACATATTGTACACTAAACACATTGTATTACCGACTATTGTACCACTAACGCATTGTATTACCGACATATGGCACACTAACGGAGTGTATGTTTCAACATTTGTACACTAACGCATTGTCTACTGAATTATTGTACACCTAACGCATGTATCTACAATTTACACTAACGCATTGTATACCGAACTATTGTACACTAACAAATGTATACCGACATGTGACTACAATATGCATTGTATACTGACAGATTGACACTAAAACATGTTCTACGATATATTGTACACTACGGATTGTATACCGACATATTGTACACTAACGCATGTATACCGACATATGTACACTACACATTGTATAGAACATATTGTGCACTAAGCCACTTTTATCGGAAATATTGTACACTAACACATTGTAACCGTTATATTGACACTAAACACATTGTCTTACCGACATATTGTACACTAAGCATTGTCTACAGACATATTGTACACAACACATGTTATAACGATATATTGTACACAAGGTTGTATACGACATATGCTAACTAACGCAGTGTATGCGAATTAGTACACTAAACACATGGTATACCGACATATTGATACACTAACCCTTGTTTTCCATTTTATCTGCCTTATACGATCATATTGTACCTACCGGATTGTATACCGACATATTGTACCTAATGCATTGTATACTGACATATTGTACAATAAAGCATTGAGACGACATATTGTACATAAGCTATTATATACACTAACACATTGTATCCCGACTATTGTACACTAACGCATTGTATACGACAATTGTACATAAGCGATGGTATTACCGACATATTGTACACTAACGCATTGTATGCCGACCATATTGTACACTCAACGCATTGTTATTACGACATATTGTACACTAACGCATTGTATGCCGACATATTGTAACCTAATGGGGGGGCAAATTTTTTTTTTTTTGGGTTATGCCGACAGATTGTTACACTAATGCATTGTATAATGAAATATTGTACACTAACGCATTGTATACTGACATATTGTACACTAACGATGGATACCGACATATGGTACACTAACGATTATATTTACCGACATTTTGAAAAAACACTTGTAACCAACATATTGTACACTAACGCATTGTTTCCGGAATATTGTACACTAACGGATTGTATACCACACATATTGTACCTAACGCATTGTACTATGAATTGATTGTTACACTAACGATTGTATACGGGACATATTGTACACTAACGCATTGTAACTGAAATATTGTAACTAAAGCATTGTTACGACTATTGTACACTACACAAATTTGTTATACCGACATATTGTACACTAATGCATGTCATACTGACATATTGTACACTAACACATTGTATACCGAATAATATTGTAACAACGCATTGTATACCGACATTTGTACAATAACGCATTGTATACCGACATTATTGTACATAACACATTGTATACCGACATATTGTACACTAAAGCATTTATACGGAAATATTGTACATAACACATTGTATACCAAATATTGTCACACTAACGGATGTATACCGACATATTGTACACTAACGCCATTGTATGCCGACATATTGTAACCTAACACGCGCTATACGACATATTGTACACTAACGCCATTGGATACGACATATTGTACACTAACGATTGATATCCAAACATATTGTACACTAATGCATTGATATGAACATATTGATACCCTAACGCATTGTTATACTGACATATTGTACATAACGCCATGTATTGACGACATATTGTAAACTAACACATGTATCGAATATTGTACACTAAAGCATTGGATACGACATATTGTAAACTAACGGAGTATACCAAACATATTGTTACACGAATGATTGTTAACTGACATATTGTACACTAACGCAGTGATACTGACATATGTACACTAACGAATTGTATACCGACAATGTACACTAAACGCATTTATTACGACATATTGTACACTAAACACATCTTATACCGACATATTGTACACTAATGCATAGATACCGAACATATTGTACACTAAAGGTTGTATACCAAAATATTGTATTCACTAACGCATTGTAACTGAATTATTGTACACCACTAAAACGCCATATTATACCCGACTTTGCTACACTTTATCAAATGTATACCGACCATATTGCTACCACTAATGCATTGGTTACTGACATATTTTTTACATAACACATTGATACCGAGATATTGTACACTAACGGATTGTTCAACGACTATTGTACACTAACCCGGCATTGGTATACCGACATATTGTCAAACACATTGCTTATACCGACATATTGTACACTAAAGCATTTTATACGGAAATATCTGTACACCTAACACATTGCTATACTGACATATTGACATAACGCATTGTAGACCGACATATTGTACACTAACACATTGTCTACCACCATTATTGTACACTAACGCATTTGTACGACATATTGTACACTAAAGCATTTACAGAATATGTACATAACACATTGTATACGGACATATTGTACAATAATGTTAAGGGTTTTTAAATGGAACATGACTGTAGTTGGTATGCTTATACCACAGGCCACGAGGCGGCAGTAGGCAGTACTCTCTGGCTGCTTCCCGAAAATGTCATGCCTGCCAGTACGGTTAATGGATAGGGAGGGACAACGGGCTGAGCGGATACATGTGGTTAAGATTATCTCCTTAGAAATTAATCAAAGTCCCCAATGTGGTCATTATCTCCAGTTCCCTGACCATTAACCCACAATTGTCCGGTGGGTGATTGAGAGGCAGGTAAGATCAGTATTGGACACATAAATGCCGGTATTGATACCGCTTTACATTGAGATCCACACAAATATTGTTCCTATTAAACCAGGTAATGCTGAATTACACTGAACGAGTCTTGTAAGTTATGGCTTCCGCCAAAGTTCATTGAAAGATATTGTTCTGTTCTATTCAGGTAATAGGCTAAATATTACATACAGATTAAGTAAAACAGCGCCCCCAGTGGTCGGTTGGTAAAATGTCTACTTAGCCTTTACCAGGGGATTCCCCCCCTTTTATATGAAACTCTCAGACACCCATCGCTCCCCTTCTATAAAAGCCTGCTTAATACTCACTATTGAACTAAGCATTACCCCTTTAGAGTAGTCTCTATCTTCAATGCCACATTACTGTGTCTTTCACCCAGTCTGATTCAGCAGATTTAAGCCATAGGACAGCCAGAATCAACTTATCTGCTTCTGATAATTTTACAGTTGCTCTGACCGCGAGAAAGCCTTATCAAACTACAACCCCAGACTACCCTGCCAGTCTTGGGATGGATTCCAGATGAGGGTCAGTCGTGATCAGTGACAGAAACTTTCCTGTCATCGCTTAGCCCCCCCGCACCGTGTACACTATCTTAATTTCTCTGTCCATCTACCAGGTGAGCGATGATAAATTGCTCGATCAATGGCTTATCCTTTTGAAGCTGGTTGTAGTAAATCTATGACCTTTTTCTTGTGTGCTAACGGCTTCAAAAGGATAAAGTCATTGGATCGAGCAATGTATCAGCGCCCTCTACCCTGGTGCGGCACATCATGATTATGGACTCCTAAAGAACATAAGGATAAAGGGACACACTAAGACCTATAGACCCGAGCATCAACTTTGTAACATAAAGGTAGCAAAATACCTAGCCAAACATCTAGGACAATTGGTGGAAGTTCCTAAGCACGCATCAGAACTCTCGGGAGTTCCCACCAACAAGATTGAAGCTAGGTACTCAGTGCCAGAGAAACTATGGTGTCCTATGATGGACATCTCGCTTCCACCGGTATACCCATAAGGAGGCTGTTGACATGGTGAGAATCACAGTAGGCTAAGACAGCACTCCTTACCAGCAGAATGATCTCAACCCAGAACGGTGTGTTCCTACTGGACTGTGCCGGATCCACCTAAATTCAAATTACAGGGCAGTCTATAGCAAAAACATGGGAGTGCTATGGATCTCCAGTTTCCCCCCATTGTGGCCCAACCTTTACCTGGAGGAGGTAGAAAAACAGGCGCTTAATACTTAAGGGCGCATAGCACCCAGCATGGTTGTCAGAGATGTGGATGTCACTTGGGTTTAAATCCACAGAAGGAAGTACAAGCCTTACAGAACACATTTAATGCGGTGGGACCAAAACATCAATTTACCTATTATAGGTAACAAGCACAGTAGATAGATACCTATATACTATATCTGTAAATCGACCCTACATCCTACCTATTGGTAACCAGCACGTAGTATATGTATCTCATATATCTATAAGGGATAAATCTACCCTTCATCCACTATCTGGTAACCAGCACATAATAGAATCCTATATATCTATATATGATAAATCTACCCTTACATCCTACCTATCTGGTAACCAGATCACAGTATATGGTATCTATATATCTATAATGATAAATCTACACATTACATCATACCTATCTGGATAAACCTAGCACAGGTATATGGTATCTATATATCTATAATGTAAATCTCCCTTAACCCACTATCCGTGTAACCAGCACAGTATATGTATCTATAATCTATATTGATAATCTACCCTTAACTCCTACCTATCCGGTAACAGCACAGTATATGGTATCTATATATCTATATATGATAAATCTACCCTTACATCCTACGTATTCCGGTAACCAGCACAGTATGGTATCTATATATCTAATATATGATAAATCTACCCTTACATCTACCTATCCGGTAACCAGCACAGTAGTATGGTATCTCTATATCTATATATGATAAATCTACCCTACATCCTACTATCCGGTACCAGCCAGTATATGGTATCTATAATATCTATATCTGATAAATCTACCCTTACATCCTACCTATCCGGTAACCAGCACAATATGTATCTATATATCTATTATGATAAATCTACCCATTACAATCCACATATCGGTAACCAGCACGATATGTATCTATATATCTATATATGATAAATCTACCCCTTAATCCACCTATCCGGAACCAGCACAGTATATGTATCTATATATCTATTATATGATAATCTACCCTTAATCCTACCATCGGTAACCAGCACAGTATATGAGTATCTATATATCTATATATGATAAATCTACCCTTACCATCCTACCTATCGGTAACCAGCACAGTATATGATATCTATAGATCTATATATGAAAAACTACCCTTATATCCTACAATCCAGGTACCAGCCAAAGTATATGAGATCTATATATGATAAGATACCCTACATCCTACCGTACCTAGCACGTTTATGTATCTATATCTATCTATGATAAATCTACCCTTAACCTACCATCTGAAACCAGCACAGTATATTATATTATCTAATATCTATATATGAGAAAACTTACCCTTCTCATCCAACCTATCCGGTAACCAGCAAAGTATATATCTATATATCTATATATGAAATTACCCTTACATCCTACCTATCTGTAACCAGCACAGTATATGGTATCTATATATCTTATATGATAAATCTACACTACATCCTACCTATCTGGTAACACCAACAGTTATGGTATGCTATAATCTATATATGATAAATCTACCCTTACATCCATATCGGTAACCAGCACAGTATATATTACTATATATCTATATATGATAAATCTACCCTTACATCCTACCTATCTGTAACCAGCACAGTATATGATCTATATATATCTATATATGATAAATCTACCCTTACATCACTATCTGGTAACCAGCACAGTATATGATCTATATATCTATATATGAAAATCTACCCTTACATCCTACTATCGGTAACCAGCACAGTATATGGTATCTATATATCTATATAGATAAATCTACCCTTACATCCTACCTATCCGGTAACCAAGCACAGTATATGGTTATATATAATCTATATATGATAAATCACCCTTACATCCTACCTATCCGTTAACCAGCACAGTATATGGTATCTATTATATCTATATATGATAAATCTACCCTTACATCCTACCATTAAGTAACCAGACACAGTATATGGGATCATATATCTATATATGATAAATCTAACCTTACATCCTACCTATCCGTAACCAGCACAGTATATGGTATCTATTATCTATATATGATAAATCTACCCTTACATCTACCTATCTGGTAACCAGCACAGTATATGGTATCTTATATCTATATATGATCTAATCTACCCTTACATCCTACCTAACCGTAACCAGCACAGTATATGGTATTATATATATCTTATATGATAAATTCTACCCTTACATCCTACTATACCGTAACCAGCACGTATATGGTTATCGATATATATCTATATATGATAAAATCTACCCTTATCATCCTACCTATCGGTAACCAGCACAGTATTGAGTATCTATAGATCTATATATGATAAATCTACCTAAATCCTACCTTCTGAAACCAGCAAAGTATAGATATTACTATATCTATATATAAAATCTACCCTACATCCTACCATCCGGTAACCAGCACAGTATATGAGTATCTATATATGATAAAATCTACCCTTACATCCTACCACTCTAGACACAGTATATGTATATATATCTATTTATGATAAATCTACCCTTACATCCTACCTATCTGTAACCAGCACAGTATGATATCTATAGATCTATATATGATAAATCTACCCTTCACATCCACTATCCGGTAACCAGACAGTTATATCTATATATCTATATATGATAAATCTACCCTTAATCCTACAATTGGTAACCAGACACAGTAATATGGTATCTATCTATCTATATATGATAAAATTTTACCTATAATCCTACCTATCCGGTAACCACACAGTATGTGATATCTAATATGATTAACATCACCCCTTACATCCTACCTACCTAGCACAGTATATGTATCTATATATTATATATGATAAATCTCACAACTTACATCCTACCTATCTGGTAAACCAGACCTGATATGAATATATATCTATTATGATAAATCTACACCTTACATCCTACCATCGGTAACCAGCACAGTATATGTATCTATATATCTATATATGATAAATCTACCCTTACATCCTCCTATCTGTAACCAGCACAGATGTGGGTATCTATATATCTAATATGATAAATCTACCCTTACAATCCTCCCTATCCGGTAAACAGCACAGTATATGTATCTCATATCTATATATATGTAAATCTACCCTTACATCCTACTATCTGGTACCACCGCACAGTATATGTATTATATATCTATAATGATAAATCTACCTTACATCCTACCTAATGGTAACCAGCACAGAATATGAGTATCTATATATCTAATATGATAAATCTACCCTTACTCTACATATCCTGTAACCAGCACATATGGTATCTATATATCTATATATGATAATCTACCCTACTCTACCTATCGGGTAACCAGCACAGTATCATGATATCTATATAGATAAATCTACCCTACTACTAACTGTAACAGCACAGTAATGGTATCTCTATCTATATTGATAAATCTACCCTTACATCTACCATCTGATATAACAGAACAGTTATAGTATCTAATCATCTATAATGATAAATCTAACCTCTTCATCCAACCTATCCGGTAACCAGCAAAGTATATGATATCTAATATCTATTTGTTGATAAAATCTTACCCTAACATCCTACCTATCTGGTAAACCAGCACAGTATATGGTATCTATATATCTATATATGATAAACTACTATACATCCTAACCTATGGACCAGCACAGTATAGATATACTTATTATGAAAAATCTACCCTTACATTCCTACCTACTGGGTAACCAGCAAACCAGTATCATGGTATCTGATATATCTATATATGATAAATCTACCTGTACATCTCTACCGATCTGGTAACCAACAATATGTGGTATTATATACTTAATATGATAAATCTACCCTTACATACTACCTATCGGTAACCGACCCAGTATATGAAGATATATCTCATTCTAATTGATAAATCTACCCCTACATCTACCATCTGGTAACCAGCACAGGATAAATGATATCTTATATATGATAATATCTACCCACATTCCTAACAATCTTGGTAACCAGCACAGTATTGTATCTATAATTATATATGATTAAATCTACCCTTACATCCTACTATCGCGTAACCAGCACACGTGTCATGGTGTAATATAATCTATCAATGATAAATTACCCTTACATCCTACTATCTGGAACCGCACAGTATATGATATCTAGATACTATATATGAATAAATCAGCGATTACATCCTACCTATCTGGTAACCAGCCAGTATATGATATCTAATATGATTTAAATCTACCCTGTACATCCTACCTAATCTGGAACCAGACAAGTATATGGTATCTTATGGATCTATATATGTAACTAAGCTACCCTTACATCCGTACCTATCTGGTAACCAGCCAAGATGTGGTATCTCTATAATATCTATATATGATAAATCTCCCTTACATATACCTATCGGTAACCAGCCACAGTATATGAATCATATATCTATAACTAAATCTACCTTTACATCTACCATTCTGGTAACATAGGCACCAGTATATGATATCTATATATGATAAAATAACCTTACATCCTACCAATCTGGTAAACCAGCACGATGTTATGGATCTATTATATATATATGATAAAATCTATCCCTTGAATCCGACATATCCGGTAAACCAGCACAGAGGTATGGTATCAATTTATATATGATTACATGCCTACCCTTACATCCTACCTAATCTGGTAACACCGACAGTATTGATATCTATATATCTATATATGATAAATCTACCCTTACATACTACCTATCCGGTAACCAGCACAGTATAAATGTATCCTTACAGTTTATCCTTATGGAGAGTTCTGTCCACATGTACACATTACTAGTTGCCTTTTTGGGTTTGCACAAAGCGGCTGAAATTGTGGCTCGTGCAGTGAAGTCATGGGGGTTGCTGTGCTTCCCAATGAAGTACATTAATGTGGCTTTTTGCATTCACAGAATAATACCAGGATGCCCATGACATCATGGGACAAGGCGAGATATCCACTGCTCTGTGCAGGCCCGAGAGGGCACCAGGCGGAGCGTGATGAAAAGGATGTGATGCCATAGGTAAGTATTTTAGTTGGATGGGTTTTTGAAAAACAATTTTTTTTCCCTTTAAACATATCTAATCTCTGTGGATCCCTCCTATGTAACAGGGATGATAAAGTGCAGCCGCCAGATGTTGTTATCCCCCCCTCCCCTCCCAACAGGGAATTGTACTGAAAGTTAAACAGCAGCTCTGGGACTGTGAGACAATGTTCCCTGTAAGGCGTTTTAGTGGGTTAAAATGGCCGATCGTGGGCACTATAGAATGTAGCAAAACATTTATTTTGGATCACTGATGGAAGTTTATCAGAGGGGGAAATGTCTTCCCCTGGTATTCAGTGTATTTTTGTGCACACGAAAAGCAGACTAGACCGCGTTTATTACTATTACATAGAACAGCGGTGACGCCTGTTGCATATTGCAGGGTTATACAGTATGCGAGGACACGCACACACATATACTCAGACACATATACACTAACTCTGTATGGGGATTGGTTGGTTGGGTCAGCGGGAGCTGAGGGGCCCTAAATTCTTCCTTTACTACCACAGATACATCTCCCACCACAGGTAATCGTTGATAAAGCAGGAGGGGGGCCTCATTATAGTTTTGCTGGGGGGCAGTTATTTCTAGTTATGTCCCTGGGGACACCAACTGACAGAAATTTCCTATCTTTACCGACACACTATGATAGCTACAGCAGCAGTTCTTCTGCATTGTTGTCGGTTGTATTTGCTGCATACACCTTGCCGATATTTAGGCCCCATTAGTAGCGTCCCTATCCCCCTGGGCCTCCTACCCCCTATGGGTACAGGTGCTTATCCCTGAAAGATGGAGATCTGCTTTTAATTAACTTCTTTTCTCTCGCCCTGCATACCACGTACGATTAAATCCCAGATGATGCGGTTTTCATTTTAATTGGAGCCAGTGCTAAGTTCCCTGCGGTGTCCGTCAAACCTCTGAACTGTATGGACACCGTGAACTTTCATGTGTCTGGAACACTCACAGCGAGCAGTTCTCTGCCAAGACCCACAGGGGTCAAAGGTAAGGGACCCTGGAGTTTGGGAAATTTCAACATGACAGAAATTGGTCAATGAAGGTGGGAGGCTGAATTCCTCGTCATGAAGTCTGCAAACATACAGGTCTATGGGTAATGTCACACGGGGAAGTTTGTTTTATAAAATAGTTACAATGACAAAACTTTTTAAAGGGTTACTGTGGACCAAAAATTGACAGGAATTGCTTTCCTGAGTATTTTTGCTTTCCTGAGTATTTTAATAATTACATTTTTTTTAAGTAGTTTTGAAGATATTTACATTTTTTATGTGTGATATGGTAGCAGCATCACCAGATCCCCTGCACTTCCTGCTCTGAAACCATGTGACAGTCCCTCTTCCCTTTGTCTCCTGCTCCTTGTGGGCCCCCATGGCCCCTCCTCTTGAAACCACCTGTGGCCCCCTCCCACTCCTCCTTAAATCAATGTAACTCAATCTCTTCCTGGTTTCTTCTGCTTTCTCCTGCACTGAGCATGTGCCAACCACAGATTAGAAGGAGGGATTAATATTGTGACCGCAGATTCAGAACCTCCCACCCCCTAACTGTCTGATCAATGATTTCTTCATATCTTGGACTGTGCAGCACATAGAAAGGTGGTTGATGGCTCATTTTAAAGACAGGAACCTGGCCTTTTGTTTAAAATCAACCACAGACCACAGTTCCCCTTTAAGATTTTATTTCCTAAATAAAAATGGGAGGTCAGGATTCTTGTTCCTGAATCCGCATTTTAACTTTTTTCTGGTACTGCATATTAAAGGGGAGATCAGGTAAGTTTGGAGCAGTATACAGTTAGTATGGATATTTCTGGTTCATGATTTCATATTGAGATGTAACAGATCTACATCTAGGCTGCTGGATTAGAGCCATGGAATCTCCATGGATCCCACAGAGTTTAAAATAACCAGTGACAGTTCTCTGTACTGGGTGGCAAATGAGAGGTTGTGGCCATTTATTATATGGATAAATACGGTAAAGTGACTAATGGTAGTTAGGGGTACCAAGGACTGGGGGGTCTCTAAATTTGTCCCTTCTTATAACTATGTAGGAGATTCTGCTTTCAAACTACAGTTCCTATGATACGTCTCTCAGGGAATGCTGGTACTAGAGGGTCCTGTATATGTATCTAACATTTCTTGTCTACTTTAAACCAATTGTGTTAGCTGATACATTAGTCACACAAACATTTTCCAATAAAAGGTAACTTTATCTTCATTTACATTTTTGCTAATTTGCTTTGTTATTTCCAGAAACCCTCCCACCCTCTGATAACATAATCCCCTAACCCTGCTGAGAGGCCCAGGCTAATGTAAAATTTCAGCACCATAAGGGCTAGGTCACAGAAGCACGGCTGCATGTCCATGTGAGTGGCCACATTGCATGCACTATGAAAACAGATCGCAGCCCATGCAATGTGGACACCACCATCCAGGTTTTTTTGCATGTGTTGATTGCGCAATATTGCGCGGATCGCATCACAAATGGATGGCAACATGCGTAAAACACACACCACTGGGTGTGTTTCACAGGCATTGCCATTCATCATAGTGGGGCCTCAGACTTAGGCTGGGTACACGCAGAGGGATTTTTTTGTCCCAGTCGACCGCTCGCTAATGGCGAATTACTGTCGGTAAGAAATAGTCAGCTAATTGTGTGTATGAAGGAAACATGAAAGAAAAGGCCAGCTGATCGCGCGTATGCAGGAAACATGAAGGAAACGTACACCTAATCGCGCGTATGCAGGAAACATGAAAGAAACGGTCATCTAATTGCACGTATGCAGGAAACATGAAGGAAACGGTCAGCTAATCACGAGTATGCAGGAAAGATGAAGGAAACGGTCACCTAATCGCGCGTATGAAGGAAATATGAAGGAAATGGTCAGCTGATCGCGCATATGAAGGAAAAAAGGTCACCTGATTGCGCATATGAAGGAAACCTGAAGGAAACGGTCACCTGATCGCGCGTATGAAGGAAACGGTCACCTGATCGCGCGTATGAAGCAAATCTGAAGGAAACGGTCAGCTGATCGCGCGTATGAAGGAAATATGAAGGAAATGATCAGCTGTTTAAGCAGCTGATCACGCGTATGTTTCCTTCATACGTGCAATTAGCTGTTTAAAAACAGCTGATCACAGAGGGTTTGGCGGGCCCTCTTAGGCTGGGTATACACCAGCAGATATTTCCGACCTTCCGATAGTGTCGTAGATCAGTCGGTCGGCCATAAATATCTGATGGTGTGGGGCGGCCAGCCGCGACCAAGCTCAGTCACCCATTCGTAGAATTTGGCGAACACTGATCAGGTCCGTTGGTAAATCATGGTGAATCGTGCGGTTCCCTATGCCGTGCTGCGGCCAACAGTCATTTGTCCTGGCCAAGCAATCGCTCGCATCGAACGCTTGTTCGGGACAAATAGCCCTGTGTGTACTCCCTGCAGTCACGGGGGTGGTCGGGTGCGGTAGTTACACCACTGAAAGCTAAACTACAAGTTTATTCATACACAGGCCGATAATTCACCTTAATTTCCATCATGAATGTTTGCCCCAAACTATCAGTCAAATCAGTGTATGAGCAATCGAACATGTTGGAAAATCATACAATACACGCACATGCAAAATTGTGTGCGTTCACTGTGGGTATGCCATGCATTTGGGTGTCAGGCCTCGTCCACACAATCGTACATGTGCACTAGGCCTTAGAGAGTCTCATATTCAACAAGGCTGACGTGAGCTTGACACTTTCTGCAGCAGCCAATCAGAAACAATTGTTGCTTCCTACATTACGAGTGCTCAGGGCCCCAGGCCAAGTCTCCTGTAGAACTTGAATACAGAAGACAGAGCGCGCACCATTCACAGCTACCAACACACTGAAAGGCAGAAACACAGAAAGTTTCACAACATACGTCATAATTCACTGGTAAATGCCATTGGAGAGTCGTTTTGTGTTATATGGTTACCATGCAGGTTCCCTTCTAATAAAGTAATTTAGAACATATTTTATAAACCGGTTCTTATTAATCCCATTACTCATAGACTAACGTTCTGAGAAACACACACACACTCCCCGTCCTTTCCTGACCCTTTATTTAAATGGACAGCTCAGGGTACAAGCCACTTGAATAATAATGAAATTCCGGGAGGCCTAGAACAACTCTCATTGTCGGCGGGGGGGGGGGACTCTGATATATGGTCTCTCTCTTTCCTTTTAGATTTTCATTGAGAACCACAACTTGCTTTTTTGTTCCTGGTGTGGGAAAATCCATTCACACTCTCTTCCCAGAGAGTAATGCAAGATAAAGGGCAACTTAATGTCAAGCTTCTGATACTTGGTGAATACAATGAAATATACCGGCAGTAGTTTGGTATCCTTATTGCTTGCAGTCTAAAGGTTCGTTTCAGTTGATAATCGGTCCGAGTATGGGCACTTTATTGGCCCGAAGTGGCCATGAGTTCGGAGATCGCCCAATCCGCCGGTCGGATCTCCGAACTTGTGGCCGTTTCAGCCAATAAAGTGCCCATACAGGGGCCGATTATCGTACAAAACAGCAGTACACATTGTGCGCCACAGGTCGGCAATCGCACGTGTGTATGAACCTTAACACTGTCCATATACTAGTATAATTGGGCCTTATTTATAAAGACACTGTATTACTATATACATACACTGAGCCTTTAACGATCTGCAATTATACAACCACGATCAACAGTCTACTACCGCTTGGTAATGTACGCCCATGCAATCCCACAATCCGATATGCAAAGTTCTGATCCGGGTTTATATATAAGGTCCATTAATCTAAATATTGAGCTATTGTTCCTGTGATGTTTTCCATCCAGTTGGGACACTTTTTGATCTGCTCAGTGTCAAATTCTGCTCTAACCACCTACCTATAACTCACTGATATCTGGCTACACACAACCCTATTTAGATACTGTCATGTTACGGAACCTGCTGCGAGCAAATCTAGTGGATTTATTAATCATACACAGTTTCATCCACATGTGCGATCGCAGGGGCCGGCCCGCTGAGAAAGCTTTGTTTGGTCTGAGGTTGAGAGTTGTAGTTCCGAACAGATACCTGGTCTGCGTTGTGGTAAAAAGAAAACTGAACAAATTGTAAATCAGAGATGTCAAACTTGTGACTCTCCAGATGTTTGAAAAATACAACACCCAGCAGTCGGCAGACTTGTGTATGCTGGGAGTTGTAGTTTTAGGTCCGCAAGTGTGATATTCCTACTGTAAATCAATTAACTAACAAGATGGATCCCTTTAAATCGGGGGTTATCTGTCATAGTAAAAATATGAAGATGGGGCCCCCTTGGCTCCTGTGTCCCCCTGTAGAGATGGCCAAAACTACATAGTTTCGTTCCCGGGAAAATCCTGAAGATGAAGATCTGAAAACATTACGAATTTTCATAGATTTTCGAAAGTAGGGAGCTAATCTTTAAAAATATTTTAGAACGTTCGAAAATACGATCGGAGACCACATTTGAGTTTCCGATGGTATTTTCGAAGATTTTCGAATGTTCGAGGCTATTTTTGAAAATTATCGAAAATATCCTCGAAAATTAGATTTTTGAAAATACGGTCGGAAACTCGAAAGTGGACTCTGATCGTATTTCCGAGGATTTTCGAACGTTTGAAAATATTAACGTCAAAAATAGCTCTGTACATTCAAAAATCGTCAAAAACGTTTCAACGTCCCGAAATCCAGAGGATCCGGATTCGGACGGATCTTTCGGATTTCGGGAACCAAGGGGTTCCGTGTCGTATCCGGGTTTGTGTCAGACCCGGATCCCATCTCTACTCCCCTATAGTTACGCCCCTGCGTACATCATTACATAACACACTTAATGCTAAGCACAGCCTACAGACATCTTGAGAAAGACTTACATGCTTTTTGACTTTGTCTGTGGGGTGGTGCTGATACATAAATTTGATCTGCCGGACCTTAACTGGGGGGGCTGTGGCACTGATGCACAATTTTGACCTAGAGGGCCATGACCTAAGATTCCCAGCCGGCGCCCCCCATATCAAAGGCCGACCCTGTCTATATGTGTAATTTAATTATAAATGATATCACTAGGAACATTAAAAATAGGATGGTGTCTGAGCAAATTTAAATAATAGTCAGGACTAACTTCTCAACTGCACCCCTGGCTTTGTGGTGGGATCAGATGGGATGTTCCCCCCCCCACCTCTCACCATAATAACATTACAGCCATCAAACTTGATTTAGCTTAATAAACGTTTTCTTGGTGAGGATATAATATCTAAGGAAACATTAAGCGGATCACGCGTACAAAGGTAACATGAAGGAAATGAACAGTTGTTTCATATGCGCACTTAGCTGTTTAAAAACAGCTGATCCCAGAGGGTTTGGCAGGCCCTCTTAGGCTGGGTAAACACCAGCAGATATTTCTGGCCGACCGATAGTGCCGTAGTTCGGTAGATCTGCCGGAAATATCTGATGGTGTGGGGCGGCCAGCCATAACCAAGCTCGGTCGCCCATTCGTCCAATCAATCGTATGTGTGTCAGACATCCCACCCTGCCGAACCTGGCTTCTGGGCAAGGTGGGGAGAAGGAGGCACGGCCGAGTGACATGACGTCACTGACGTCACCGATAGGGGCGGAGTCAGGGGGCCAGTTAAGCCCCAAGCCACGCCCTCTAACGTGACGTAAATTTCGACACGTTAGAGGCGTGGCTAGGGGCGTAACCGGCCCGTGTGACATAATTTACGTCACATAGGAGGCGTGGCCAGAAGAAAGAAGGCGTTCCGGAGGCAGACTCTCAGGTAGGTTCGGGTCGCGGAAGTTTGGGGTGGTCTCTCGGGTGTGCGGGAAACTCCCGCGACTCCCGGGAGGGGTGGGATGCCTGCAGTGTGTACTAGGCCTCAGAGAGTCTGATCTGTCATAGTAAAAATATGAAGATGGGGCCCCCTTGGCTCCTGTGCCCCCCTGTAGAGATGGCCAAAACTACATAGTTTCGTTCCGGGAAAATCCTGAAGATCCGAAAAACGTTCTGAATTTTCATAGATTTTCGAAAGTAGGGAGCTAATCTTTAAAAATATTTTAGAACGTTCGAAAATACGATCGGAGGCCACTTTTGAGTTTCCGATGGTATTTTCGAAGATTTTCGAATGTTTGGGGCTATTTTTGAAAATTATCGAAAATATCCTCGAAAATTTGATTTTTGAAAATACGGTCGGAAACTCGAAAGTGGACTCTGATCGTATTTCCGAGGATTTTCGAACGTTCGAAAATATTTTCGAAGAGTATTAAAAATAGCTCTGTACATTCAAAAATCGTCGAAAACTTGTTTCAACGTCCCGAAATCCAGAGGATCCGGATTCAGACGAATCTTTCGAATCTCGGGAACCAATGGGTTCCGTATCGTATCCGGGTTTGTGTCAGACCCGGATCCCATCTCTGCTCCCCTATAGTTACGCCCCTGCGTACATCATTACATAACACACTTAATGCTAAGCACAGCCTACAGACATCTTGAGAAAGACTTACATGCTTTTTGACTTTGTCTGTGGGGTGGTGCTGATACATAAATTTGATCTGCAGGACCGTAACTGGGGGGGCTGTGGCACTGATGCACAAATTTGACCTAGAGGGCCATGACCTAAGATTCCCAGCCGGCGCCCCCCATATCAAAGGCCGACCCTGTCTATATGTGTAATTTAATTATAAATGATATCATTAGGAACATTATAAATAGGATGGTGTCTGAGCAAATGTAAATAATAGTCAGGACTAACTTCTCAACTGCACCCCTGACTTTGTGGTGGGATCAGATGGGATGTTCCCCCCCACACACACACACACACTTCTCACCATAATAACATTACAACCATCAAACTGGATTTAGCTTATTAAACATTTTCTTGGGGAGGATACAATATCTAAGGAAACAGTAAGCGGATCACGCGTACAAAGGAAACGATCAGTTGTTTCATATGCGCACTTAAGCTGGGTACACACGATGAGATATTTCGGTCCGATCGACCGATAATTCAGTGTATCGGTCGATCGGACCGAAATTATCACATCCGAATGTGCCCATGTCCGATCGACCGTTCGTCCAAATCGGACGAAAGGACGATCGGACAGGGTGGAAAACCTCGTCCGATCGTGCGGTCCTCTATGGACCGCACGATCGGTCGCGGTGACTATCGGACGCGGCTGCTTTTGCCGCGACCGACAGTCTTTCCTCCTGGCCGACCGTTCGAAAGTATCGAACGGTCGGTCAGGAGGAAAAATCGCTAGGTGTGTACCTAGCTTTAGCTGTTTAAAAACAGCTGGTCCCAGAGGGTTTGGCAGGTCCTCTTAGGCTGGGTAAACACCAGCAGATATTTCTGGCCGACCGATAGTGCCGTAGTTCGGTAGGTCTGCTGGAAATATCTGATAGTGTGGGGCGGCCAGCCACAACCAAGCTCGGTCGCACATTCGTCCAATCAATCGTATGTGTGTCAGACATTCCACCCTGCCGAACCTGGCTTCCGGGCAGGGTGGGGAGAAGGAGGCGTGGTCAAGTGATGTGACGTCACCGACGTCACCAAAGGGGCAGGGCGGGGTAAGGGGAGGGGTCAGTTACGCCCCAAGTCACGCCTCTAACATGACGTAAATTTGGTCAAGTTAGAGGCGTAGCTAGGGCGTAACTGGCGCGTGACATAATTTACGTCACATAGGAGGCGTGGCCAGAAGAAAGAAGGCATTCTGGAGGTGGATTCTCAGGTAGGTTCGGGTCGCGGAAGTTTGGGATGGTCTCACGGGTGTGCGGGAGACCACCCCAAAATCCGGGAGATTCCTGGGAGGGGTGGGATGCCTGCAGTGTGTACTAGGCCTCAGAGAGTCTGATATTCAACAAGGCTGACGTGAGCTTGCCATTTTCTTCAGCAGTCAATCAGAAACAATTGTTGCTTCCTACAAACTATTACAAGTGCTCAGGGCCCCAGGCCAAGTCTCTCTTGAATACAGAAGACAAAGCGTGCACCATTCACAGCTATCACACACCAGTCTCACAACCTATAACTCACTGATATCCTGGCTACACCACAACCCTATTTAGATACTGTCAGGTGTCTAGTAGATTTATTAATCATACACTGTTTGTAATAGTAAGATTCCCTTATATTATATTTGGACATTTGTTTTCTCTCCTTCATTCAGTACTTTCCTCTAGCAAATGGCTTAAGTTTCATCCACATGTGCGATCGCAGGGGCCGGCCCGCTGGGTAAGCTTTGTTTGGTCTGAGGTTGAGAGTTGTAGTTCCGCACAGATACCTGGTCTGCGTTGTGGTAAAAAGAAAACTGAACAAATTGTAAATCAGAGATGTCAAACTTGTGACCCTCCAGATGTTTGAAAAATACAACGCCCAGCAGTCGGCAGCCTTGGGTATGCTGGGAGTTGTAGTTTTAGGTCTGCAAGTTTGCTATTCCTGCTGTAAATCAATTAACTAACAAGATGGATCCCTTTAAATCGGGGGTTCGGTGTTTGTCGTTTGGCTTTTTCCCACAATGTCCTTTACTTCTAACACTTCTGTTCATGCCCCACGGCATTTCATATCCATCTGACCACCAGGAATGGCAACACAATGAGCAGGGGGTCCTGCCCTTGATGGTTTCCATAGAGACAAAGCTGGCCTGGCACTGTGGGCAGGGATATCAAAAGCATTATAATAACGTGAAGGTGAATAAGACTGTTACTACAACCAGGGCATGGCCTCCCCTGACTGAGAAAAATACAAATATTGTCAGAAATCAGGCAGGGAAATGGCTGACCTGTCAAGGGGACACTAAAGTGAAATAAATGACTTGCCTTCTCCATTTCTGTATTAGAGCTGCCAGGAACTTGACACCTTTCCACTCCCAGTACTTCCTGTCCCTGTATCTCCTAGGTAACATGCATTGCCCCGCCCTCGGTGCTCAGCCCCTCCCAGAACCTGGGACACAGCTAGAGTGAGGGGAGCATGTGCAAAGGAGATGAGCTGTGCCTCAAAACAAAGGAAGAATTAGCTAAAAATGACCTTTTTAAAATGGCTGGCACGGGTTATTCATCATACCACAGGTCTGGTATGAATCTATATGCAGGGCCGGCCTTAGGATACAGCCCCAAGCTTTGTTACTGGTGTCTAGTGCCCCCTCCAAAACAACCCCCTGGGCACACATCATACGCTGCTGAATGCTGCTTGCACTTGCCTGCTTCAAATCAAGCCCGCAATCAGCTCTTACAGTCTTTTAGTATCTGCAGTGCGTTCTTGTAAATATCGTGTGGACATCCGGGGGCGTAACTAGGAATCACTGGACCCCCAGCAAAACTATGATTGGGCCCCTATCCGTAATTCATCCACAGTGGTTTTATGGAGGGAAGCTATATCTGTCATAGTAAAAATATGAAGATGGGGCCCCCTTGGCTCCTGTGCCCCCCTGTAGAGATGGCCAAAACTACATAGTTTCGTTCCGGGAAAATCCTGAAGATCCGAAAAATGTTCCGAATTTTCATAGATTTTCGAAAGTAGGGAGCTAATCTTTAAAAATATTTTAGAACGTTCGAAAATACGATCGGAGACCACTTTTGAGTTTCCGATGGTATTTTCGAAGATTTTCGAATGTTTGGGGCTATTTTTGAAAATTATCGAAAATATCCTCGAAAATTTGATTTTTGAAAATACGGTCGGAAACTCGAAAGTGGACTCTGATCGTATTTCCGAGGATTTTCGAACATTCGAAAATATTTTCGAAGAGTATTAAAAATAGCTCTGTACATTCAAAAATCGTCGAAAACTTGTTTCAACGTCCCGAAATCCAGAGGATCCGGATTCAGACGAATCTTTCGAATCTCGGGAACCAATGGGTTCCGTATCGTATCCGGGTTTGTGTCAGACCCAGATCCCATCTCTGCTCCCCTATAGTTACGCCCCTGCGTACATCATTACATAACACACTTAATGCTAAGCACAGCCTACAGACATCTTGAGAAAGACTTACATGCTTTTTGACTTTGTCTGTGGGGTGGTGCTGATACATAAATTTGATCTGCAGGACCGTAACTGGGGGGGCTGTGGCACTGATGCACAAATTTGACCTAGAGGGCCATGACCTAAGATTCCCAGCCGGCGCCCCCCATATCAAAGGCCGACCCTGTCTATATGTGTAATTTAATTATAAATGATATCATTAGGAACATTATAAATAGGATGGTGTCTGAGCAAATGTAAATAATAGTCAGGACTAACTTCTCAACTGCACCCCTGACTTTGTGGTGTGATCAGATGGGATGTTCCCCCCCACACACACACACACACTTCTCACCATAATAACATTACAACCATCAAACTGGATTTAGCTGATTAAACATTTTCTTGGGGAGGATACAATATCTAAGGAAACAGTAAGCGGATCACGCATACAAAGGAAACGATCAGTTGTTTCATATGCGCACTTAAGCTGGGTACACACGATGAGATATTTCGGTCCGATCGACCGATAGTTCAGTGTATCGGTCGATAGGACCGAAATTATCCCATCCGAATGTGCCCATGTCCGATCGACCGTTCGTCCAAATCGGACGAAAGGACGATCGGACAGGGTGGAAAACCTCGTCCGATCGTGCGGTCCTCTATGGACCGCACGATCGGTCGCGGTGACTATCGGACGCGGCTGCTTTTGCCGCGACCGACAGTCCTTCCTCCTGGCCGACCGTTCGAAAGTATCGAACGGTCAGTCAGGAGGAAAAATCGCTAGGTGTGTACCTAGCTTTAGCTGTTTAAAAACAGCTGGTCCCAGAGGGTTTGGCAGGTCCTCTTAGGCTGGGTAAACACCAGCAGATATTTCTGGCCGACCGATAGTGCCGTAGTTCGGTAGGTCTGCTGGAAATATCTGATAGTGTGGGGCGGCCAGCCACAACCAAGCTCGGTCGCACATTCGTCCAATCAATCGTATGTGTTTCAGACATTCCACCCTGCCGAACCTGGCTTCCGGGCAGGGTGGGGAGAAGGAGGCGTGGTCAAGTGATGTGACGTCACCGACGTCACCAAAGGGGCAGGGCGGGGTCAGGGGAGGGGTCAGTTACGCCCCAAGTCACGCCTCTAACATGACGTAAATTTGGTCAAGCTAGAGGCGTGGCTAGGGCGTAACTGGCGCGTGACATAATTTACGTCACATAGGAGGCGTGGCCAGAAGAAAGAAGGCATTCTGGAGGTGGATTCTCAGGTAGGTTCGGGTCGCGGAAGTTTGGGATGGTCTCACGGGTGTGCGGGAGACCACCCCAAAATCCGGGAGATTCCTGGGAGGGGTGGGATGCCTGCAGTGTGTACTAGGCCTCAGAGAGTCTGATATTCAACAAGGCTGACGTGAGCTTTCCATTTTCTTCAGCAGTCAATCAGAAACAATTGTTGCTTCCTACAAACTATTACAAGTGCTCAGGGCCCCAGGCCAAGTCTCTCTTGAATACAGAAGACAAAGCGTGCACCATTCACAGCTATCACACACCATGCTCACAACCATAACTCAATGATATCCTGGCTACACCACAACCCTATTTAGATATTGTCAGGTGTCTAGTAGATTTATTAATCATACACTGTTTTGTAATAGTAAGATTCCCTTATTTATATTTTGGACATTTGTTTTCTCTCCTTCATTCAGTCAGTACTTCCTCTAGCAAATGGCTTAATTTTCATCCACGTGCGATCGCAGGGGCCGGCCCTGCTGGGTAAGCTTTGTTTGGTCTGAGGTTGAGAGTTGTAGTTCCGCACAGATACCTGGTCTGCGTTGTGGTAAAAAGAAAACTGAACAATTGTAGAATCAGAGATGTCAAACTTGTCCCTCCAATGTTTGAAAAATACAACGCCCACAGTCGGCAGCCTTGTGTATGCTGGGAGTTGTAGTTTTAGGTCTGCAAGTTTGCTATTCCTGCTTTAAATCAATTAACTAACAAGATGATCCCTTTAAATCGGGGGTTCGGTGTTTGTCGTTTGGCTTTTCCCACAATGTCCTTTACTTCTAACACTTCTGTTCATGCCCCACGGCATTTCATATCCATCTGACCACCAGGAATGGCAACACAATGAGCAGGGGGTCCTGCCCTTGATGGTTTCCATAGAGACAAAGCTGGCCTGGCACTGTGGGCAGGGATATCAAAAGCATTATATAACGTGAAGGTGAATAAGACTGTTACTACAACCAGGGCATGGCCTCCCCTGACTGAGAAAAATACAATATTGTCAGAAATCAGGCAGGAAATGGCTGACCTGTCAAGGGGACACTAAAGTGAAATAAATGACTTGCCTTCTCCATTCTGTATTAGAGCTGCCAGGAACTTGACACCTTTCCACTCCCAGTACTTCCTGTCCCTGTATCTCCTAGGTAACATGCATTGCCCCGCCCTCAGTGCTCAGCCCCTCCCTCAGTACTCAGCCCCTCCCAGAACCTGGGACACAGCTAGAGTGAAGGGAGCATGTGCAGTGGAGATGAGCTGTGCCTTTAAACAAAGGAAGAATTAGCTAGAAGGAACCTTTATCAAATGGCTGGCACGGGTTATTCATCATTAGAGATGGACTGTTCACTAGATGTTGCAGATGTTGTAACCTTTAAAGGTAAAGGAATCATTTGTCCCAATGGGATTTACAATTAATCTCACACACACAACCTCTCCGTATGACCCTATTATTGAGGAAACCTTGTAGATATGTCCAAAGAGGATTCAAACCCAGGACATCAGCACGGCCAAGCATCAGAGCTGATCACCGTCAGGTGACATTTCCATAAGAACCATATGTGATCATGGGGAGGAACCATAAGATCTAGAAGGAATACGAGAGGTACAAGTTTCATTCGCTAAATCTACCCAATCTTTGGATCCCGCACCTTGGATAAATAGTTGGATTTAAGATCCGGAAGGGAAAATCCCTCTTTCCACTTGTGTTCAGGTTAAATATTTGTGTTTATTGGTGGTCTCCTTCCATAAGAATTTGTGAATCTGAGTTTCCAAAATTCCCTAACTCTGGAATAGGCAAGGCTTGAAAGATATAGAGAATTTTAGGTAGAGTGGTCATGTTAATGGTCGTTACTCTCCCTGATAGTGATAAGGGAATGACCTTTATATTTATAGTGGCCATATTCATTTGGTGACTATAAGTGCATATTTGGACCCCCAGATAACAATCACTGTGTGTTAATACAAAACATATCCTGGTTAACCTACATTATATGGATCATATGATAGTCTTGGCCAGATCAGTGACAAATCAGAGGACCCTATTAACTATAGAAGCAACTAGGCTGGTAGATATAAATAAAATGCAGTTTACAATAAGTACAATTTTATTTAGAGTTTCACACAATCATTATCTGGAAGAGAAGGAGGAAAGCCTAAATTAAGGGCAACTTTACCCAACACCCCCCACTTCCCTATGGGAAGACACGATCAACAGAGAGGTAATAATGAAAGGGAAAATCCTGGACAGAATTGACCTACTGTAGGATCAGGAGGGGGTGGGAAGTCCATTAACCACTAACTATAAGGAATTTTTTTTGATAAATCACAGGCAAGAAACCAGAAAATGTAAAAGTGACATTTATATGTTCCACCAAATTTGGAGCTCTAATCAAAATAGCTGAGAGTTGCAAAGACTGGAAGGTGGCCAATGACTATGTGAGAAATGCTTTTTGGAGAGAATACCCCTTTAATTCAATGGTTGAATAGGGGTGATTCATAGATATGAAAAGTGTAGGTCTCTATCCTTCTGAAAGGGGGCAAGAGGGCACTAGTTTGTTTGGCCATTTTGTATCACAACACGGGTTCCCTATAAAGTTGTACGCACAATCCTATTGCTGAGGGTTTGTTCTTATATCAGAGTCTCTTAGGTGACCAGATGACCATTTCCACACAAGACAAAGTCACGGTCATTGTTCAGTTATACAATTCGGGCCTAATCATTGTCTGTCCAGTAAGCATGGTACACACCATGCAAATTTCGGCCCGATCAACCGATAGTTAAGTGTATCGGCCTATTGGGCCAATAATTGCATGGATATTCGGACCAGTCCAAATCGCTCGTTTGCGGCAAACTGTCAGCCGTGGCCACTACTGCCACGACCGACAGTTAGTTCCTCTTGGCCGACCCGAACGGGGTAGGAGGACGAAACTTTGCATGGTGTGTACCATGCTAAGTTGATCTTCAGGCATGTTCCAAAGGTCTGATATATTAATAACACCCTCCACTGCATCTCTGAATGAATGGCCTGTCTACCATAGGACTTGAGAAGCATGATGGTACCTGATCCCATAATTCACTATTTTGGGGGTGACATTGAGAAAACAGGCAGAATCGCCAGTTGTGGAGAAGTTCTATAGCCCCTGTTATGAGCCAGTAACCTCCCTGTATTCAGCTGCTGATAACATCCCACTTAGTAAGCTTTACTGGTGATAAAATGCACTTTAATAACACGCTGGTCTTATTTGATCTTTCAATCCCTTCAGGAATGTTTACTCAGTGTATCATATGGAAAAAATCCCTCCCACCCTGCGATCCCCATGGTAACAAATCATTTATTTACTTTGGCTGGAGATATTACGAGATCCACAAGATGGTGCCCAATTCCATAAAGTGTTGTTATGGGACAAACCACAGAGCCATTGGCACCGTCTTGCAGATACAATAATAAATTAGAAACAAACACAGCTGTGAGTGATGGGACAGGGAGAAGGATGAAAAGAAATATCTTTTTCTAAACTAACCTCTAAACCTGACCCACCTTGACCAAGCCGCCCAGTGCATATTTCCCAGCAGGAGACACAATCTTGTGATATTTTCTTCCCTTTCACCTTAATCAATTACATTTTATTAGTAATAATAAAGAATAACCCTAATCCTGTTATCTTTTTTGCTACAATAGCTTCCCTTCCATTTCAGCACCCAGTGGGTTACGATGATTTGTTTTACAAATGACTTTCTATTTTAGGAAGGGGAGCAGAGGGAGTTTGAAAGATCTCGCCACACACAGAGAAGAGAACGGGGAGCAATTGTTGTTTTTGTTCGGGAATATAAAGAATGTTGCGCCAGCAAACAAACAGCCAATGAAATCCTCGTAGGCAGATAGGCGGATATGGCATTGTAATGGGTTCGGTACATTCAGGTTAAGGATATGTTTTCATAGAGTTATCGGCAAATTAATAATCGTTTGCTGGTTTGTTTCTGTAATAATGTACCTCCAAATTCAGATCTAAAGGACAACTAAAGCCACAGAACAACACTGACCAGAAGGCAGAAACACTTGATATAAAACCAGTAATCAGTGTTTTACCTCTCATTTTGATATGGGTCTGGGAAATTTCCCTAAATAATATGTTTGTGCTTAATATCACAGCATTCTAATACCACAGTCTGGTCAACGACCATTGTTCTGCACATGCTCAGTCTTAGCTATGGCAAAACTTGTTACAGTTGGTCACAACCCATTATAATCTCTATCCAATCCTTTTACGACAGATAAAGCAAGGAAGCATTTGACTGAGGAGGCAGGAGGTGTGGTCTGACACTGCACATACACACAGATAATTCACCCAGTTCTAACAGGCCTTACATTTATTTTAATGAATTTACTGAAGTCATATATATACCTTATTGGTTTTTTAAGGGGGTTGTTTTCAGATTCTGGAGTATAAAAAATGGATTTAGTTCTCCTTTAAATTAAAGGAAAACTAAGGGGACCGTCTTTCCTGATCATAATTACCATCAATATTACGATCTAATGTTGCATAATAAAATTGGAACATTTACAATTTTGGGGCCAATCAATAAAAATGTCTACTCACATGTCGGACTGATCGTCCAGTGTATGGTCAACTTAAAGTTAAAATGAAACAATCACTCAGAAGCCAGGGAATGCTGGGAGTTTTCATTTTTCTTACATCTTGAGGGCTGCAACAGTCTTGTATAATGTATATCAAATGTGAGGTCAGATTGTAAGTTGAATCACAAGTCATTTCAGCACTATGGGCATATTGGTTAACTTATGGTATTAGTTTTGTACTCTACAATAAATTATAGTCGTATAACAGAGACAATACTTTGGCTCTCTTGAGTCTCATTCACTTAAAGCTTTACAGATGTGACATTACTTTACGGCTGTGTTAGCTTTACAGGCTACAATGATGGGCTGAATGGCGATAATGCAAAATGGCGCGTGGCCTCTGTATTTTGCATTGCTTTTACGACGGGTTTAAGCCGCCATTTTGCAATGCTGCGCTTTATTACAAATACCCCCCTAAGTCTTATCCTAGCGACACACGTCACAAAGTATTCAGTCCTAAACTACATTTTGGGGACATTTATCTATATTAAAATATAAAATAGTCTGTCTAGTAACCTTTAGCAACGGACAAGCAGCTCTATTTGTTCTGTTGCATTTAAAGGACAACTCCACCCTCATAAAAACATCTTTTAGAAAGAATGGCCTCTTTAAAATATGTTGATATATCATACGGTGTCCTATGAATTATTTCCTATGCTGCTATGCTTCTGGATGCCTCATGGAAACTGAGCAATTTAGAACCTGTACTGAGCCTGTACTGAGCCTGGCTGCTCAGAAGAGGCAGCTAGGGGATTAACATTCAGTCATTGGCTTTGATGTCACGTCAACTGTCAAATCCAAACGGACAGTTACTAACTGGAAGAACCAGGAAGCAGAAACGGGAAACAGGACATTGTGCAGGATTTCAGTTAGACTTATATATTTCACATTTCAAACTATTACAGTTTAGGGTTTTGGGGGGTGATTTACCTGTATGTAAGTTTTCATTTTAGGGCTGGACTTGCCCTTTAAAACAAAATAATGAAAAATTTTAGATTAAAACGAGTTGATATTCCAACTATGATGTAAATGTGACATTAAGACCTAAACCCCAGGACCGTATTGCAGGGAGACATCTTGACCTTGTTTCCTGCAAGCACATTACACAGCGTTGATCTTATTCTTTCATTCCATCCATCCGATTGGTCGCCCGTTCCAGCATCTGAGTCCTTCCAACCCATTAACCTCACAGATTCAATGTTATATAAGAGTTCCGCACAGAACTATAGCAGATGATGCCTACAGACTCTTGTTAAATGCATTGGAATGATAATTAATCCCACATGTGATAATACAACCTGAAGCATCTTGTTTATCCAGTCCTTACGCTACCCGGGTATTAGCATCATTTGGGGGAAATACAATGGTCTCCTGTCTATATTTCAAAGGGGAAGGAGAAGGATGAAGGATGTTCAAATCCATGAATATATATATATATTATTGTCTTCTTTAAATGTATTTTAATTTAATCTTTAAGATGATAGCCTTTGAAATTTAGAACAAAACACATTCTATCAAAATGGATGGAATTAGATTAGATTTAAAGAGCTGTCTAAATGTCCTGTTTCTTCTCAAAGCTGTCCAGGTGTTGGGGGTTAAGGACCTTCAAAGGATGAGATGTCAGTGTGATAGCACCTAGGCTGGACTGGGCACAGGAAATTTTAGCAACATTTTTTAACAGGCCCTTTCTCTAATCCACAACAATAAAGGAAAAAAAATCCCAAACTGATTGCTGGACGAGACAGACATTAGTCAGGTGCTTCGGGAGTGGAACTATCTTCCAGAAGAGGTGGTAATGGCAAGTTTATTGAATAGCATCAAGAGAGGACAGGATAAGTTTCTAAATATTGAAAATTACTGGTATTAATAGATGTACTGTTAATGCAGGGATCCTTTCCAATTTGGCCATTTGAAGTACAATATAGTACAGTATAATATAGTATAGTAATTGAGGTTGAATAAAGACATATGTCCATCTAGTTCTAGTCCAACCTAGTCTGAAATACCAACATTTCCAGCCCAACAGTTGATCAAGAGAAAGGCAAAAAAAAGGGGGGGGGGGAAGAAATTCCTTCCTGATTTCAATTAGCAATCGGAAATATCCCTAGATCAACTGTCAGAAGACACGGAGAAGTAGCGAGAGACGGGTAGCGAGACACAGCTCTTTACCTCCCGTTCTTCAATAAATCTGAATAGCGCAAAGTAATAGACAGTTCCATAGTTTCATCGATGTATTATATACAGTAGTATCCCTGGATCAACCTGTTCTACAGTATATGTATTAATACCAGTAATTCTCAATATTATATAGTATCCCTGTACCAACCAGAACTACAGTATATGTATTAATACCAGTAATTCTCAATATTATATAGTATCCCTGTACCAACCAGAACTACAGTATATGTATTACTACCAGTAATCCTCAATATTATATAGTATCCCTGTACCAACCAGAACTACAGTATATGTATTAATACCAGTAATTCTCAATATTATATAGTATCCCCTGTACAACCAGAACTAAACAGTATATGTATTAAATACCAGTAATTCTCAATATTATATAGTATCCCTGTACCAACCAGAACTACAGTATATGTATTAATACCAGTAATTCTCAATATTATATAGTATCCCTGTACCACCAGCAACTACAGTATATGTATTAATACCAGTATTCTCATATTATATAGTATCCCTGTACCAACCAGACTACAGTATATGTATTAATACCAGTAATTCTCAATATTATAGTATCCCGTACCAACCAGAACTACAGTATATGTATTAATACCGTAATTCTCAATATTATATAGTAATCCCCGTACAACCAGACTAGCACTACATTATGTATAATACCAGTAATTCTCAATATTATATAGTATCCCGTACCAACCAGAACTAAGTATATGTATATACCAGTAATTCTCAATATTATATAGACCCACCATCCCGTCCAAAGAACTACATATATGTATAATACCAGTATTCTCAATATTATATAGTATCCCTTACCAACCCGAACTACAGTATATGTATTAATACATTTATCTCATATTATATAAAATCCCTGTACAACCAGAACTACGTATATGTATTAATACCGTAATTCTCAATATTATATAGTATCCCTGTACTCAACGCAGAACTACAGTATTGTATTAAATACCAGTATTCTCAATATTATATGTATCCCTGTACCAACCAGAACTACAGTATATGATTAATACCAGTAATTCTCAATATTATGAAGTATCCCCGTTGAACCACCAGAACTACAGTATACGTTATTAATACCAAGTAATTCCAATATTATATAGTATCCCCGTACCAACCAGAACTACAGTTATGTATTAATACCAGTTAATTCTCAATATTATATAGTATCCCTGTAAACAACCAGAACTACAGTATAGTATTAATACCAGTAATTCTCAATATTATACAGTAATCCCCTGTACTAACACATGAACTTTAAGTATACGTAGTTAATACCAGTATATCTCAATTTTATATAGGTATGCCCACTGCTTACCAATCAACGTACAGTAGGTTATTAATAACCAGGATTATTCTAATATTATATAGTATCACCTGATACCAACCAGAAACGTACAGTAATTGTAATTAACTACCATAATTCTCATATATTATAAGTATCCTGTACCAACCAGACTACAGTATAGTCATTATACAATGTAATTACTCAATATTTATATAGTAGCCTTTACACCAACCACGACACAGTATAGTATTAATACTAGTATTCTCTAATATTTTAATAGTATCCACTGTAACCAACCAGAACTAACCAGTATATGTTATTAATACCAGTAATTCTTCAATTGTATAGTATCCCCTGTACTGAACCGAAAATTAAGTATACGTGTTTAATACCTGATAATTCTCCAATATTAAATGCTATCCCCTACCAATTAAGAACTTTACACTAATGTATTAATACCAGTTAAATTCTCAATAGATATAGTAGCACCTGGACAACCAGAATACAGTATCATGGATGTAATACCAGTATACTAATCAATATTATATAGTACACTGTAACCACCAAAACCGAACTACAGTATCTATGTATAATACCTAGTAATTCTCAATTTATATAGTATGCCTGTACCAACACCAGAACAACAAGTTATATGTATTAATACCCATAATTCTCAATATTACTAGTATCGTGTACCACAGTAAGTTTAACTAACATAATCTCAGTAAGTCCTGTACAAGATTCTTATATGTATTTAATACAAGTAATTCTCAATATATATAGATCCTCCGTACCAAAAGAAATACGTATTGTATTAATACTAGTAATCTCAATATTATATATGCTTCATGTCAACCCAGAACTCCAGTATATGTATAATATCAGTTAATTCTCACTATTAATAGTATCCCCGGTACCACCATAACTATAAGTATAGTGTTTAATACCAGTAATTCTCAATATCTATATAGATCCTACCCACCAATAGAATACACCTATATGTATATACCAGTTATTCTCAATATTATAGTATCACTGTAACCAACCAGAACTACAGTATATGTATTAATACCAGTAATTCTCATTATTATATGTATCCCTGTACAACCAGAACTACAGTAATGTTCATTAATACCTGTATTCTCAATATTATGATAGTATGCCGTACAACCAGAATTCTAAAGTATATGTAATTAATAACCAGTATCATTCTCAATATTATTATATAATCCCGTGCTCAAACCAGAACTATAGAGTTACCGTAATCAATATCTTTTAGTATCCCAGTACCATAACACTTACTGTTTCAATAAGTATTAATATTAGATCCCTGTACTACCCAGAATTACAGGATATTGTATTAATACCAGTATATTCTCAAGATTAATAGTATCCCCTGTACAAAAGAAATACCAGTATATTATTAATACAGTTTAAAATTTTCTCATATATTAGAATAGCATGCCTTGTGACAACAGCAGAACTACAGTATATGTATGAATACATATTCCTCAATATTCATATAGTATTCCGCTGTACCAACCAAAACTACAGTATATTGTATTAATTCCATATTCTCAATATTATAAGTATCCCTGTCTCAACCAGAAACTTACAGTATATGTATTAATACCAAGTAATTACTCAATATTATTAGTATCCCCCTACCAAACGAATACAGAATGTAAACCAGTAATTATAGTAGCATAATGATACCAGAAATAAGTATTTACAGTTATTCTCAATAATCCTATAGTATCCCTGTACCACCAAGAACTACAGTATATGTATTATTACGATATTTCAATATTATATAGATCCCTGTACTAACACAGAACTAAGTATATGTACTTAATACACAAGTAAGTTCAATATTATATAGTATCACTTTGTACACAACCAGAACTACAGTATATGTATCATAGCCAGGTATTCTCATATTATTAGTACCCTGTCAAACAGAACTACAGATATATGTTATTTAATACCATGTAATTCTCAATATGATATAAGATCCCTGTACCACCAGAACTACTAGTATAGATTATTAATACAGAATTCTCAATATTATATAGATCCCTTCCAACCAGAAACTACAGTCTATGTATTAATCCAAGAATTCTCAATTTATATAGTATGCCTGTACAAACACACCGAACACAGTATAGTATTAAACCAGTAATCTCAATATTATATAGTATCCCTGTACAACCCAGAACTACTAGTATATGTATTAAACGTAATTACTTCAATTTAATTAGTATTCCACGTACCAACCATAGAACTACAATATTGTATTAATATCCAGTATATCTCACTATTATATAGTATCCCTGTGTAACAACCAGAACTTACATATATGTATTAATAAGTAATCTCATATTAATATACCCGTGCAACCACTATTATATAGTAATCCGACTAATTGTATCCCGACCCAATGGAAACTACAGTATATCTTAATATACAGTAATTCTCAATATTTATTAGTATCGCCTGTACACACAACAGAACTACAGTATAGGTATTAATACCATTATTCTCAATATTATATAGTATCCCTGTACCAACCAGAAGACTACAGTATGATTCTATATACCTTAATTCTCAATATTATATAGATCCTGTACCAAGCTACCAAACTTTTACAGGTATATGTATTTAATACCAGTAATCTCAATATTATTAGTCTACAAAAATCCCGTATATAACGTTACACCTCCAAATATAATGCTCGATTACCAATACAGTATATTGTATTAATACCAGTTAATTACTAATATGTATATACGCCATCCATATCAACGACATAAGTATATGTATTCATATAAGTACATTTTACTCAATATATATAGATACACGGTACCAACCCAGAACTTCAGTATTGTATAATAAACCAGTAATTCTCAATATTATTAGTATCCCTGTACCAACCGCATAACTACAGTATATGTATTAATACAGTAATCTCATAGGTGATAGGTTCCATCATGTCTTACAAATCCAGAGATAAGTATATCTTTGTGTGTATATACCAATCTGATCACTGACTTGTGAAGTTCTAGTTCCATCCGAGAGTCATTCAGATAGTCTCGATGTTATTCAATTATCAATGGACTTGATACATGTAGTCTGAAGACGTACTACGAATAGTAAATCCGAACTGAACTCTACGCAAAGAACGTAAACCCTGAGAACTCATAATACAAACCAATCAAGAGACCCCCAATACCAAACACAAGAAAAAGCGACTCAATATATCAGTGCGTTCAGTGTTAAGAATGCTCTCTTATTTGTATTGGGGGAGACCAAACAGCAAACTTTCACCACGTATGGCCCACACAGAAGAGCCAATTCCCTCAGGGTCGTACCAGCCTTGTACCTCCGCATCTTAAGGATAAAGGACAACCTTTGAAGATTGTAATGTATAAATACTGGCGATAGGAAAAACGTGATACTGTTTCAAAGGGGTGTTAAGGAGTGCCATTTATGTATAAAATAAAAACCAAGCCTAAATAGAGGTGGGGGGTTCGACACAAAGCTTCTCCAGTACATGCTGTTTTAAACCTTATCTATGGGGGTTTCCTATAACACCTCTTAGCCACCTATCCAATCACAAACCCCTTACCACCTGGCTGTGATATGCTAATGGGATTTTCCCAGGGTTACATTGCCACAGTTATGTAGCAAGTCATTCTGAATGAGAAAGCCAGTCGGATGACTAGGAAACTCGTCAAGAACTACATTTCAAGTCCAGTTGATCTAATGAATTACACAGGCGATATTAATAATACCCAGAGTATTCTCTCAATATTATATAGTATCCTCTGTACCAACCAGAACTTGCAGTATATGTATTAACGCGTATTCTCAATATTATAGTATCCCCTGTACCAACCAGAACTACAGTATATGTATTAATAGCAGTTATTCTCTCAATATTATATTATCCCTGTACAGAACCAGAACTACAGTAATATGTATTATACCAGTATTCTCAATATTTTAGTTAGTTAGTTTTAGAAACTTATCCAGCCTACTTTATAAGCTATTCAATGAACTTGCCATTACCACATCTGCTGGAAGACAGTTCCACAAGTTTCACCGTTCTCACTGTAAAGACCTTTCTAATCTGAAGATGAAACTTCTTTTCTTCCACATTAAAGGATGTCCACGAGTCCGTGATCTGACCCCCCCCCCTCTGTTTATGAACACTGACCATGTTGGTCTTTGCTTTGAATAGGAAGAAGGGGGAGGGGTTTGTGCACCAACAGGAAGTGGGATTGTCACTTCCTGTTTCTATGTATATATATGGGTGTATTATATATACATATATATATATTATATATGGGTGTATTCACTGTGTTCCTCACATTTGAGAAAGGACCCCTGGTCCGAAACATGTTATGTGTGAATAAAGATTGCTGAATTGAGATATCCTAGGAGTCTCCTCATTTCTGGATCTGCCTACACCACTTACCTATCTAAAATGTTTGTGGTAACAAAGTGTATTTAAAGGAAAAGTTCACTTAAAAAGTAAACTATTCCTTTAATGCATTGATTGAAGACCAGGAGGTTAAGGAGCTATGCCTTACCTTCAATTCTTCAATCAATTGACCAGGAGCCACGGACGAAGATAGACAATATTTACCTTACACATGATCCTCCGTAGCAGAACTGACAGGCCCCGACCGCTTCCTGGTTCAGATTAACTATAACGCGCATTGTCGTACATGCGAGTTATAGTTAATCTGAACCATGAAGCGGATCATGTGTAAGGTACATATCGTCTATCTTCGTCCGTGGGTCCTGGTCAACTGATTGAAGAATGGAAGGTAAGGCATCACTGTTCTTAGCCTCCCTTTTCAAGTGAACTATTCATTTAATATTTTGAAAGACACACTCATTTGAACTATTGTAAATATTACTATTAAAAAAAGTGCCTTGGTGTCCTCAAAATTTTCATGCCCTCTTGAAGAAGCACAGGGGCAATAAATATATTGAGTAATGGTATATTGGAACCCATGTACTATAAAGTCAGCACTGTTTTATTGGTCCATTTCAGAAATGTTTGTTGTTAAAACTGTAGGCTTAAAACGTATAAATAATTGTAAAAAAAACAACAACTGTTAAAGTACAAGTTTACTCAAATTAATGAGAAGAAAGGTGGGTTCACTTTTTGAGTGAACCTATCCTTTAAATAAGGCTCAGATTTTTGAATACAGCAAAAGTAACCATCCTTCCTAATTTTCGAAAATAGCCTTGAACGTTCGATAATCCTGGAAAATATTATCGGAAACTCGAAAAATAGTCTCCGGTCTTATTTTCGAGGATAAAAATCAAAAATTCCCTATGTTTTTCGGATTTTCGGGATTTTCCTGAGATTCGGGAATCTGAAAACGGAATGAAACTGATGAGTTTCGGCCATCTCTACTAGTGCTGAATGGTGCTGATTTTACAATTATTGATATTAGGCCATCATTAATTTTCTCTGTGGTATCTTGACAGTACTTTGGGATGACATTATCTGAATGCAGACCTAGATAGATTACAAATATAGGCAGCAGAGTGGTAGATGAAATTCAATGTTGATAAATGTAAGGTGATGCATTTGTTGTTTAACAATTCTCATCCACCTACGCCACAAATAACCCTGTGCTAAGCGAATCTCTGTTGGAAAAAGATTTAGGGGTTCTAGTAGATAACAGAACTGTAGCAAACAAATCCAGACAGGAATGTCTAGAGCTAACAAGATACTGTCTTATAGAAAGAGAACGGTGACTAATGTAATGTAATGGAAAGTTCATTGGATAGTTTCAAGAGTTGACTGGATAAGTTTGTAAAACTGAGAATTACTGGTATTAATACACATACAGGGTTATTCAATAAAAGGTCTTATTGTTAAAAATGGTGCTAATTTTGCCCCAACCAATCAGAAATCATTTAACATCTGAAAGCTAACATCTGATTGGTTGGGGCAAAATTAGCACCATTTTTAACGATAAGAACTTTTATTGAATCTCCCCCATAGTTCTGGTTGATCCAGGGATCTTTTCTGATTGTTATTTAGGGTCAGGTAGCATTTTTTATTTAATCCCACTTCATTCTGTTTTTTTTTTGCCTGGATCAATCAGGCTAGTGGTAGGCTAAAAAAGTTGGACTAGAAGGACATATGTACCGTATATACTCGAGTATAAGCCGAGATTTTCAGGCTTTAAAATTACCCTGAAAACCTAACCTCGGCTTATACTCGGGTCAGCCCCAATTTAGATCCAAATGCTGCTGCAGATAGTAACCAGTAGGTGGCGCTGTGTTAAAAAAACTCCTTCACCTGCATAGAAAGTTACAGGAGCTGATCTGACTTTACACTCTTTCCTGCTTCCTGTAGTCAGGCTGCTGGACTCACTCTGCACTGTCACTGCTCATCTGGATGCTGTACATCTGATGGGTCTCCTCAGTTTGGGGCAAAAAACAGCTGCTAGTTCAGTGCAAATGACAGCTTGAAACTACAACTCTCAGGTGACATTTTTAACTATTTGTCAGAGAGTGCCCATTACTATAAGGGGGTCAGGAGAATTGCAAATGATGGTAAGCTTAATTAAAAGTTTATTGAACCTTGCCACTCCACATGTTTAGAAACTACAACTCCCAGCAACCAATGCATGCTGGGAGTTGTAGTTTCCAAACATCTGGAGTGCCAAGGAATTGGGGGTTACTTGTACTGGATTTGGCTATTACTGTTTGGGATTGCTGTATGGGAATTTTGCTGTCTATTTAAAGGGCAAATTAAGCCACAAAACAATACTAAATCAGAAGGCAGTAGTAGTTATCATTTCTACCCTCGGCTTATTCTCAAGTCAATCAGTTTTTACAAATTTTTCAGGTAAAAATAGGTACCTCAACTTATACTCGGATCGACTTCTACTCGAGTATATATGGTATTTTTTTAAATTAATAATTAAGTTTCATTATGCTTAAATAAAAATGATTGATCAAAACTAATACCTAACTCAAAGGAGAACTAAACCAAACATTTTCTACTCCATAATCTTAATGCATCCTCCCCCATGACACTAATAAATAGCAATTAACCACTCCAGTAAATAGTACTAAAGAGAGTGTAAATGCACTGTCTGGCCACACCTCCTGACTTGGTCCCCCCACCTAATATGGACTGTTACAGGATTTGCTACAGACTACTGGTAGAGTACTGGCCTGCTGTAACAAGTTCCTGTAGTGGCTTAGAATTGGGCATGTTCAAAGCACACAATGGTGACCACATTGTGGAATACTGGAAAGGTAAATTTCCCAGAACTCACATCAAAATGGCAGGTGAGACACAGATTACTGATTTTATATAAACATGCTCTGTCTTCTGATTCAGTGTTGTTCTGAGGCTTTAGTTGCCATTTAAAACAATTTAATTATTGGCACTTTTCTTCCCATGAACCTCTGCAGCTGTTGATGTCAGACCTATTCAAGTTTATGGGCATGGGGTCAAAGCCTGCTACGGTATATTGTTTCTTAGTAAATGTCATGGTTATCTGGGCTTCTCCATAGCACTTTATAGGGAAGAATGGCAAAAGGTTTTGCAGTTGGGGTTGATATCTTGTGGGTAAAAAAGTTGATGAAGTACATGCCTTCAGGTGAACATGCCTTTTAAGATTTGATTTATTATTTTTTAAATGTACGTATTACAAAAATTAAAGGAGAACCAAAGTCTCCAGACAACATTGTCCCAATAGACAGAGCATATTCCGAAACATACAACAAGCTCTTTATCACCTCTGTGGCTGCTGGTTAATTTATTAATTTACCCAGTGGGTCCTAGGTTTCAGCTCACATAACCCAATGCCTCTGTACTCTTCACTGCTCAACAGATCAAAACAAGGAAGTTGCATGTTGCATCCTTGCTTCCTTGAAGCTGACAACAAATTACAAAACAGCCCAGAGATCCTCTCCCTTCCTGACACAGAACAGTGATTTCGGTTTGTTTGTTTTTTTAATAACAATTTTATAATCCTTTAATTTTCATACATAAAAGAAAAGTAATCTTTTCAGTGTATTTCTAAGCTAGCATGGATGTAAAAAAATAACTTTTACCCCTAACCCACCTGACATACCATTACTAGGTGGAACACTAGTATATGTAGAATCTTTATCTTTTGCTAGAAACGTGATTGAAAAAAAAAATAGAAGTAAGCCTGGGAAAATAAACCTGTGACCTTGTGGACTGTGTGCTTTTAAAACAAGTGCTTTAGCAGGGGAGCCACCACAGCTCATGCAAGGTATATTTAGAAGCTTCATCTTTTGCTAGGAACTACATAAAAATGTCAGTAAAATGAGCTGATTATTTTGTATTGCCTCAGGAAGGCTGTATGAAATTGATACTATCAGATAAATAAACTGCAGGCTTACAAGCAGCTTTTATAGTCTTATCAGGGGCTTCCAAATTGGTGTGTAGATATCTGTATAGAAATCACTCTCTGCATAGAGACAATGAATAGTGGTGTCAGGGGACTGCATGAGCAGTGAATTGTACTGAAAACAACATGAAAACCTTCTTAGTTCCACAATCTAGAACTTACATGTACTAAATGCAACTTAATAGAGAATAATATTATAATGCATAGGTGTTCTGGAGAGAAAAGCTTTCATATTAGGATTTTTTTTTAAAAGTTTACTTCTTCTTTAAGTAAAATGATTAGTGAAGGTTAAGTACCGGTATTTGTAAAGCTACAGAGTAAAAGAGTAAACACTAAATAGAAAGATGAAAGCAGTATGCATCTCACATACTGGTACTCCACATACGGCACAACTGACTGTATATCTGGTTTTAAAATTCATTCATTACATTACATAGCCTATGGTTAACTGACAAGTTCTCTTTCCCTGATTCTAGGAGGAGCAAGGCACAGACTAAACAGGAAAACAAATAAAACTTTGAGCCATCTCTGTAATTCCAAAATGCATTGCAAATGAGCAGAATAATCAGTTCTCCTACTGCACAATTTTTATTTTACTTTTTGCATCTAGAAACATTTTCCAACCATGACGTTTGCATGTTAGTCTTTCAGCTTTAGCAGCCTGTTCAGAATTTAACCTAACACAGGCACACTTAAGGCATTACTGCTTTGTGTTGTAATTTCATTTATAATTACGCTTGACAGTGTCTCTAATAAAAAGAATTGGATGATGGATTTTGTCTGCTTTGGGAAATGCAGCTTTAGTTAATGGTTATTATGAATACAGGGAAGGGTGATGATGGGACAGACCTAATTTGTTTGCAAGTTGCATTCCTACTTAGAAAAAAAGCAGTGTAAGTATCCCTTAGGAGAAAGGAGGCTTGGATTGTATCCAAGGCACAGAGCTTCTGCTGTGCCTCGGCAGGAAGATCATTGCCAGAATGCACACTAAGCCATTGAATTAGCATTTCTTGGATGAATGTGGTCACAGTTTACAAGTGTTTTTTTTTTTTTTTTTTAACTATTTTTCCAAATCTCTGTTTATTTATTTTTTGCAGATGCTTATTTTTACAACACACAGGTACATGCACAAACTGTGAATGCTGCATAGATCAATGGTCATTTTGCAAAATTTTCAGCTCTTAAATCTTTAAAAGCCTATATAATATAATATAATATGATAAATGGTTGCAGAATATGATAATATTAATAATTAGGAATCAAGGAAACGTCATATATTTACGGTGGTTTAATGTTAATGTTATCTTGGGGTCTCGGGATAAATCCAGGGTTACATGAATAAAAATGAAGGTCACAAGTGACCCATCACACTTGCCTGTGACCCATCACACTCACCAGTGACATACCACACTCCCCAGTAATCCATAACACTCCCCAGTAATCCATAACACTCCCCAGTGACCCAACACACTCATTAATAACTGTCCTTTCTCACAATAACTCTCCAAATTCACCAGTGGACCTATCATAATCATCCAGGGACCAATCACATATAACAGCGACAGACCACACTCATCAGTGACCACTATACTCACCAGTAACCCACCACACTCACTAGTAACCCACCATAGTAACCAGTGATTCACCACACTTACCTGTGGACCATCACACTCACCCATGGATATATCACATGCAACAGTTACCCACCACACTCACCAATGATAGACCATACTTACCAATGACACACCATACTTACCATTAACCCACTGCATGCACCCATTAACTCACTGGTGGCCCACCACTTACCAGTGACCCACTTCACTCACCAATAATCCACCACACTCACCCGTGGACACATCACACTCACCAATAACCCACCAAACTCACTAGTGACCTATCACACTCACCAGTGACCCATCAAACTTACCAGCCGCCCACCGCACTCACCACACCCTGTGGACTTGGCTCCTGGGCCCCCTGCTCCCCTCTAGTTATGCCCCTGATTACACTCAACAATGAAACGCCTCACTCACCAGTAATCCACCAAACTTACCAGTTACCAACCATACTCACTAGTGTCCCCCCAAACTAACCAGTGAACCACCACTCACCATTAACTGACCAAACTCACCTGTAATTCACCAAACTAACCAGTGACTTATCACACTCACCTGTGCCCCATCAAACCTACCTGAAACTCACCAAACTTAAAAGTGACCAATTAAACTTGCTAGTGACCCACCAAACTCACAAGTGACCCACTGAACTAACCATATATTATTTACTAATGTATATATTTCTTAAAATATGCTTGTGAAGACAGGTCATGGTATATCTGATGTATTCAGTTAGTTAAACTGGACTTGAAGTTTAGTTCTTGAAGATGTTTTGTTAGTCATCCGACTGAGTTTCTCAATTCAGAATGACTTGTACAAGAATCTGTTGGCAATTAAGTACCCTGGAAACAGATTGCCAACAGATTCTTGTAAAAGTCATTCTTAATTGTGTAAGCCAGTTGGATAACTAGCAAAACTAAACTTCAAGTCCAATTGATCTGCTGGATACAACAGATATTTCTTAATATACAAAATAAATTTTAAAAAAAGGTAGAGAGATGACAGAAACATAAAACACAACCCCTACTCCACACAATACCAGTATATTGTAAATCAATAAATGATAATTATAGTAATAGATTCAGTTTTGAGCTCTGTAGCCAATGGGTGGTTACCATGTATTAGTACAATAAGAAGTGGTATCTGAATTTTACATCACGGTTGATAATTTACATTTCGGCTGTGACTGCTTGAAAAATTTCATATAATTAAAGCTTTACAGTTAGTTTTAATTGAAGTGAAGACTAACTTGTAGAAGAGGCTTTAAATACTATAACTAAACTGTATTCAACACATTATTATTAAATAAAGGATATTATGATAAAGCCAGACTATTTAGCGCTAAATGAAAGTGTGTTATTTTTCTCCATGCCACGTTCCTATTAAAACCAATCAAGTACAAAGATCATTTTCTGCTTCCTTATCTTACATGGCTAGGATATTATGAGCTTTTGCTTCGGTAAGATAAATCTTTCTCCATCACAAGTGGCAGGCTGGCAAATGTACTGGGAGCAGTGCTATGAATCACTATCTAATTGCTTTTGAAATGAGAAAGAAATGATTGCAGCACACCCAAGCTTTAAAATCCAATCCAGGGGATATGTTCCAGCAGCTTTTTATCAGCCAGCCTAGACATTTCTTCTCAACAAATAAAACCCTGGACTGGTGTTTTATTCAGGCACTTGCCAATCCTAGAAGGGTCCCTCTAAGCCATGTGCTTGTGTGCAAGTGAACTCAGAAGCCCTATACACAGGTTAAAATAGGCCGCGCGCAAAAATCTAGGTGAATATAGGCGTCAAGTTAAGTAGCACACAAAATTTGATTTTGTGTCTGCACAGATGATATATATATCTCCACAAAACAATAAATTAGGGAGCACATTGCCCTTAGCATGTCAATTTCATTGTTTTAAGTAAAACACACAATAGTTATGTGTTTCCTTAGCTTAGGATAGTGTGCCCTGCAGCCCACCAAACTACCAATGCTCTTTTGGGGGTTATGGGCATTTATAGTGTATTCTTATTAATTTGCTGGAGGCTTCCTCTTTTCTTATCCCAGCTCTAGAGGATGTTAATCAGATTGCTTGTGGTAGTTCAGCAAAAATGTTTAAACTGTCTGTCACATAGAATTTTAGTGAAAAAGAAATGTAGAAAAAGAAACTTTGAAGGGCAACTATACTGAAAAATCAAGTGCAACCTTTTCACTCACCTTTTTTACCCTACATAATAGTTGATCCAGAGGAAGGCAAAAAAACCTAGCTAAAACGGGGGGGAAATTCCTTCCTGAATCAGATGGACAGTATCCCTGGATCAACCAGAACTGCAATATATGTATTACTACCAGTAATTCTCAATATTATATAGTATCCCCGTACCAACAAGGACTACAGTATATTTATTAATAGCAGTTATTCTCAATATTATATAGTATCCCTGTACCAACCAGAACTACAGTATATGTATTAATACCAGTAATTCTCAATATTATATAGTATCCCCGTACCAACCAGAACTACAGTATATGTATTAATACCAGTAATTCTCAATATTATATAGTATCCCCGTACCAACCAGAAACTACCGTAGATGTATTATTAATACCAGTAATTCTCAATATTATATAGTATCCCTGTACCAACCAGAACTACAGTATATGTATTAATACCAGTAATTCTCAATATTATATAGTATCCCTGTACCAACCAGAACTACAGTATATGTATTAATAGCAGTTATTCTCAATATTATATAGTATCCCTGTACTAACCAGAACTACAGTATATGTATTAATACCAGTAATTCTCAATATTTTTTAGTTTAGTTTAGTTTTAGAAACTTATCCAGCCCACTTTTAAAGCTATTCAATGAACTTGCCATTACCACATCTGCTGGAAGACAGTTCCACAGTTTCACCGTTCTCACTGTAAAGAAACCTTTCCTAACCTGAAGATGAAACTTCTTTTCTTCCAATCTTAAAGGATGTCCACGTGTTCTCTGATATGACCTATTAGTAAACAATGCACCAGAGAGTTCATTGTATGGCCCATTAATATATTTGTATAAGGTTATCATATCCCCACCCAAACGTCGCTTCTCCAATGTAAACAGCCCTAACTTGTCTAATCTGCCTGCATATATAAGCCCCTCCATTTCCTTTATTATTTTAGTTATTATTATTATTATTGATTTATATAGCGCCAGCATCTTCCGTGGCGCTTTACAATTACATAGTCATACATTACATACAGGGTAATACATGTTATACAAAGTCATACTTATTACATACACAGGTAATACATAATATAAGTAAAGTGATGAGTTTCTTACAGTAATACTGTGATACAATAGAAGAGAGGACCCTGCCCAAAGAGCTTACAGTCTACAGGATATGGGGGTGAGACATAAGGTTGCGGTAATCGGTAGGCTGTAATTAGATTGGCAGTGGAGCATGAAAGGTTGGTTGGATCATATTGGGTAGTAAGGGGGTAATGTTTAGGCCAGGTTATATGGTGCCTAAAGAGGTGGGTTTTAAGGTTACGTTTAAAGGTGTTAAAGGACGGTGAGTGACGGACGGATGGAGGGAGTTCCAGAGCAGAGGGGCAGCACGAGCAAAGTCCTGAATGCGGGCATGGGAAGAGGTGACCAGGGTGCATGAGAGGAGGAGATCGTTTGCGGAGGTTGCCCTTCTCTGAACTGCTTCAATTTCCAAGATGTCCCTTTTGTATATGGGATTCCAAAACTGCACTGCATATTCCAAATGAGGCCTTACCAGTGCCTTGTAAAGAGGGAGAATAATATATTTCTCTCTTGAATCTATTTCTCTCTTTATATAAGACAATCAGGCTCATTTACCCAGAGCCGCTATCACTTTGGGTAAAAGTCCTGTTGGCGCATTTGCGGTTAGCGCGACTTTACCTCCATATATTTGCCCAGCGAGACTGGGTAAATAAGGCCCAGTATCTTGCTAGCTCTAGCTATTGCTACCTGGCATTGTTTGCTATAGCTAAGTCTGTTATCTATCAGAACCCCCAAATCTTTTTCCATTACAGATTCACTTAACACAGTTATTTATGGTGTAGGTGGCACAGGGATTATTAAATCCCAAATGCATCACCTTATATTTAGAACTTTAGCCCACATAGATGTACCTCCATTAACCACCACTCTCTGTTTGCGATCCAATAACCAATTCTCTATCCATGTACAAGTGTTGTCTTCAAGGCCAACAGTCCTCAGTTTATACATTAGTCGCCTATGTGGCACAGTATCAAAAGCTTTTGCAAAATCCAAGTATACCACATCCACTGCTGTGCCTGAATCTAACTTCTTATTCTCCTCTTCATAAAAACCAATTTAATTTATCTGGCATAATCTATTTCTCATAAATCCATGCTGACTACTACTAATAAAATCGGTTCGGGAGACAAAGTCAAGAGTATGATCCCGTAACAAAGTTTCCAGCACCTTCCCTAACACTGATGTTAGGCTTACAGGTCTATAGTTACCAGGCTGTGAACAACTACCTTTGGTATTACATTGGCTTTTTGCCAGATCTTTTTTTAAGATCAGAGGATGTATTACATCTGGTCCTGGGGCTTTATTGATATTACCTGTCTGATTATTTCTGTACCATAGCCTCTGTCAGGGTGAATATTTCCTCATTTATACCCCCCAATAAGGGGTAGGATTCTCTATAGAGAATACTGAGGGGGGGGAAACGGTTTAGCACATTAGCCTTTTCAGCATCCTCTAGAACCATCTCTGGTCAGGTCATGTTGTTGATCCGCAGGATCAGATCATCAATGATGCAGGACTGAACTTACATTTTGCCCAGTCCGAGCGCCCATACACTGCGAAACCGCAGTTTATTCTAAAGTCGCGGGTTGGCCCCCGCAATCGCAGGTCTGTATAGATCTTTAGTGTTTAGTTCCAGTATATAACAAAACATGTATTTAACAAAAGTATGCAACTTTGTCCTTCAAGTCTCCAACTTTGTTGTAGTACTAACTACATCTATGTAATTAGTATTACAACATTGCCCTCTTGTGGTCAGATTATATATATACTTTACTGTTCCCTAGAGCCACTTAAAATGTTAACGGGGAGATTCAATATAGGTAAAATCCCTCACGTTAACCCAAAGCAATATCGGGTTGATGTGTGTTTTACACGGATTTTAGGGCACAGCATTTCCAAATGTGTTTATATTAGAACTTGCAACCGATACAAAACCCCTACCTCGTAGGGGGACTTTATTCCAGCGCTACGTAAATTCAATAAAAGTTTTTATTGTTTAAAATGGTGCTAATTTTGCCCCAACCAATCAGATCTTATTTAACATTTATAAGCTAACGTCTGATTGGTTGGGGGGAAAATTACCACCATTTTTAAAGTTAAGAACTTTTATTGAATAACCACGTTAGTTTTTTTTCTTAGAAATGTCCCACTCTTTAATCAAATCCATTGCAAGATTCTGAGCAGGTCACCATGTATGAAGTGCCTTTTTTTTTTTTTACAATGTGTAACAGGGATCTTCAAACGATGGCCCTCCGGAGGTTTGAAAACTACAACTCCCTGCATTCTCTCTGTTCTCTGGGAGTTGTAGTATTCAAACCTCCGGAGGGCCATCGTTTGAAGATCCCTGTTGTGAGTCTTTTATAGATAATTAAATTCAGGGGTGTCTCTCTAATGAGGCAATATGAGCAAAATGCTCAGGGCAGCACCCCTGATAAACATCAGAGAGGTGGCAGGAATTATGGTATGGATAAATGTCCTTTTTGAGGAGTATCTCCACTGGTAAAAAATACATTTGCCATTTAGTTTTATTGAAAAACAGGAGGTAAAGGAGCTGTGTCTTACCTCCCGGAGGTGGAGGAGCAATCGATCAGGTAAGTACCTTACCTTCTCTCCTGGCTCCTGCAGGTTTTATTGAAGAATGGGAGGTAAGACACAGCTCCATTACCTCCTGTTCTTTAATAAAACTAAATGCCAAAATGTATTTTTTAACCAGTGGAGATTCCCTTTAAGGAGACATTCAGGAAAACACTATCTCTGGGTGGTTCTTTAGGATGTTATTGAGTTGGACCACACAAGCCTTTGCCACTTTAAAACATAAATGAAAAAAAAAAAGTGATTTACTAAAGATACAATTACATAAAGCCAAGTCACTTTTCAATACTTCTAACCCCTCCTTCTACCAAAGCCACCGGTTCAGTCATGCTCAGTAAGCTTGACCCAGAAAAATGCTAAGGAGAGGGAAAATGACACTTACTTTCATAAACAATCAAAAAAGGACAAATCTTGGCTAAAAATTCTATACTCAGAGGAGAATGAATATTACAAATTCCTTGATTTAATTAGAGTACTAACATCTATTGTAAAAGATAATTATTATCTTAAAGGGAATGACCAGCCTAAAAATAACTTGTTTATTACCCCCCCAAACCCCACTTTCGCAGTGTTGATATATTTCAAAGATCCCCCAGAACTTACTTACCTGACCCGTTCTCTCGCAACTTCTGCTCCTCGGCTGCTGCTAACAGCAGCTCCACTTCCTGGTTGCGGCTGTCAGTTAAGGCATGACGTGACGTCATGCCCAATCGCCTGGCAGCTGCGACCAGGAAGTGAAGTGGCTATAAGCACAAAAGTCCCCTGCTCCTGTTTTTGCTCGTAACAAGCTTGAAACAGGAGCAGGGGGCAGCGCCTGGACGATGAGGGACGGGGTCAGGTAAGTAAGTTCTGGGGGATCTTTGAAATATATCAACCGAGTGAAAGTAGGGTTTGGGGGGGGGGGTAATAAACATTTTAAAAGGCAAGTTATTTTTAGGCTGGACTTGCCCTTTAAAACCAGAATAAGACCCTAGGATAGGTTTCTCTCGGGATCAACATATCATCATCCTCTGGGACATAAAAATCCAAACTATAGCATGCATACATATAACACCACTTCATAATATAAATTTCATAAAAATATTAAACAGGAACAGCTTATGTATATCAAGCTTGATAATGATATTGAGTGATAAACCACAGATATGTCCAACAGTAATCCGACTTCCCTCTTCCCCCTCTCACAGGGAGGATTATACCATATAAATGGCCAACAACTGTTGGCAAAACATAAAAGCACCCTTCTCACAAGGGTATAATGTGAATAGTTAGAGTAGCACAATAATAGTGTCTCTACTTCTAAGTAAAGCTCCTCAGCTGGTAAATAAACACACAAAATGCATGACTGGAATCAGCAGGTCACACAAATGCACTTATTAATACAAGGGTTCCCCGATACTTGTAAACCCGACTCTGGGCTCCTTCACCGAATGAGGTATGAGGTCAAACTCTGTGGTATTGCAAGGAATTGGATGCCAGGTAACACGTGCCAGAACTAGTTGAGGATTCCCGAATTAGTTGAGGAAAAACTACTTGTGACTTGACTCTATCCCCAGGCATTCGATCGGGGAAGTAGACACATCAAACGTTATTAGAACTAATGTAACAAGTCTAATTAAACAGATCTACTGAGGTCTATGGGTATACCCAAACTCAATATGTTGGTTTGGCTCCACAGCGCGTTTCACTTGTAAAGCTTCATCAGGTGGAGATTCATTTTCTGTTTCTGCTAAAAATAGCCTTCCCTTAAAGTGGCACAAATTGGTTTATTAGTAATTATGCCTATAATTAACATATGCTTCTTCTTAACAATAATCTATTATAAAGTGCACTTAATAGTATGCTTAATAATTTACAATTAACCAATAACACCAATCTTGCCCAAACCCAGAGATTATTTATGTTTTTGCCCAAACCCGGAGATTATTAATGTTCTTGCCCAAACCCGGAGATTATTAATGTTCTTGCCCAAACCCGGAGATTATTTATGTTCTTGTCCCAAACCCGGAGATTATTTATGTTCTTGTCCAAACCCGGAGATTATTAATGTTCTTGTCCAAACCAGAGATTATTAATGTTCTTGTCCAAACCCGGAGATTATTAATGTTCTTGTCCAAACCCGGAGATTATTAATGTTCTTGTCCAAACACAGAGATTATTAATGTTCTTGTCCAAACCCGGAGATTATTAATGTTCTTGTCCAAACCCGGAGATATTTATGTTCTTTGTCTGCCAAACCCAGAGATTATTATGTTCTTGTCAAACCGGAGAGATTATAATGTTCTTGTCCAAACCCGGAGTTATTTATGTTCTTTGCCCAAACCCAGAGATTATTAATTTTCTTGTCCAAACCCGGAGATTATTAATGTTCTTGTCCAAACCCGGAGATTATTAATGTTCTTGTCCCAAACCTGGAAATTATTATGTTCTTGCCCAAACCCAGGATTATTAATGTTCTTGCCCAAACCCGGAGATTATTTATGTTCTTGTCCAACCCGAGATTATTAATGTTCTTGTCCAAACCCAGAGATTATTTATGTTCTTGTCCAAACCCGGAGATTATTTATGTTCTTGCCCAAACGCAGAGATTATTTATGTTCTTGCACAAACCCAGAGATTATTTATGTTCTTGTCCAAACCCGGAGATTATTTATGTTCTTGCCCAAACGCAGAGATTATTTATGTTCTTGCACAAATCCGGAGATTATTTATGTTCTTGCCCAAACCCAGAGATTATTTATGTTCTTGCCCAAACCCAGAGATTATTTATGTTCTTGCCACCAAACAAATCCGGAGATTATTTATGTTCTTGCCAAACCGAGATTTTTATGTTCTTGCCCAAACCCAGAGATTATTTATGTCCTTGTCCAAACCCGGTGTATTATTATGTTCTTGTCCAAACGCCTAGATTATTAATTGTCTTGTCCAAACCCGGAGATAATTGATGTTTTTTGCCCAAGATTTTATCTTTTATTCCCAACTGTGCTCCGCTGAACTTTTTGAAAATATTTGAAGACACTGGTGCTAACTTGCAGCCCAAAACCATTTTGGGCCAGGCTGGTCTCAACTGAATTATATGCCAGGGTATTACAAGTCTGTCTGTGATGTTTTTTTCAGTAGCCCAAAGCGGAGATTATTTATGTTCTTTGTCCCAAACCAGAGATTATTATGTTCTTGCCCAAACCCAGAGATTATTTTGTTTCTGTCCAAACCGAGATTATTAATGTTCTTGTCCACACCCGGAGATTATTATGTTCTGTCCAAACCCGAGATATTTATGTTCTTGCCCAAACAGAGATTATTTATGTTCTTGCACAAATCGGAGATTATTTATGTCTTGCCCCAAACCCAGAGATTATTTATGTTCTTGCCCAACCCAGAGATTATTTATGTTCTTGTCCAAACCCGGTGATTATTAATGTTCTTGTCCAAACCCGGAGATTATTAATGTCTTGTCCAAACCCGGAGATAATTGATGTTTTGCCCAAGATTTATCTGTTTAATCCCAACTGTGCTCCAGCTGAACTTTTTGAAAATATTTGAAGCACTGGTGCTAAACTGTGCATGCCCAAAACCATTTTGGGCCAGGCTGGTCTCAACTGAATTATATGCCAGGGGTATGTACAAGTCTGTCTGTGATGTTTTTTCAGTAGCCCAAAGCGGAGATTATTTATGTTCTTGCCCAAACCCAGAGATTATTTATGTTCTTGCCCAAACCCAGAGATTATTTATGTTCTTGTCCAAACCCGGAGATATTAATGTTCTTGTCCAAACCCGGAGATTATTTATGTTCTTGCCCAAACCCAGAGATTATTAATGTTCTTGTCCAAACCCGGAGATTATTAATGTTCTTGTCCAAACCCGGAGAATTATTAATGTTCTTGTCCAAACATGGAAATTATTTATGTTCTTGCCCAAACCCAGAGATTATTAATGTTCTTGCCCAAACCCGGAGATTATTTATGTTCTTGTCCAAACCCGGAGATTATTAATGTTCTTGTCCAAACCCAGAGATTATTAATGTTCTTGTCCAAACCCAGAGATTATTAATGTTCTTGCCCAAACCTGGAAATTATTTATGTTCTTGCCCAAACCCAGAGATTATTAATGTTCTTGCCCAAACCCAGAGATTATTTATGTTATTGTCCAAACCCGGAGATTATTAATGTTCTTGTCCAAACCCGGAGATAGTTGATGTTTTTGCCCAAACCCAGAGATTATTAATGTTTTTGCCCAAACCCGGAGATTATTAATGTTCTTGCCCAAACCCGGAGATTATTAATGTTCTTGCCCAAACCCGGAGATCATTTATGTTCTTGCCCAAACCCGGAGATTATTTATGTTCTTGCCCAAACCCGGAGATTATTATGTTCTTGTCCAAAACCCGGAGATTATTAAGGTTCTTGTCCAAACCCGGAGATTATTAATGTTCTGTCCAAACCGGAGATTATTAATGTTCTTCTCCCACACACAGAGATTATTAATGTTCTTGCCCAAACCCGGAGATTATTTATGTTCTTGCCCAAACCGAGATTATTAGTTCTGCCAACCCGGAGATTATATGTTCTTGTCCAAACACGAGATTATTAATGTTCTTGTCCAAACCCGGAGATTATTAATGTTCTTTGCCCAAACCCGGAGATTATTAATGTCTTGCCAAACCCGATTATTATGTTCTTGCCCAACCCAGATTATTATGTTCTGCCCAAACCGGAGATTATTTATGTTCTTGCCCAAACCCGGAGATTATTTATGTTCTTGCCCAAACCCGGAGATTATTTATGTTCTTGCCCAAACCCGGAATTATTTATGTTCTTGCCCAAACCCGGAGATTATTTATGTTTCTTGCCCAAACCCGAGATTATTTATGTTCTTGCACAAACCCGGAGATTATTTATGTTCTTGCACAAACCCGGAGATTATTTATGTTCTTGCACAAACCCGGAGATTATTTATGTTCTTCGCACAAACCGGAGATTATTATTTTCTTGCCACAAACCCAGAGTTATTTATGTTCTTGTCCAAACCCGGTGATATTAATGTTCTTGTCCAAACCCGGATTATTAATGTTCTTGTCCAAAACCGAGAGATAATTGATGTTTTTGCCCAAGATTATCTGTTTATCCAACTGTGCTCCAGCTGAACTTTTTGAAAATATTTGAAGACACTGGTGCTAACTTGCATGCCCAAACCAATTTTGGGCCAGGCTGGTCTCAACTGAATTATATGCCAGGGGTATGTACAAGTTGTCTGTGATGTTTTTTAGTAGCCCCAAAGCGGTTTTCCTATTGCAAACATCGTTTTCTTATTCAAAATGATTATTTTGCAGACTTTGGTGCCAATTTGCATGCTCATAACCAATTTGGGCCAGGCTGGACTCAACTGAATAATATGCCAGGGGTATGTAGATGTCTGTATGCGGTGTTTTCTCATTGGCTTAATCTGGTCTATCTATTGCAAAACACCAGTTTCTTATTCATATCTGAATAAGAACACCAACTCACTTTGTCTATTTTTCTGTCTTTCCATATATCAATCTCTATGGTAGTAACTATGTAAAAGGGGTTCACTGCCTGCCAAGCATATTGGTAAGTCATGCAGAGAGGCTTAGCTGAGCTGTTGATATATGTGGGTTGGGGGCCCCATCCAAAGTCTTGCTATGGGTCCTGGTAATTTCTAGCAATGCCCGTGTGGGAGATTGACATTTAGTGGGGTTTTACTTGTCAAAAGGATTAGGTAGAAAGTCTAACTTTGAATCATCTCCTAAAAGCACGGAGTTCTATGGATTACTGCGCCTGGAACTCTTCATGTATGCATGAAAGCATGGCACCGTTATGTAGCCGAAGGTGTGTAGATTACAGAAATATATAGTTTGTGGGGGTACTTTTACGTTTCGGGGTGTTTTTTGAAAAAATGGAGGCTGTTCAAATTAAAGAACACTTTGATTTTTTTCCCCTTGTAATTGCACTTGTGCATACGTCCCATTTGGAGTTAGTTGGTAGCCATGTCTCCCCCACACATAGTCCAGACACTAGAGTCAAAGTTGCTAACCCTGCATGGAGATGGAAGGGGGTCGAAGGCCCATCTACCTTCAATAGAGAAGAGCACCAGTAGGGGGTAGGGTTGTCACAAGTTCTAATTTAGCAGGGGGGTCGGGAGAAAAGGGTTATTGGTTGCAATTACACCTGTCCTTGGGGATCTACTGTAGTATAATGAACCATGGATTATAATAAGGTAATCAAGACTCTCAATGTTATTTCAAACGTTGATATTATATATCAGATTAAATTTTCTGTATTTCCAGAATTCCATAACCATCATCACCACCAATTTCATTCATATCGGAATCTGCCGGCTTAAAAACTTTCCGACACTTCCCACAGGATAGACTAGACTGATTAGGAGAGAGGTCAACAGCAATCACCTAGTAGCTAGTTCCCGACACCTCTGGCAGAGCCTAAAGAATTTAACTGGTACAGTATTGGGTCTGGATACACAAAGCCACTGGCAATTTCTTTACAAGTGTCTGATTCCAGAGGTTAAGAGAATAACAGATATATATTGTTTAGCAATTAAAGACATTCATTATCACCCCAGGGATCTTTACTGGTGGCAGCCATAGCGGAGACCATTTTATATGAAATTAAGACTTTGTAAGAAGTTTACAATAAACACATTTCCTCCTGACACCCAGAAAAACTATTTATTAAAACAATTATCACTTGTCCTTGTAATCCCTCAACATAGATTCACCTGTGTGAAATCAGGGAGATCTTCCATTCAGAAGTCCTACACTTCATTGCCTTATTACAGGGAGAAACAAATCATTGATAGTTTTTCTCCCTCACACTGAGCATCGCCCGAGTCAGTGGTATTAGTAGTAGGCCACCCTCCGGTTATTGTTTCCAGTATTAAAAGGAATGTAAAGGAAGTACAATCGTGTGATAAATAGAACTTTTTACAAACTGCAACTGACTCCACAATCCCAAGATCTGCTGGGAAGATCTTTCACATGTCCAAAATGGTGTTTATGGCTTATTACAACACCCACCATCAAATGTAAAAGAACATTAAATACAAACCATTGTACAGAAAGGACAAGCCCAGTCTCTATAGGAAATAAAGCCTGTGTATGGTACACTAAGCTCTGTACCTTGTTGCTTTGTGTCTGTCCGTCAAAACCCTTGTTTTGTTTAGCTGCTCGAATAGTCACTGTGTTTGCTGGGGGGGGGGGGGCGGGAACAGAGATTGTAGCAATCCAATCGTAATGACATGGTAAACATGTGAGGTAAGGGTCCTGGGGGGGATGAACAAGTACATTGCAATGCGTTGTTACAACACATAGACAAAACACGATACCAGTCAATTATTTCAATCTCAAAGAATAAACATTAACAACTTAAAAATACAAAAGGGTTTTGGTGTAAACCTGCAATAGTAACAAGGTTCAGGCGTTTGTACCTCTGATTTGATGATTATTTTCTGCCTCGTTTACGTTTGACTGGGTGGTTGAAGTGGCCCCGGGGCCCATAGCAGCAGCAGCCATGGCGGCACTCGTACAACCAACCGTGCGTGGTGATGTTTTTCTTGTAGGCATCTCGAATGACCTTGAAGGCTTAGCGTTGTAAGGGATATCGGTGATGGGGTCTCTGTACTGGGCAAGGTTTGTGGGTGACCGGACAGACGTCACGGACAGAAAACTCCCCCTGCTTGGATTTGGGGAAAAAAAACCCTCAAAGGTCTCATCATCGCTGAATGTGATAAACGTGCGGAACATTTACCAGCCTGGGCTGTGAGACGGAAACACTTGTGTCACGTTGCTCGTCTGTTCCTGATCCAATCTATATCCATAAGACAAGGGAAGGTCTCCATTAGTGGAAATCATCCAAAGGGTGGCTGGTTATATACCCACATCGCACTGATGACCGCTCCGACTAACCCAGTGAAATCTTCCTATTTCCAGTATAACTTCACACCCCAGTGAGAAGGCTAGATACTCATCCAAGTGTACCAAGCAATCTCCAGCCCCCATAAAGACCCGCTTTGGGCTGGATACACAAATAATAAATACCACCCACAAGGCCTCTTGGCACTTACCCTTCCACATCTCACTTTCTCCTTCACATTGAGCTCAGTGATGAGCGGCATAGTCACAGATGGTACCGTAAGGTGGGACCACACAACGCCTCTCTTCACACCTGCTTCTTCTTATATCCCGCTTCAAGCCTCTCGTAATTCTCTGTGAAGAAGGAAAGGGACATATAGGCACAGGGATGGAACACTCGGTGTAATGTAAACCTGCTCATTGGGAGACTGTTCACCCATACACACCCAGTGACCGGCATATTAATCTCCTCTGTTATCTTGGCTTCCTCCAGTAGCTCCTCTTGAGTTAGAGTGTCGTTCAGGGAGGACCCTTCTTTTTGCGGGACTGGACCTGTCTCCTTCCTGCACGCACGCAAAAAGTCTGGCGGGTGTGTTTCCGTTGTGGACTGACGCATTTGTTTGCGGCCTAAAAAAAAAGGAAATATCCAATTTATAAGCAAATAAATTCTTAAGGACAAATAAAAATTTACTTTTTTAAAATGATCCGGGCCAGTCCCGTGTTTTACCAAACTGCCCTACCACCCTTTCATCCCTCAATACCCCCACAAACCATAGGAGAGAAGTTAGGTAATTGGCTCTGTTGGCTGTTCCTGGAGGAGGTAAGGTATCAGTGCCTATTAAATGAACCCACTGGAGCTTCTCAATCAGTTTAGCATAAAAGAAATGGAGGTTAGAGTTGAATGAAGCGCACTACTCTCCTATGCATGTAAGTATAAGGGAGCCCCCACAGTCAATCTGTCACTGCCTTAAAGGAAGTTATTGTCCCCAAACCACCTCTACCATTCAAAAATACCCAGGGAGCTGTAATTCCCTAGGTCTCACCTCTGGGTTTACCTTAATCAGCTGTCAATTTTTACCTAACTTTCCAGTCCCAGCTCTAATAAGACTAATGGGAATGGGCCCCTTTTTTACGAAACGGGTTTAAAATTTGAAAAGGTTTAGTAATAGATTTTATTTTTTATTGAGCTTGTGTGGTTTAGTTTTCCATAAAAACAAACATAAGCAATAAAAAATATAACAAGAGAAACAGTATAACAAAAACCTTCCCTTCCTTTTCCTTTTCTCCTCCCTCCCCCTAAGTAGAAATCTAGGTGCCTTTTGGTTTTTTCTGGTCATATGCGAGTTGTTACTTGGGTAAATTCTATTAGCTCATGAGAAATTAAAGGCCATCTCTGGGGACTATTAGGGATCATCTCTTGAATATTGTTTGTTATCAAGTTATTGATTGTTGTTGCATTGTCGTTCCAACAACATCCATATTTCAGTGTGTTTTTTGAAGTTTTTGTTACATGCAGCAAATGATTCTTTGTGTTGCAATAGTGGGTAACTTCTAGTAGTATTTTTTTCTATTGGCGCTTACATCCTCTGCCATTTTTTGATATCTTTATGTTGGTTTCTGTAAATGTGTGAACATTCGTTTTTCACATACAGGTAGGATATTCTTGAAGATTAATGTTAAAGGACCTCTATAGTGAAAAAAACACATTGCTCCTTTGCAAAGTTAAATTCATGTACTCTGTGCTGCCTTGAATCCTATCTATGTCAGTGACTCTGTTTAACCATGGTGTCAGTGGTCTGTGCAGCCACTCCCCCTTCCCCCTCCCTTGTTACCACCACCCCTCTCCATGTCTCAACCTCCGGCTAACTGACAGCTTATCATGTGCAGTAGGAGTTAAAAAGATTCACATCCTGAAAAACACACCCACGCACAGTGGCTATGATGAAGCAAACTGTCCTGGGAGACACGGAGAAGGAAACTCAGTACATGTTACGATCTCTCACTTTGTGCCCTCATCAATCAGTGAAAGCTATAAGAAGGGGGGTCAAGTGCAGCCTTATTCTCTACCATCAAAGCTACCTCTCTCTTCCTGCTAATGCTCTCATCTCTACGGAATAAGTTTTCATAGATTATTAATGTTCTTGTCCAAAACCCGAGATTATTAATGTTCTGCCAAACTGGAAATTATTTATGTTCTTGCCCAACCCAGAGATTATTAATGTTCTGCCCAAACCGGGAGAGATTATTTATGTTCTTGTCCAAACCCGGAGATTATTAATGTTCTGTCCAAAACCCAGAGATTATTTATGTTCTTGTCCAAAACGGAGATTATTATTTGTTATTGCCCAAACGCAGAGATTATTTATGTTTTTGCACAAACCAGAGTATTATGTTTTCTTGTCCAAACCCGGGATTATTTATGTTCTTGCCCAAACGCAGAGATATTTATGTTCTGCACCAAATCCGGGATTATTTATGTTCTTGCCCAAACCCGGAGATTATTTATGTTCTTGCCCAAGACGCAGAGATTATTTATGTTCTTGCACAAATCCGGAGATTTTTTATGTTTGGCCCCAAACCCGAGATTATTTATGTTCTTTGCCCAAACCCAGAGATTATTTATGTTCTTGTCCAAACAACCCGGTGATTATTAATGTTCTTGTCCAAACCCGAATATGTCGCAAACCCGGAGATAATTGATGTTTTTGCCCAAGATTTTATGTTTATCCCAACTGTGCTCCAGCTGAACTTTTTGAAAATTTTGAAGACCTGGTGCAACTTGCATGCCCAAAAACCATTTTGGGCCAGGCTGGTCTCAAACTGAATTAATGCCAGGGGTATGTACAAGTCTGTCTTGTGATGTTTTTTTCAGTAGCCCAAAGCGGAGATTATTTATGTCTTTGCCCAAACCAGAGATTATTATGTTCTTGCCCAAAACCCAGAGATTATTTATGTTCTTGTCCAAACCCGGAGATTATTAATGTTCTTGTCCAAACCCGGAGATTATATGTTCTGTCCAAACCCGGAGATTATTATGTTCTTGCCCAAACGCAGAGATTATTTATGTTCTTGCACAAATCCGGAGATTATTTATGTTCTTGCCCAAACCCAGAGATTATTTATGTTCTTGCCCAAACCCAGAGATTATTTATGTTCTTGTCCAAACCCGGTGATTATTAATGTTCTTGTCCAAACCCGGAGATTATTAATGTTCTTGTCCAAACCCGGAGATAATTGATGTTTTTGCCCAAGATTTTATCTGTTTATCCCAACTGTGCTCCAGCTGAACTTTTTGAAAATATTTGAAGACACTGGTGCTAACTTGCATGCCCAAAACCATTTTGGGCCAGGCTGGTCTCAACTGAATTATATGCCAGGGGTATGTACAAGTCTGTCTGTGATGTTTTTTCAGTAGCCCAAAGCGGAGATTATTTATGTTCTTGCCCAACCCAGAGATTATTTATGTTCTTGCCCAAACCCAGGATTATTTATGTTCTGTCCAAACCCGGAGATTATTAATGTTTCTTGTCCAAAACCCGGAGATTATTTATGTTCTTGCCCAAACCCAGAGATTATAATGCTTGTCCAAACCCGGAGATTATTAATGTTCTTGTCCAAACCGGGAGATTATTAATGTTCTTGTCCAAACATGGAGGAAATTATTATGTTCTTGCCCAAACCCAGAGATTATTAATGTTTTGCCCAAACCCGGAGATTATTTAGTTCTTGTCCAAACCCGAGAGATTATTAATGTTTCTTGTACAAACCCAGAGGATTATTAATGTTCTTGTCCCAAACCCAGAGATTATTAATGTTCTTGCCCAAACCTGGAAATTATTTATGTTTTGCCCAAACCAGAGATTATTAATGTTCTTGCCCAAACCCAGAGATTATTATGTTATTGTCCAAACCCGGAGATTATTAATGTTCTTTGTCCAAACCCGGAGGATAGTTGTAGTTGATGTTTTTGCCCAAACCCAGAGATTATTAATGGTTTTTGCCCAAACCCGGAGAGATTAATGTTCTGCCCAAACCCGGAGATTATTATGTTCTGCCCAAACCCGGACATTTATTTTCTTGCCCAAACCCGGAGATTATTTATGTTCTTGCCCAAACCCGGAGATTATTATGTTCTTGTCCAAAAACCGGAGATTATTAAGGTTCTTGTCCAAAACCCGGAGATGATTATAATGTTCTTGTCCAAACCCGGAGAGATATTAATGTTCTTGTCCAAACACAGAGATTATTAATGTTCTGCCCAAACCGGAGATTATTTATGTCTTGCCCAACCGGAGATTATTTAGTTCTGCCAAACCCGGAGATTATTAAGTTCTTGTCCAAACACGGAGATTATTAATGTTCTTGTCCCAAACCCGGAGATTATTATGTTCTTGCCCAAACCCGGAGATATTAATGTTCTGCCAAACCGGAGATTATTATGTTCTTGCCCAAACCCGGAGATTATTTATGTTCTGCCCCAAACCGGAGATTATTTATGTTCTTGCCCAAAACCGGGAGATTATTTATGTTTTTGCCCAAACCCGGGGAGATTATTTATGTTCTTGCCAAACCCGGAAAATTATTATGTTCTTGCCCAAACCCGGAGATTATTTATGTTCTTGCCCAAACCGGAGATTATTTATGTTCTTCACAAACCCGGAGATTATTATGTTCTTGCACAAACCCGGAGATTATTATGTTCTGGACACAAACCCGGAGATTATTTATGTTCTTGCACAAAACACGGAGATTATTATATTTCTTGCCCAAAACCCAGGATTATTTATGTTCTTGTCCAAACCCGGTGATTATTAATGTTCTTGTCCAAACGGAGATTATTAATGTTTTGTCCAAAACCCGGAGGATAATTGATTGTTTTGCCCAAGATTTTATCTGTTTATCCCAACTGTGCTCCAGCTGAACTTTTTGAAAATATTTGAAGACACTGGTGCTAACTTGCATGCCCAAAACCATTTTGGGCCAGGCTGGTCTCAACTGAATTATATGCCAGGGGTATGTACAAGTCTGTCTGTGATGTTTTTTCAGTAGCCCAAAGCGGTTTTCCTATTGCAAAACATCGGTTTCTTATTCAAATGATTATTTTGCAGACTTTGGTGCCAATTTGCATGCTCATACCAATTTGGGCCAGGCTGGACTCAAACTGAATATGCAGGGGTATGTAGATGTCTGTATGCGGTGTTTTCTCATTGGCTTAATCTGGTCTATCTATTGCAAAACACCAGTTTCTTATTCATATCTGAATAAGAAACCAACTTCAGCTTTGTCTATTTTTCTGTCTTTCCATATATCAATCTCTATGGTAGTAACTATGTAAAAGGGGTTCACTGCCTGCCAAGCATATTGGTAAGTCATGCAGAGAGGCTTAGCTGAGCTGTTGATATATGTGGGTTGGGGGCCCCATCCAAAGTCTTGCTATGGGTCCTGGTAATTTCTAGCAATGCCCGTGTGGGAGATTGACATTTAGTGGGGTTTTACTTGTCAAAAGGATTAGGTAGAAAGTCTAACTTTGAATCATCTCCTAAAAGCACGGAGTTCTATGGATTACTGCGCCTGGAACTCTTCATGTATGCATGAAAGCATGGCACCGTTATGTAGCTGAAGGTGTGTAGATTACAGAAATATATAGTTTGTGGGGGTACCTTTAAGTTTCGGGGTGTTTTCTTAGAAAAAATGGAGGCTGTTCACATTAAAGAACACTTTGATTTTTTTCCCCTTGTAATTGCACTTGTGCATACGTCCCATTTGGAGTTAGTTGGTAGCCACGTCTCCCCCACACATAGTCCAGACCCTAGAGGTCAAAGTTGCTAACCCTGCATGGAGATGGAAGGGGGTCGAAGGCCCATTACCTTCAATAGAGAAGAGCACCAGTAGGGGTAGGGTTGTAGGGTTGTCACAGTTCTAATTTAGCAGGGGGGGGGTCGGAGAGAAAAGGGTTATTGGTTGCAATTACACCTGTCCTTGGGGATCTACTGTAGTATAATGAACCATGGATTATAATAAAGGTAAATCAAGACTCTCAATGTTTATTTCAAAATGTTAGGATATTTATATCAGATAAATTTTCTGTATTTCCAGAATTCCATAACCATCCCCAATTTCATTCATATCGGAATCTGCCAAGGCTTAAAAACTTCCGACACATTCCCACAGGATAGACTAAGACTGATTAGAGAGAGGTCAACAGCAAGTCACCTAGTAGCTAGTTCCCAGACACCTCTGGCAGAGCCTAAAGAATTTAAACTGGTACAGTTATTGGGTCTGGATAACAAAGCCACTGGCAATTTCTTTACAAAGTGTCTGATTCCAGAGGTTAGAGATACAGAATATATGTTTTTAGCAATTAAAGACATTCATTATCACCCCAGGGATCTTTACTGGGGCAGCGCCATAGCGGAGACCATTTTATAATGAAATTAAGACTTTGTAAGAAGTTTACAATAAACACATTTCCTGACAGCCCAGAAAACTATTTATTAAAACAATTATCTATGTCCTTGTAATCCCTCAACATAGATTCACCTGTGTGAAATCAGGGGATCTTTCCATTCAGCAAGTCCTACACTTCATTGCCTTAGTACAGGGAGAAACAAAGTCATTGATAGTTTTTCTCCCTCACACTGAGCGAGCCCGAGTCAGTGGTATTATATAGTAGGCCACCCTCCGGTTATTGTTTCCAGTATTAAAAGGAAGTAAAGGAAGTACAAGCGTTGTGTAAAAGAACTTTTTACAAACTGCACTGACTCACAACCCAAGATCTGCTGGGAAGATCTTTCACATGTCCAAAATGGTGTTTATGGCTTATTTACAACACCCACCATCAAATGGAAAAAAACATTAAATACAACACATTGTACAGAAAGGACAAGCCCAGTCTTATAGGAAATAAAGGCCTGTGTATGGTACACTAAGCTCTGTCCTTGTTGCTTTGTGTCTGCCGTCAAAAACCCATTGTTTGTTTAGCTGCTCGAATAGTCACGTGTGTTGCTGGGGGGGGGGGGGGGCGGGACAAGAGATTGTAGCAGAGCCAATCGAATGACATGGTAAACGGTGTGAGGTAAGGGTCCCTGGGGGGGGATGAACAGAGGTACATTGCAATGCGTTGTTACACACATAGACAAAACACAGTATACAGGTCAATTTATTTCAATCTCAAAGAAATAACATAAACAACTTAAAAAGTACAAAAGGGTTTTGGTGTAAACCTGCAATATACAAGGTCAGGCGTTTGGTACACTCTGTTTGATGATTATTTTCTGCCTCGGTTACGTTGACTGGGGTCGGTGTGAAGTGGCCCCGGGGGCCCATAGCAGCAGCCATGGCGGCACTCGGTACACCGTGCGTGGTGATGTATTTCTTTGTAGGCATCTCGATGACCTTGAAGGCTTTAGCGTTGTAAAGGGAATCGGGTGATGGGGTCTCTGGTACTGGGCAGGTTTGGGGTGACCGGACAGACGTCACGGACAGAAAACTTCCCCTGCTTGGATTTGGGGAAAAAAAACCCTCAAAGGTCTCATCATCGCTGAATGTGTAAACGTGCGGGAACATTTACCAGCCTGGGCTGTGACGGAAACACTTGTGTCACGTTCTCGTCTGTTCCTGATCCAATCTATATCCCATAAGACAAGGGAAGGTCTCCAATTGTGGGAAATCATCCAAAGGGTGGCTGGTTATATATACAGACTGACGCTCCGACTACTAACCTATTTCCAGTATAACTCAGCACCCCATAGTGAGAAGGCGAGATACTCATCCAAGTGTACCAAGCAATCCAGCCCCCCATAAAGACCCAGCTTTGGGCTGGATACACAAATATAAATACAACACACAAGCCTCTTGGCACTTACCCTCCACATCACACTTTCCTCCTTCACTTGAGCTCGTGATGAGCGGCATAGTCACAGATGGTACCGTATGGTGGGACACACACAACGCCTCTTCTAGCACCTGCTTCTTCTATCCGCTTCAAGCCTCTGTATTCTCTGTGAAGAAGGAAAGGGACAAAAAAGCACCGGGATGGAAACACTCGGTGTTAATGTAAACCTGCTCAGATGGGGACTGTTCACACATACACACCCAGTGACCGGATATAATCTCCTCTGTTATCTTGGCTTCCTCAGTAGTCCTCTGAGTTAGAGGTCGGTAAGGTAGAGGACCCTTCTTTTGCGGGACTGGACCTTCTCTCCTGCACACGCAAGAAAGTCTGGCGGGTGTGTCTCCGTGTGGACTGACGCATTTGTTTGCGGCCTAAAAAAAAAAAAGGAAAAATCCAATATTTAAGCAAATAAATTCTTAAGGACACAATAAAAATTACTTTTTAAAAATGATCCGGGCCAGTCCCGTGTTTTACCAAACTGCCCTACCACCTTTCATCCCTCAAATCACCCACACAAACCATAGGAGAGAAGTTAGTAAATTGGCTCTGATTGGCTGTTCCTGGAGGAGGTAAGAAAAGTATCGTGCCTATTAAATGAACCCACTGGAGCTTCTCAATCAGTTTAGCATAAAAGAAATGGATGTTAGAGTTGAATGAAGCCGCCACTAATCTCCTATGATGTAAGTATAAGGGAGCCCCAACAGTCAATCTGTCCACTGCCTTAAAGGGAAGTTATTGTCCCCACAACCACCTCACCATTAAAAATACCCAGGGAGCTGTAATTCCTAGGATCTCACCTCTGGGTTTACCCTTAATCAGCTGTCATTTTTACCTAAACTTTCCAGTCCAGCTCTAAAAGACTAATGGGAATGGGCCCACTTTTTTACGAAACGGTGTTTAAATTTGAAAAGGTTTAGTAATAGATTTTATTTTTTATTTGAGCTGTGTGGTTTAGTTTTCCATAAAAAACAAAACATAACAATAAAAATATAAAAAGAGAAACAGTATACAAAAACCTTCCCCTTTCCTTTTCTCCCCTCCCCTAAGTTAGAAATCTTAGGTGCTTTGGGTTTTGTTCTGTCATATGGCAAGTAGTTACTTGGGTAAATTAACACTATTAGCTATTGAGAAATTAAAGGGCACTCTGGGGACTATTAGGGATCATCTCTTGAATATTGTTTGATCAAGTTATGATTGTTGTTGCATTGTCGTTCCACAACATCCATATTTCAGTGTGTTTTTTGAAGTTTTGTTACATGCAGCAAATGATTCTTGTGTTGCAATAGTGTGGTAACTTCTAGTAGTATTTTTTCTATTGGCGCTACATCCTCTGCCATTTTTGGGATATCTTTATGTTGGTTGCGTAAATGTGTGGAACATTTGGTTTCATACAGGTAGGATATTCTTGAAGATTAATGTTAAAGGACATCTATAGTGAAAAAAACACATTGCTCCTTTGCCAAAGTTAAATCATGTACTCTGTGCTGCCTTAACTATCTAGTCAGTGACTCTGTTTAACCATGGTGTCGTTCTGTGCAGCCACTCCCCCCTTCCCTCCCTCTGTTACCTCCTCCATGTCTCAACTCCGGCTAACTGACAAGCTTATCATGTGCAGTAGGAGTTAAAGTTCAACATCCTGAAAAACACACCCACGCACAGTGGCTATAGAAAGCAAATGGTCTGGGAGACACGAAGAAGGAAATCAGTACTGTTACGATCTCCACTTTGTGACCATCATCAATCAGTTGAAAGCTATAAGAAGGGGGGGTCAAGTGCAGCCTTATATCTACCATCAAAGCTACCTCTCTCTTCCTGCTAATGCTCTCATCTCTATGTTTATTACAGAGCAGGGAAGGGGGGGGGGGGATATCGTGTCACAGGGATTTGATTGACAGTCCATGTAGGAGTTGAGGGATGCAATCACGTATTCTTCTAATGTATCTCAGGACAGAGAGGGAATCTGAACAAAGTGAAGACACTGGGGGTTGTGTTGTGGGGAATTATTAGAAGAAAGAAAAAAGTTAATTTTCCCACTATAGATGCCCTTTAAGTAAGATTATTTCAGGTGATGGTGGAAATGTTCCACTTCTAGGCTTTCTGATAAGGTTGTTAAAGATCTGTGCCAATATTTTTATAGTTGGGAGTCCCAAAACAAGTGGTGTATTTTTGCCTATCTGTTCAAATTTTCTCCAGCATTTTGTGTGATAGTTTTGTTTGGATATTTATGAGTTTGTAGGGGGTTTTATACCAACGGAGTAAGATTTTAGGTTGGTTCCAATGTCCTCATATGAGGAATTGTTTCATATCTCTGACCATACATTTAGTTGTTGTAGTAATGCTTTGATATTGCGGTAGCCTCCGGTTTTAAAATTTGCCCGTTTCGAATAATTGGGACCCTAAGGTTGTACACACGTGGCGATCCCGGGTTCCGACCCGTTCACGCGTTTCTGGTTCTGTTCTTTGCGGGCCGATAATCGGCCCCGTGTATGGGCCCTTTTATCGGCCAAAATGGCTGGTAGTCAGAGATCCGCCCAGGTGGTCGGGCACACCGATCCCCAACAAGAACAGCCGATAAGGGCCAATACAAGGCCGATTAGCGCCCGAAACGAACGTTTGTACACATCGTGCATTGCGGGTCGGGACCCGCGATCGTACATGTTTTATCTAAAGAAATAGGGGGCAGGGGAAACAAAATGTTCTATAGTTTTTGAAAGCAGTTGATTTTGGATCTAGTATGTTTTATCATACTATTAAGTGTGGGGTTTGGTTTCCCCGCTGTTTTTCAGTTTGTATGCTAAAATTTGCTATGCTTTTTGCCATGGTTGGAGAAGTTTGCTCTCCATTTTCTAAAGATTTCTCAAATTCTCAATTGTGTAGTTCTTGTCTGAGTTTGTGTAGTCTGGTCTAATAGTTAACGCAATGTAGTTTGGCTGGTGGGCTGTTTGTTTTTATTGCCATTAATCGTTATTTTATTAGGATTCCCTTACATATGCTTATAGGTTTGCCAGAGAGTGATTTCTGAAGTATCGCCTGTTGTTTATTGGAAAAGTCAGATCCGATATCTGTCTTGGAGGTTTCATCATTGCCATGCTAAAGGGGGCAGTGAACATGGGGCTGAATATATATCTTCAGTATTACAGTCTTGGGGTTTAGAGCTAAATATAATGAAACTAGTTTCTTCCACAGAGATACCCCTGTGACATGTGGGACCACAAGGTGCATTTGTCTCCCATGGAGCTTTACACAGCTGCGTGTAGAAATTAATAACATTACAGGGATTACATTTGAACATTAATTTGCACTTGGGTCTATGTGTTGAAGCCATGTGGCGTGTTTATAAACATGTGGTATTTATAATTACAGCATATTGTAAATACCACCAGAGGCGGCACGTTACATCACCAGCGCCATATACCAGGAAAGTCCCACACCCACCAGCCCTCCCCCCCAAAAAAAAACTACTTTCTGCTTTTTCATTACAGTTGTATCTCTGTATATTTATGGGAGGGAGCTGCCATATTGTTTCCCTTAAATAGTGGTTTGGGGGTGATTAACTGTGTGCACAGAACATTCCTATATGTATTTATACATACGTGTTATATTGTTTCCCTTACATATTATAATATTGGGACATGGATTGAAGCACCCAAGCAGTTGTTTGTATATGTGGGAGCTGCCATATTGCTTACCTCGAATGTAGCAGTCAGTAAAAGAAGAAACAAATGCACATTTTCCATTTATTATGTGAGGATACTGTGTGCAGCCTATGGATAGCACTAGAGATACAATATGGCCTTGCTATAAGTATAAATACTAAATCAAATTTACTCACCCGTCCTTACGTTTACTGCATTCTAAAGACAAAGTAGACTATACATATTTATTTCTAATTTGCAATAAAAAGGCCTAGCTTTGGAGCTGCCCCCTCGGTTGCCTACATCACACCAGTTGCTGGCATGTACCAAAAAGGCACAGCTACATTTGGAGGAAGGAGCCGTAAATTCCAATCTCTGTTTGGAGGGTTTGACTTGGTCGATTTGTTTCTCTGCAATGTCTTGTCTGTAACCTGATTCCCCCCACACTGTACAACTGACCAGATATAAATAACCAACCAGACGTCAGTGTTGATATCCAACACAGGTATTATCAGATCAGATCATTTGGTTAGAACTTGGTTGCAATTACACCTGTCCTTGGGGATCTACTGTAGTTATAATGAACCATGGATTATAATAAAGGTAAATCAAGACTCTCAATGTTTATTTCAAACGTTAGGATATTTATATCAGATTAAATTTTCTGTATTTCCAGAATTCCATAACCATCACCAATTTCATTCATATCGGAATCTGCCAAGGCTTAAAAACTTTCCGACACTTCCCACAGGATAGACTTAAGACTGATTAGAGAGAGGTCAACAGCAAGTCACCTAGTAGCTAGTTCCCAGACACCTCTGGCAGAGCCTAAAGAATTTAACTGGTACAGTTATCTGGGTCTGGATACACAAAGCCACTGGCAATTTCTTTACAAAGTGTCTGATTCCAGAGGTTAGAGATACAGATATATATTGTTTTTAGCAATTAAAGACATTCATTATCACCCCAGGGATCTTTACTGGTGGCAGCCATAGCGGAGACCATTTTATAATGAAATTAAGACTTTGTAAGAAGTTTACAATAAACACATTTCTCCTGACAGCCCAGAAAACTATTTATTAAAACAATTATCACTTGTCCTTGTAATCCCTCAACATAGATTCACCTGTGTGAAATCAGGGAGATCTTTCCATTCAGCAAGTCCTACACTTCATTGCCTTAGTACAGGGAGAAACAAAGTCATTGATAGTTTTTCTCCCTCACACTGAGCATGCCCGAGTCAGTGGTATTATATAGTAGGCCACCCTCCGGTTATTGTTTCCAGTATTAAAAGGAATGTAAAGGAAGTACAAGCGTGTGAGTAAATAGAACTTTTTACAAACTGCACTGACTCACAATCCCATAGATCTGCTGGGAAGATCTTTCACATGTCCAAAATGGTGTTTATTGGCTTATTTACAACACCCACCATCAAATGTAAAAAGAACATTAAATAAAACACATTGTACAGAAAGGACAAGCCCAGTCTCTATAGGAAATAAAGGCCTGTGTATGGTACACTAAGCTCTGTACCTTGTTGCTTTGTGTCTGTCCGTCAAAACCCATTGTTTGTTTAGCTGCTCGAATAGTCACTGTGTTTGCTGGGGGGGGGGGGGGGACAGAGATTGTAGCAGAGCCAATCAGTAAATGACATTGGTAAACAGGTGTGAGGTAAGGGTCCCTGGGGGGGATGAACAGAGGTACATTGCAATGCGTTGTTACACATTAGAAAAACACAGATACTACAGGTCAATTATTTACAATTCTCAAAGAAATAACAATTAAACAACTTAAAAAGTACAAAAGGGTTTTGGTGTAAACCTGCAATAGTAACAAGGTCAGGCGTTTGGTACACTCTGTTTGATGATTATTTTCTGCCTCGTGTTACGTTGACTGGGGTCGGTTGAAGTGGCCCCGGGGCCCATAGCAGCAGCCATGGCGGCACTCGGTACACCGTGCGTGGTGATGTATTTCTTGTAGGCATCTCGAATGACCTTGAAGGCTTTAGCGTTGTAATAAGGGATATCGGTGATGGGGTCTCTGTACTGGGCAGGTTTGTGGGTGACCGGACAGACGTCACGGACAGAAAACTTCCCCTGCTTGGATTTGGGGAAAAAACCCTCAAAGGTCTCATCATCGCTGAATGTGATAAACGTGCGGGAACATTTACCAGCCTGGGCTGTAGACGGAAACACTTGTGTCACGTTGCTCGTCTGTTCCTGATCCAATCTATATCCATAAAGACAAGGGAAGGTCTCCAATTAGTGGGAAATCATCCAAAGGGTGGCTGGTTATATATACATCGACTGACGCTCCGACTACACCGTGAAAATCTTCCTATTTCCAGTATAACTCAGCACCCACTAGTGAGAAGGCGAGATACTCATCCAAGTGTACCAAGCAATCTCCAGCCCCCCATAAAGACCCAGCTTTGGGCTGGATACACAAATATAAATACCACCCACAAGCCTCTTGGCACTTACCCTTCCACATCTACACTTTCCTCCTTCACATTGAGCTCAGTGATGAGCGGCATAGTCACAGACTGGTACCGTATGGTGGGACCAACACAACGCCTCTTCTTCAGCACCTGCTTCTTCTTATCCGCTTCAAGCCTCTCGTAATTCTCTGTGAAGAAGGAAAGGGACAATATAGCACAGGGATGGAACACTCGGTGTAATGTAACCTGCTCAGATGGGAGACTGTTCACACATACACACCCAGTGACCGGATATTAATCTCCTCTGTTATCTTGGCTTCCTCCAGTAGCTCCTCTTGAGTTAGAGGTCGGTCAAGGTGAGGACCCTTCTTTTTGCGGGACTGGACCTGTCTCTCCTGCACACGCAAGAAAGTCTGGCGGGTGTGTTCCGTTGTGGACTGACGCATTTGTTTGCGGCCTAAAAAAAAAAAGGAAAATCCAATATTATAAGCAAATAAATTCTTAAAGGACAAATAAAAATTTACTTTTTAAAAATGATCCGGGCAGTCCCGTGTTTTACCAAACTGCCCTACACACCTTTCATCCCTCAATACCCCACAAACCATAGGAGAGAAGTTAGTAAATTGGCTCTGATTGGCTGTTCCTGGAGGAGGTAAAGAGTATCAGTGCCTATTAAATGAACCCACTGGAGCTTCTCAATCAGTTTAGCATAAAAGAAATGGATGTTAGAGTTGAATGAAGCCGCACTACATCTCCTATGCATGTAAGTAATAAGGGAGCCCCCAACAGTCAATCTGTCCACTGCCTTAAAGGGAAGTTATTGTCCCCACAACCACCCTCTACCATTGAAAATACCCAGGGAGCTGTAATTCCCTAGGCTCTCACCTCTGGGTTTACCCTTAATCAGCTGTCATTTTTACCTAAACTTTCCAGTCCAGCTCTAATAGACTAATGGGAATGGGCCCACTTTTTTACAGAAACGGGTTAAATTTGAAAAGGTTTAGTAATAGATTTTATTTTTTATTGAGCTTGTGTGGTTTAGTTTTCCATAAAAAAACAAAACAATAAAGCAATAAAAATATAAAAAGAGAAACAGTATAACAAAAACCTTTCCCCTTTCCTTTTCTCCCTCCCCCCTAAGTTAGAAATCTTAGGTGCTTTTGGTTTTTTCTGTCATATGCGAGTAGTTACTTGGGTAAATTAACTATTAGCTATTGAGAAATTAAAGGGCATCTCTGGGGACTATTAGGGATCATCTCTTGAATATTGTTTGTTATCAAGTTATTGATTGTTGTTGCATTGTCGTTCCACAACATCCATATTTCAGTGTGTTTTTTGAAGTTGTTGTTACATGCAGCAAATGATTCTTTGTGTTGCAATGAGTGGGTAACTTCTAGTAGTATTTTTTCTATTGGCGCTACATCCTCTGCCATTTTTGGGATATCTTTATGTTGGTTGCTGTAAATGTGTGGAACATTATGGTTTTCATACAGGTAGGATATTCTTGAAGATTAATGTTAAAGGACATCTATAGTGAAAAAAACACATTGCTCCTTTGCAAAGTTAAATTCATGTACTCTGTGCTGCCTTAATCCTATCTATGTCAGTGACTCTGTTTAACCATGGTGTCAGATGTCTGTGCAGCACTCCCCCCTTCCCCCTCCCCTCTGTTACCTCCTCCATGTCTCAACTCCGGCTAACTGACAAGCTTATCATGTGCAGTAGGAGTTAAAAGTTCAACATCCTGAAAAACACACCCACAGACTAATGGGAATGGGCCCACTTTTTTACAGAAACGGGTTAAATTTGAAAAGGTTTAGTAATAGATTTTATTTTTTATTGAGCTTGTGTGGTTTAGTTTTCCATAAAAAAACAAAACAATAAAGCAATAAAAATATAAAAAGAGAAACAGTATAACAAAAACCTTTCCCCTTTCCTTTTCTCCCTCCCCCCTAAGTTAGAAATCTTAGGTGCTTTTGGTTTTTTCTGTCATATGCGAGTAGTTACTTGGGTAAATTAACTATTAGCTATTGAGAAATTAAAGGGCATCTCTGGGGACTATTAGGGATCATCTCTTGAATATTGTTTGTTATCAAGTTATTGATTGTTGTTGCATTGTCGTTCCACAACATCCATATTTCAGTGTGTTTTTTGAAGTTGTTGTTACATGCAGCAAATGATTCTTTGTGTTGCAATAAGTGGGTAACTTCTAGTAGTATTTCTTCTATTGGCGCTACATCCTCTGCCATTTTTGGGATATCTTTATGTTGGTTGCCGTAAATGTGTGGAACATTATGGTTTTCATACAGGTAGGATATTCTTGAAGATTAATGTTAAAGGGCATCTATAGTGAAAAAAACACATTGCTCCTTTGCAAAGTTAAATTCATGTACTCTGTGCTGCCTTAATCCTATCTATGTCAGTGACTCTGTTTAACCATGGTGCCTGATCTGTGTGCAGCACTCCCCCCTTCCCCCTCCCCTGTTACCTCCTCCATGTCTCAACTCCGGCTAACTGACAAGCTTATCATGTGCAGTAGGAGTTTAAAGTTCAACATCCTGAAAAACACACCCACGCACAGTGGCTAATAGAAAGCAAGCTGTCCTGGAGACACGGAAGAAGGAAATCAGTACAGTTTACGATCTCTCTCTTTGTGACCCATCATCAATCAGTGAAAGCTATTAAGAAGGGGGGGTCAAGTGCAGCCTTATATCTACCATCAAAGCTACCTCTCTCTTCCTGCTAATGCTCTCATCTCTATGTTTATTACAGAGCAGGAAGGGGGGGGGGGGGGATCGTGTCACAGGGATTTGATTGACAGTCCATGTAGGAGTTGAGGAATGCAATCACGTATTCTTCTAACTGGTGTATCTCAGGACAGAGAGGGAATCTGAACAAAGTGAAGACACTCTGGGGGTTGTGGGGAATTATTTTAGAAAGAAAGAAAAAAGTTAATTTTCCCACTATAGATGCCCTTTAAGTAAGATTATTTCAGGTGATGGTGGAAATGTTCCATTCTAGGACTTCTGATAAGGTTGTTAAGACTCTGTGCCAAATATTTTTTATAGTTGGGCAGTCCCAAAACAAGTGGTGTATTGTGCCTATCTGTTCACATTTTCTCCAGCATTTTGGTGAAGTTTGTTTGGAATATTTATGGATTTTGTAGGGGGTTTTATACCAACGGAGTAAGATTTTTAGGTTGGCTTCCCAATGTCCTCATATTGAGGAATTGTTTTCATATCTCTGACCATACATTTAGTGTTGTAGTAATGCTTTGATATTGCGGTAGCCTGCGGTTAAAATTTGCCCGTTTCTGAATAATTGCGAGCCCTAAGGTTCGTACACACGTGCGATCCCGGGTTCCGACCCGTTCCCGGGTTTCTGGTTCTGTTCTTTTCGGCCGATAATCGGCCCGTGTATGGGCCCTTTATCGGCCAAAATGGCTGGTAGTTCAGAGATCCGCCCAGTTGGTCGGGCACCGATCCCCAACCGAACAGCCGATAAAGGGCCAATACACAGGCCGATTATCGCCCGAAACGAACGTTTGTACACATCGTGCATTGCGGGTCGGGACCCGCGATCGTACATGTTTTATCTAAAGAAATAGGGGGCAGGGGAAACAAAATGTTCTATAGTTTTTGGAAGCAGTTGATTTTGGATCTATATGTTTTTTATCATATATTAAGTGTGGGGTTTTGGTTTCCCCTGTTTTTCAGTTTGTATGCTAATAATTTGCTAGCTTTATTGCCATGGTTGGAGAAGTTTGCTCTCCATTTTCTAAAGGATTTCTCAAATTCTTGGAGATTCAATTTGTGTAGTTCTTGTCTGAGTTTGTGTAGTCTGGTTCTAATAGTTAACGCAATGTAGTTTGGTCTGGTGGGCTGTTTGTTTTTTATTGCCATTAATCGCTTCTTTTATTAGGATTCCCCTTACATATGCCTTATAGGTTTGCCAGAGAGTGATTTCTGAAGTATCGCCCGTGTTGTTTCATTGGAAAAAGTCCGATATCTGTTCTTGGAGGTTTTTTAGCCACTCTGGGTTAGCTAGTAGAGCTGCATTCAGTCACCAGTTAAGTTTATAATCTAGGCTAAGGGTTATTAATACGTGGCCATGATCTGACCACGGGGGTGGTCATATGTTGGCCTTTTCTACATTTTGGAGTGTCCATCTGTCAGTCCAGCACATGTCAATACATCAGTATGTGTGGTGTACGGCTGAATAGAAAGTGAATTCTACAATCAAGTGGGTGCTTGCATCTCCAGGTGTCGTAGAGGCCATTGGTTTGCAGTATTTCAAATGCTTTCGTTGTTTGTTAGTAATCTTTTTGTGTTAGAGGTGTCCCATTGGTTATCTGGGATTGCGTTAAAATCTTTGCACAATATCACATTGGGGCAATTTAGTTTAGAGATTTCTCCCCATATCTTTCTCAAAAATCTACTCAAATGGGTGTGTGGAGCATATATGTTAATCAGTAGTAGAGTTTGTGGTTAATTTCAGTGTATTATTAGGAATCTCCCTGTCTTATTGGAAATGGTTTTCAGGGGTTTGAAGAGTACTGTGTCTTTTATTGCTATCATTACTCCCTTTTGTTTTATCTGTTGATGCAAAGAATACATGAGGGAATCTCTTATGTGAGCATCTGGGTGGATTTATCGCTTGTAAGTGTGTTTCCTGAACCAAGAGTAGGTCTGCATTCCATTGTATAGCGTGCTTCCACAGTAATTTTCTTTTAAAGGGTGAATTTAGGCCCTTAACGTTTAGGGATAGCAGGTTAATGCTCATGATTTAGCTAAAGCTAGGTACACACAGTACAGATTTCTTAAAGATGACAGACAGGATCTCCAAGATCTTCAAAGATCTGCTTACACACAGTCTCGAGCATTCTCCCCATGAACATTATAGGGAGAACGCTTGGGACTGTGTATTTCCATCGGCCGCGCTGGACACCTCTATAGGGAGTCGAGCGTGGCCGATGGAAATTTTTGGTTATTCCCAAACGAGCGTTCGGCCGACACAATCTTTCGGTGGCCGATCGCTCGTTTGGAAACGAAGGTACACAGTAGCGATAAAGCCCCGATACCGTTGGATCCAAGGTTATTGATGCTTTATCGTTACTGTGTGTACCCAGCTTGAGTCTGGTTGATGGATAAATCTAGCTTCCTGTAATTGTGATTGGGTCTTGGAAAGATAAATCTAACGGTAATTGTAGGTTTTGCTAATTTGTAACTGTGTACATCCCATTTCTCTTGTTGACTTATTGATATAATTGGGCTGATGCACCTAGAGGGGTGATTCTTAACATTTGCATATATATTATTGACATTTAGTATTATTAAACTATGAACATAGTTAAACAACGTTATAATCAAAGCAGAAACATAAATATTAATACAGTTCCCAGATCCCATAGCTTCCCACTTACTGTGGGGTGTGGGATCGAATGTTTGGGGTAATGTTCATACCAGTTGGCTCAAGTAGGACTGTTACTCAACTTCTGATGGAAAGAGATCTCTGATTTGGACCATTTGTATATAATGACTTCCTGGGTATTTTCCAGGGGGGGGTGAGATGGCGAGATTGATTGATTATCTGGGGATGAGCTTGTCAGGCCCCATTGTTTTAGTAGTGCTTTTCCATCATCCAGGTTTGATATCGAGAACATTTTTCCATTGCGTAAGTTGTTGATTTTAGTTGGGAATCCCCATCTGCAAGGGATCTCGTGTTTGCGTAGAATTGTAGTTATCGGTTGCGATTCTTTTCTTTGTGAAAGTTGTAGGGGGGCAATATCGGCGAAGAATTGGAGGTTTGCATATTTAGTTGTTTTGTGGATGTTATTCCTCATTGCCTGCATTAAAAAGGTTTTGGTGTTATTGTATTGTAGTTGTACCAGGACATCTCTTGGTGCACCTTTAGGTGCATTGTTAGATTTTTGGATCCTGTAGGTTTTAAGTGTAGAAAGATTAAGGTCTGGATTAGAGGAAGTTAAAGACTTGAAGAGATCAATTATATATAGTTCCAAATCCTTATTTTTTATTTCTTCGTTAATGCCTTGGATTATTATATTGTTGCATCTAGCGTTGTTTTCTAGATCTGCCAGCTTGTTATAGAGGAATTTTAGATCGGTGTCAACTGATTTATATGAAGTTACTAGGTCGTTATATGTGAAGATTACCTCCTCAATTTCATTTTCATTTTGAGAAATTCGTGTTCCAATCTCCTCTATTAATAGTTTTATGGAGTTAACCACTCCTTTAAAGTCTGTTTGTTTGAGACGTACCCATAGATTTTATTTTTAACAAAGCTTGTGCTGTATTAACCAATGGCCAACATATGATATTCCCAGACAACCCATTAGAACTCTCGGGATTTAGAGATCAATAGATACTCACTGTCTACTGCATCCTCTGGGGTCTCCTGAGGTGCCACCTTTTCTGGTTTGGGTTTCAGTGTACTGCTGGCAGAATCTGGTTTCTTGGGCTTTGGTTTAAGGAGCTGAATTGGCTCCTGTTTAGGCAAAGAAAGAACAGTTTGGAAAGGTGAAATTATTGTAAAATATACAACTGTCATTACCAGTGTCACAGAAACAAACACATACTGCTGATGAAACCTGTTGATTAAAAGTACAGGTGAAACGTACGTCGAGTTGATCCTAGGACGGACCAAGAGAATGCAGATAACCGTGGAGTGATTGTACATTCGGAGGACAGCCAGTAAAAGACCGGGTGAAGATGAACTGGAGGAAGGGTGAGAGACTTCCCATTTACTAGCAGCGTGCGTCTGCCATATTCAATAAGTCCCGGGTTAGTGTGGTCTGTGCTTTCTACCCTCCGCGGCAGTGATTGTTCAATTTGTTTTCACCCACAGTATATATCTCTAACATCCGTACCTAGTGCTATTAATCCGGGGACGCCCGGTAAGACTTACCTGTTGCCTTGGAAATTGAGACACGTGGAGTTCTGCAGTTACATGAGAAGGACTCAGATGTATGTTGGAACAGAATTAGCAGCAGTGAGAAATGGTTACTCTCAGTAGCTGTGCATGATTCGTTTAACCACATAGTAACTACTTGTATTTCCAGAGCTGTGGCTACATTTTATCTTATTATTATGGTATATGTTTATATCATGTGAAGTGGGGAATTATTTATAGATGTGTGTTTTATTATTCTATATTATATTAAATACTTTTCTTGCATCAACACAGGATTGGATTAATTACTGATGGTTAAAGTGTGTGAGTGCTACTTAGGGTACTTGAGCGAAGGGGGTCTATCCCCATTGCTAGTTTATTTTGCTGGATATTTATAATTTGACCCTCAGCACCATCCCATTAGTATGGGATAACACAACCATATTTTCAATTATTATCATTGTGCACTTACAAATTATATATATAATAAACAGGACACACAACTCTCACTGTGTCCTTCACACCAATACAGGAATATATACAACTGTCATTACCAGTGTCACAGAAACAAACACATACTGCTATAGTAAACAGGACACACAACTCTCACTGTGTCCTTCACACCAATACAGGAATATATACAACTGTCATTACCAGTGTCACAGAAACAAACACATACTGCTATAGTAAACAGGACACACAACTCTCACTGTGTCCTTCACACCAATACAGGAAAATCTGTTGTATTCAATTAGATCAACTGGACTTGAAATGTAGTTCTTGAAGACGTTTCGCTAGTCATCCGACTGGCTTTCTCAATTCAGAATGACTTGTACAAGAATCTGTGGCAATTATGTAACCTGGAAAATCCCAATTAGCATATCACAGCCAGGTGTTAAGGGTGTGATTAGATAGTGGCTAAGAGGTGTTATAGGAACGCCCAGAGTAATCTAATCACACCCTTAACACCTGGCTGTGATATGCTAATTGGGATTTTCCAGGGTACATAATTGCCACAGATTCTTGTACAAGTCATTCTGAATTGAGAAAGCCAGTCGGATGACTAGCGAAACGTCTTCAAGAACTACATTTCAAGTCCAGTTGATCTAATTGAATACAACAGATATACCATGACCTGGATGAATGAGAACCTTCACAAGCAATACAGGAAAAACAACTCCATACACCAGCATACTAGTCATATATTCAATAGCGATATATATAAATCGCCCTGCTCAGTATTAATACAGATGTAATGCAGGTTCTGTTATCAAAGTTGGGGAAAATAAGTAATGAACATGCCAACTTTTTATTCTTAATTATATTTCAAGGTTTTTTTTTCAGTAAATCTATTTCTAATGGGGCTATTGACATTAAATTTATACAAGATGTATGTAACCACGCAAATAATCCACACATACAAAGAAATCAACACAAATACAGTAAGTCCATAAATGTAGCTGTGTGTAAAGTGGAATGACACTGGGAATAAGTATTGAACACGAGAAGAGAGGTGTAAAAAGACACGGAAAGAAGAAAACAGACAAAATTTGTCAGTATTTAGAAAGCAACTTTCCAATCGACCAATAAAAATCATTTTATGATGGGTAACAGTAAAGAGATCCCTACTAAGTATTGAATGCATTTTAGTACCTGTGTTCAAAACGTATTCCCTATGTCATGCCTCTTTACTATTGATTTACTCTATTTGCACTGATTTCTTTATATGTGGGATGTTAACGACATATAACGACAAAACGTTGACTTGTTCAATGCTTTTTTCCCCACTGTATGATGATCCACTATACAGGAGATCTATAGCGGAGAACAGATTTTTTTTTTCTTTCTACATGTGGCACAAATCCACGTGTGTGGATACCGCAATCAATGCATTTCGGCCACGATGCATTGATCGCGGTATCCAAACACTTGGTGTTTTGTGCAAGTCCCGTGAGTGCCCTCAGTTGGAGTTGCGGTGTTAGAGAAGTTTGGGAGTGCAGACGGACACGGAGTATTCACACACACGTAAATCACCCTCTGTCTCTCATAAGGTTTAGCCCTCCTCTTCAAAGTCCCCAAGCTCTTACATGCTCAGAAGAGGCAGCTAAGGGTATAGAATTCAGTCATTGGCTGTGATGTCATCTCTTGCTGCCAACCCAGAAGAACCAGGAAGCACAAGGAGAGGTAATAGAACTGTGGGCAGCATTTTAGGTTAGTCTTACATCTCTTGCATCTCATTTACTAGAATGTAGTGCAGCCCATCTGTAACTCTCGGGCAGGATAGAAAAAAATAATAAAGTACATTTTACCTTGTAGGCCTTGGTCACGACCCTGCGCTTTCTCTTGGGTTCATCGTCTTCGTGATCACTGGTGGGTTCGTCCCCTTCATCAATATCAAAATCCGAGTCAACTTCATCCTCACTCGCAGAGCGGTCCTCATTGTATTCCTCATCCCCAGATTCCTGTACACAGTAATAGACATAGTCTGTGAGACATTCTCCTTAGTAGTAACCATTTACATTTCTGAAGCTATTTAAAGGGTATGTTAAAGGGTATGTCCACCCCCAAATTTGTTAAAGGGTATGTCCACCCCCAAAACGAAATTTTACAATGCAGCTGGAAATGGCAATAAACCTCGACCTTGCAAGGTTTATAGCAGTGATAGGTCCCCACAAATGTACTTACCAGCCTTCGTTCCGCCGACGCCTTCTGCTTGACTTCCGTGCATTTTCAGTGCACGGAAGTCAAGCAGGAGGGCGATGCCTTAGCCCATCACAGGAGTGGATGCCGGTCATAAATATTGGATGGTGTGGGGCGGCTGCCCCAAATCGAATGAACAGGCGATCGGGTCCGTTGGTAAATCACAGCCGATCGTACTGTTCCCTATATGCAGTCTATATAGAGTCAATCAGTACAGCAGCTCCCCACCTGGATACAGAGTAACAGCCACCAGTCTATATAGGGTCAATCGGTACAGCAGCTCCCCACCTGGATACAGAGTAACAGCCACCAGTCTATATAGGGTCAATCGGTACAGCAGCTCCCCACCTGGAAACAGAGTAACAGCCACCAGTCTATATAGGGTCAATCGGTACAGCAGCTCCCCACCTGGATACAGAGTAACGGCCACCAGTCTATATAGGGTCAATCGGTGTAAAGCAGCTCCCCACCTGGATACAGAGTAACGGCCACCAGTCTATATAGGGTCAATCAGTACAGCAGCTCCTACACATCCCCCATGTACTCACTTCCTGGAACCCCCCATAGGTAGTTTTATAGAATTCGTCCTCCTCTTCCACCTCCAGCAGCCCTGACATGCGGTTTCCCGCTGTTTTCCGCGGATCTCGACTCTCAGCCAGACTCATGATTAGTGTCTCCAACTTCCGGGTATCGTCGAGCAGAGTCTGAGAGCACCGAGCCAATCAAAAGAGAGGAAGAGCGGATGACGAGTTGATCAGCCAATCATGACAAAGTAGCGTGCGCAGCGCCTTTTAAAGAGACCGTAACAGACAATAGGGTTCTTGTTCTCATCTATACAATGGAATACAGAATGATATCAATAGGATTCCCCCCACATTCGACATTGCATGGAATGGGGATCCCAGGGCCAAACCAATGGGAAATATATTCGGAGTAGATAAATGATGAGCAAACCCTCTAGTTTTTAAAAACTACATCTCCCAGCATTCCCTGTTATCCATGAGTGCTTTTAGAACAGGGGCGGGCAATTACATTTCAAAGGGGGCCTCATGAGAAACCTGGATTGTTGTGAAGGGCCACACCAATTGGTTCAACTCAATTATCATTATAGAGATAGCAACTGGATTTTATAAAAAGATTAAATTAATATTCCTGGTTTATTGGATGTTTTTCTTTATATTAGTTGCAATTTTTAATAGATGATGTGTAATATTTTAGACCCAATTCATCAAAATCAATCAATCATGGTTTGGTATATCACGGTATATCTGTAATATTCATTCATCCAGGTCATGGTATCTGTAATATTCATTCATCCAGGTCACGGTATATCTGTAATATTCATTCATCCAGGTCACGGTATATCTGTAATATTCATTCACACAGGTCATGGTATATCTGTAATATTCATTCATCCATGTCATGGCATATCTGTTGTATTCATTCATCCAGGTCATGGTATATCTGTAATATTCATTCATCCAGGTCATGGTATATCTGTAATATTCATTCATCCAGGTCATGGTATATCTGTAATATTCATTCATCCAGGTCATGGTATATCTGTAATATTCATCCATCCAGGTCATGGTATATCTGTAATATTCATTCATCCAGGTCACGGTATATCTGTAATATTCATTCACCCAGGTCATGGTATATGTGTAATATTCATTCATCCATGTCATTGTATATCTGTTGTATTCATTCATCCAGGTCATGGTATATCTGTAATATTCATCCATCCAGGACCATGGTATATCTGTAATATTCATTCATCCAGGTCATGGTATATCTGTAGTATTCATTCATCCAGGTCATGGTATATCTGTAATATTCATTCATCCAGGTCATGCTATATCTGTAATATTCATTCATCCAAGTCATGTTATATCTGTAATATTCATTCATCCAGGTCATGGTATATCTGTAATATTCATTCATCCAGGTCATGATATATCTGTTGTATTTATTCATCCAGGTCATGGTATATCTGTAGTATTCATTCATCCAGGTCATGGTATATCTGTAATATTCATTCATCCAGGTCATGGTATATTTGTAATATTCATCCATCCAGGTCATAGTATATCTGTAACATTCATTCATCCAGGTCATGGTATATCTGTAACATTCATTCATCCAGGTCATGGTATATCTGTAATATTCATCCATCCAGGTCATGGTATATCTGTAATATTCATCCATCCGGGTCATGGTATATCTGTAATATTCATCCATCCAGGTAATGGATATCTGTCACAAGTCTCATCATCCAGGGTTGGTATATCTGTAAATTCATTCATCAGGGCAGGTATATCTGTAATATTCATTCATCCAGGTCATGTATATCTGAATATTCAATTCATCAAGTCATGTATATCTGTAAATTCATTCATCCAGGTCATGGTATATCTGTTAAATTCATTCTGTAATATCATATTCATCCAGGTCATGGTATATATGTAATAATTATTCTGTAATATTCATCCATCCAGGTCATGGTATATCTGTAATATTCATCATCCAAGTCATGGTTATCTGTAAATTTCATTCATCACAGTATGGTATATCTGTAATATTCATCACACCAGGTATGGTATATCTGTATTATCATTCATCCAATTATGGTAATCTGTATATATTCATTCATCAGGTCACGGTATATCGTAATATTCATTCATCCAGGTCACGGTATATCTGTTATATCATCCATCCGGTCAGTCGGTATATCTGTATGAATATTCATCCATCAGTCACGGTAATCCTAAATTCATCATCCAGGTCACGGTATATCTGTAATATTCATTATCCAGGTAACGGTATATCTGTAATATTCATCTCATCCAGAGTCACGGTATATCTGTAATATTCATAACCAGGTCATGGTATATCTGTGTATTCATTCACCATCAGGTAATCTGAATATTCATTATCCAGGTCAGGTATATCTGTAGTATCATTCATCCAGGTCACGGTATATCGGTATATTCTCATCCAGGTCACGGTAATCTGTATATTCATTCATCCAGGTCACGGTATATCTGTAATATTCATTCATCCAGGTCACGGTATATCGGTATGATATCATCCAGGTCACGGTTATCTGTAATATTCATTCATCCAGGTCACGGTATATCTGTAATATTCATTCATCCAGGTCACGGTATATCTGTAATATTCATCCATCCAGGTCACGGTATATCTGTAATATCTTATCATCCAGGTCACGGTATATCTGTAAATCATCATCCAGGTCACGGTATATCGTAAATTCATTCATCCAGGTTCACGGTATATCTGTAACATCATTCACCAGGTTACGGTATATCTGTAAATTCATCATCCAGGTCCGGTATATCTTAACATCATCCATCCCGTCACGGTATATCTGTAATAATTCATTCATCAGGTTACGGTATATCTGTAATATTCATCCATCCAAGTCACGGTATATCTGTAATATTCATTCATCCGGTCACGGTATATCGTAATATCATCCATCCAGGTCACGGTATATCTGAATATTCATCCATCAGGTATGGTATATCTGTAATTATTCATTCATCAGGTCACGGTATATCTGTAATATTCATCATCAGGTCATGGTATATCTAATATTCATCCATCCAGGTTCAATGTATATCTTTAATATTCATTCATCCAGGTTATGGATATCTGTATAACATCCATCCAGGTCACGGTTATCTGTTAATATTCATCATCCAGGTCACGGTATATCTGTAATATTTCATTCATCAGGTTATGGTATATCTGTAATATTATCCTCAGGTCATGTATATCCGTAAATTTCCATCCGGTCAGGTATACGTAATATTCATTCATTCCAGGTCATCGGTTATATCTGTAAATTTCATCATCCAGGTCACGGTATATCGATATATATTCATCCATCCAGGTCAGGTATACTGTAATATTCATCATCCAGCTCATGGTAATCTGTATATTCATCCATCCAGGTCACTGTATATCTGTAATATTCATCCATCCAGTCATGGTATATCTGTAATATTCATCATCCAGGTCATGGTATATCTGTAAATCATCCATCAGTCAGGTATATCTGTAATATTCATTCATCAGGTCACGGTATATCTGCAATATTCATCCACCGGTCACGGTAATCTGCTATATTCATTCATCCGTTATGGTATATCTGTAATATCATCCATCCAGGTCATGGTATATCTGTAATATTCATCCATCCAGGTCATGGTATATCTGTAATATTCATTATCAGGTCATGTAATCTGTAATATTCTTCATCCAAGTCATGTTATTATCGTAATATTCATTCATCCAGGGCATGGTAATCTGTAATATCATTATCCAGGGCATGTATATATGTGTATTTATTCATCCAGGTCATGGTATATCTGTAGTATTCATTCATCCAAGGTCATGGTATATCTGTAATATTCATTATCCAGGTCAATGGTATATTTGTAATATCATCCATCCAGGTCATATATATCTGTAACATTCATTCATCCAGGTCATGGTATATCTGTAATATTCATCTATCCGGGTCATGGTATATCTGTAATATTCATCCATCCGGGTCATGGTATATCTGTAATATTCATCCATCCAGGTCATGGTATATCTGTAACATTCATTCATCCAGGTCTTGGTATATCTGTAACATTCATTCATCTAGGTCATGGTATATCTGTAATATTCATTCATCCAGGTCATGCTATATCTGTAATATTCATTTATTCATTCATCCAAGTCATGATATATCTGTAATATTCATTCATCCAGGTCATGGTATATCTGTAATATTCATTCTGTAATATTCATTCATCCAGGTCATGGTATATCTGTAATAATTATTCTGTAATATTCATCCATCCAGGTCATGGTATATCTGTAATATTCATTCATCCAAGTCATGGTATATCTTTAATATTCATCATTCCAGGTCACGGTATATCTGTAATATTCATTCATCCAAGTCAGGTATTCTGTAATATTCATTCAACCAGGTCTGGTATATCTGTTGTATTCATTCATCCATTCATGGTAATCTTTATTTCATTCATCCAGGTCACGGTATATCTGTAGTATTCATTCATCCAGGTCACGGTATATCTGTATATTCATTCATCCAGGTCACGGTATATCTGTTATTCATCATCCAGGTCACGTATATCTGTAATATTCATTCATCCAGGTCACGGGATATCTGTATAATGCATCCATCCAGGTCATGGTATATCTGTAATATTCATTCATCCAAGTCATGGTATATCTGTAATATTCATTCATCCAGGTCATGGTATATCTCCATAAGCCTACTTTATTCTTAAATGTTGCTGGCTTCCCTCCCACTGAAATGCCATTTTTAGTCCGCCCAATGACATTGTCCAAATCTCCCACATCACCTTTGCCACTAAAAGTTCCAGCCGTTTAAAGAGCACACACGTGACATGAATGTACTTCACCACGAGCATGCACGTGTGTGACTCACCTCGACACGCATGCACTCTTCAAATGCTGCAACATTTACTGGCAAGGATTTTGGACAATCTGGTGGGGGTGGAGCTAAAAATGGCATTTCAGTGGAGAGGAAGCCAGCAAATTCAAGCAGTAAAGGTAGGCTATGGCAGGGGAATAGAACAAAAAAAAGGTTACACACCTTAAGATTTAAAGCCACAGTTATCCATAAGCTAAATTTGTTTTCACAGTGTACATACCCTTTAACCTCCCAGGTCCCCCATGTCCATAGGCCCCTTAACATCCCAGGGTCCCACATGTCTATGGGCCGTGTTCAGACCATCACTCACAGTAATCGGACACCAAACAGAGGCCCCAGTAATGTTTCACCCTCTCACCGTTACAACCAGTCCCCCATTCCACACCCTATAACCCCGTGAGTAGACCGTACCCGGTCCCAGACATTACCCGGTGCTCTGCGCGCTCCCAGCTGACATGGCGACTACTGACCGAACCGCCTGCCAATGCGTCGGGCTGATGCGTCACCACGCAAATCCGCACGTACATCAGCTGCTCCACTCACTGAGTTGTACTTCCGAAGCCACGCCCACTTGAGCCAACGCGCTCTCGCGAGAATGTCTATTTGATGGCGCGATAGTGACGCGTTTCACTCTATCCAATGTTAGGGGCGGGAGTCGGAGAAGGGCCTTGTAGGTCCTTATTGACTGGATATTGATTTTAACTAGATGAAATTAATATTAGCCCCCGTCTGAGGGCCAGTTCGTGTTATTATCACAGTGGTGTAAGATAAGATGTTATAAACTACATTTCCCAGCATGCTTTATGAATGCATGCTGGGAGCTGTAGTTCCTAAACGTCTGAGATACTTGGTAATTTACACTGTAATGTTACATGGTATGTGGGGGGCATTTACACTGTCCGCATCCCCCCTAACCCACAACGACACTTTCAATTGTACCGACCTGACGGTTAAACTTAGGATAACCACGAATGTACTAAACACCCCAACGCGGGATATTATTATGTCATAATCCACATACCCCCGGGTTTTTATAATCCACATACCCCCTAACGGACACCCTAATGCATTTTGTGATCTGGATGGATGAATTTACAGATAACCATGACCTGATGAATGAATATTACAGATATACCATGACCTGGATGAATGAATATTACAGATATAGGGAACTAACAGAACATGACCTGGATGAAATGAATATTACAGATATACCATGACCTGGATGGATGAATATTACAGATATACCAGTGACCTGGATGGATGAATATTACAGATATACCGTGACCTGGATGGATGAATATTAGCAGATATACCATGACCTGGATGAATGAATATTACAGATATACCGATGACCTGGAATGGATGAATATTCAGTATACCGTGACCTGGTGATGAATATTACAGATATACCATGACCTGGATGGATGAATATTACAGATATACCTGACCTGGATGATGAATATTACGATATACCGTGACCTGATGGATGAATATAACAATACTGACCACTGATGAATGAATATTACGATTACCGGACCTGGATGGATGAATATTACAGATATACCGTGACCTGGATGAATGATATTACAGATATACCATGACCTGGATGGATGAATATTACAGATATACCTGACCTGATGAATGAATACAGATATACCATGACCTGGATGGATGATATTACAGATATACCATGACCTGGATGAATGAATATTACAGATATACCATGACCTGGATGGATGAATATTACAGATATACCATGACCTGATGGATGAATATTACAGATATACCATCACCTGGATGATGAATATTACAGATATACACAACCTGGATGATAAATATTACAGATATACCATGACTGGATGGTAATATTACAGATATACCCTAACCTGGATGGATGAATATTACAGATATCCATAACCTGGATGAATGAATATTACAGATTACCATACCTGGATGAATGAATATTACATATACCATGAACTGGATGGATGAATATTACAGATATACCATGACCTGGATGAATGAATATTACAGATTACCATGACCTGGATGGATGAATATTACAGATATACCATACCTGGATGAGATAATATTACAGATATACATGACACTGGATGGATGAATATTACAGATATACGTGACCTGGATGATGAATATTCAGATATACCATAACCTGGATGAATGATATTACAGATATACCTAACCTGGATAATGAATATTACAGATATACCGTGACCTGGATGATGAATATACAGATATACCATACCTGGATGATGAATATTACAGATATACCATAACCTGGATGAATGAATATTACAGATATACCGTGACCTGGATGGATGAATATTACAGATATACCATAACCTGGATGATGAATATTACAGATATACCATAACCTGGATGGATGAATATTACAGATATACCATAACCTGGTGAATGAATATTACAGATATACCGTTACCTGGATGATGAATATACAGATATACCGTAACCTGGATGGATGAATATTACAGATATACCTAACCTGGATGAATGAATATTACAGATATACCGTGACCTGATGGATGAATATTACAGATATACCGGACCTGGATGGATGAATATTACAGATATACCATACCTGGATGAATGAATATTACAGATATACCGACCTGGATGGATGAATATTACAGATATACCATAACCTGGATATAATATTACAGATATACCATAACGGATGGATGAATATTCAGATATACATAACCTGGATGAATGATATTACATATACGTGACTGATGATGATATACAGATATACCATAACCTGGATGATTAATATTACAATATACCATAACCTGGATTGAATGAATATTACAATATACCTAACCTGGATGGATGATATTACAGATATCCATAACCTGAGAATGAATATTACAGATATACCGTGACCCTGGATGGATGAATATTACAGATATACCATACCTGGATGGATAGATACAGATATCCATAACCTGGATGAATGAATATTACAGATTATAACGTGACCTGGATTGATGAATATTACATATATACCGTGACCCTGTGGTGTAATAATTACAGATATACGGACCTGGAGATGATATTCCAGATATACCGTGAACCTGTGGATGAATATTACAGTATACCGTGACCTGGATGATGAATATTACAGATATACCGTGACCTGAGATGAATATTACAGATATACCGGACCTGGATGGATGAATATTACAGATATACCGTGACCTGGATGGATGATATTACAGATATACCGTGACCTGGATGAATGAATATTACAGATATACCGTGACCTGGATGGATGAATATTACAGATACCGTGACCTGATGGATGAAATATACAGATATACCGGACCTGGATGATGAATATTACAGATATACCGTGACCTGGATGATGAATATTACAGATATATATACCGTGACCTGGATGGATTATATTACAGATATACCGTACCTGATGAATGAATATTACAGATATACGTGACCTGGATGGATGAATATTACGATATACCGTGAATGTGAATGAATATACAGATATCCTGACCTGGATGGATATATTACAGATATACCTGACCTGGATGATGAATATTACAGATATACCATGACCTGGATGGATGAATATTACAGATATACCGGACCCTGGATGACTGAATATACAGATATACCTGACCTGGATGGATAATATTACAGATATACCATGACCTGGATGGATGAATATTACAGATATACACACCGGATGATGAATATTCAGATATACCGTACCTGGATGAATGAATATTACAGATATACCTGACTGGATGGATGAATATTACAGATATACCTCCTGGATGGATGAATATTACAGATATCCCATAACCTGATGAATTGAATATTCAGATATACCATGACCTGGATGAATGAATATTACAGATATATGATCTGGATGGATGATATTACAGATATACCATGACCTGGATGTATTATATTACAGATATACCATGACCTGGATGGATGAAAACAGATATACCATGACCTGGATGAATGAATATTACAGATATACCATGACCTGGATGGATGAATATTACAGATATACCTGACCTGATGAATGATATACAGATATACCATAACCTGGATGGATGAATATACAGATATACCATGACCTGATGATGAATAATTACAGATATACCGTGCCTGATGGATGAATATTACAGATATACCTGACCTGGATGGATGAATATTACAGTATATCTCATGAACCTGGATGAATGAATATTACAGATATACCGTGACTGGATGGATGAATTTTACAGATATACCATAACCTGGATGAATGATATTACAATTCCATGACCGATGGATGAATATTACAGATATACCATACCTGATGAATGAATATTACAGTATCCGACCTGATGGATGAATTTACAGATATACCGTACCTGGAGGATGAATATTACAGTATACCGTGAACCTGGATGAATGAAATATTACAGATATACCTGACCTGGAGGATGAATATTACAGATATACCAGACCTGGATGGATGAATTTACAGATATACCATGACTGGATGATTAATATTACAGATATAACCTGACCTGGATGGATGAATATTACAATATACCATAACCTGGATGAATGAATATTACAGATATACCATAACCAGGATGGATGAATATTACAGATATCCATAACCTGATGAATGAATTCAGATATACGTGACCTGGATGGATGAATATTACAGATATACCATAACCTGGGGATGAATAATACAGATATACCATAGACCTGATGAATGAATATACAGATATACCATAACCTGAGGGTGAATATTACAGATATACCAGAACCTGGATGAATGAATATTCAGATATACCGTGTACCTGGATGATGAATATTACAGATATACCATAACCTGGATGGATGAATATTACAGATAACCATCCTGGATGAAAATTTACAGATATACCGTGAACCTGGATGGATGAATATTACAGATATCCATGACCTGGATGGATGAATATTACAGATATACCATCCCTGGATGAATGAATATTACAGATATACCGTGACCTGGATGGATGAATATTACAATTACCGTGCACCTGGATGATGAATATTACAGATATACCGGACCTGGATGGATGAATATTACAGATATACCTGACCTGGAGGATGAATATTACAGATATACCGTGACCTGGATGGATGAAATTACAGATATCCCTGACCTGATGGATGAATATACGATATCCGGACATGGATGGATGAATATTACAGATAACCGTGACCTGGATGGATGATATTACAGATATACCGTGACCTGGATGATGAATATTACAGATATACCGTGACCTGGATGAATAATATACAAAAAAAGATATAACCGTGACCTGGATGGTGAATATTACAGATATACCGTGACCTGATGAATGATATTACAGATATACCGTGAACCTGGATGGATGAATATTACAGATATACCGTGACCTGGATGATGAATATTACAGATATACCGTGACCTGGATGGATGATATTACAGATATACCGTGACCGATGGATGAATATACAGATATAACCGTGACTGGATGAATGAATACACGATATACCGTGACCTGGATGAATGAATTACAGATTTACCATGAATTGGATGAATGAATACAACAGATATACCAGTGACCTGGTTGAATGAATATTACTATACCATGACTTGGATGAATGAATATCAGATTACCAGACTTTGGATAGATATTACAGATATCCATGACCGGATGGATGAATATTACAGAATAATACAGATATAACCATGACCTGATGATACGAATGATAACAGTATACCTACCTGGATGAATGAATATTACAGATTCATGACTTGGATGAATGAATAAAGAATTTACAGATATAGCACTGACCTGGATGAATGAATATTACACGATATACCATGACCTGATGAATGAATGTTACAGATACCAAGACCGGATGAATGAATGTTACAGATATACCATTACCCGGATGGATGATATTACAGTATACTGACCCTGATGAATATACAGATATACCAGACCGATGGATGAATATTACAGATATACCATGACCTGATGGAATGAAAGTTACAGATTACCATGACCTGGATAATGAATTTACAGATATACTATGACCTGGATGATGAATATTACAAATACCATGACCTGGAGGATTAATATACAGATATACCATGACCTGGATGAATGAATACTACAGATATACCATGACCTGGATGAATAAATACACAGATATATCATCCCTGGATGAATGAATAATTACAGATATACCATGCCGCTGGATGAATGAATATTACAGATATAACATGACTTGGATGAATGAATATACAGATATAAGGCAATGACCTGGATGAATGATATTACAGATATACCATGACCTGGATGGATGAATATTCAGATATACATGACGTGGATGGATGAATATTACAGATATACCATAACCTGGATAATGAATATTACAGATATACCGTGACCTATGGATGAATATTCAGATATACCGTGACCTGGATGAATGAATATTACAGATATACCATGACCTGATGGATGAATATTACAGATATACCATGACCTGGATGGATGAATATTACAGATATACCTGACCTGGGCTGGATTAATATTACAGATATACCGTGACCCTGGATGGATGAATGCATAATACCATGACTGGATGATGAAATATTACAGATATACATGACCTGGATGGATTGAATATTCAAGATTACGGACCTGGATGATAAATATTACAGATATACGTGACCTGGATGAATGAATATTACAGATATACCGTGACCTGGATGGAGAATATTACATATATACCATGACCTGATGGATGACTATTACAGATATACCATAACCTGATAATTGAATATTACCGATAATAACCGTGACTGGATGATGAATATTACAGATATACGTGACCTGGTAGGCATGTATAC